>HG738138.1:5868887-6466152 GCA_000499405.2 Onchocerca volvulus
AAGCTGAATGTCACAGCGCTAATGATTTGGAATCTCATAAACGCGTAAGTTTCTGATTTGTTGTGATTGGAAAGTTGTACAGCTAGCTAATACCAGTTTCTATTGAAATAATTCTCTGGCATCCATAAATATTTCAGTCGCTTAACTCCATCAGTATGTTCATTTTTCTGAGATGCTAAATATGATCTAGACCTGATTTAATAACTCTCATGAAGTGAAGATTAAATCATTATCACTGTAGGAACTATTATTTGTATCTATGCGCATGATTTGTTATAAACAGGAATGTATTGTGAATGTTGAGCTGAGTGTGAACCAGCAGTTTTTAGTCTGTATATTTTTAGACATGGTTCCATCGTCAAGCGGCATTATTGATAATAAAATATCATCTTGCCGGGCCATATTATGATGTCAAGTTTAATGAAATCTTCAAATTATTATTATGTTCATTTGAAGACTCCCATGACGAGGTTTACTGGTTGTTTCTATCATTAGTTTAATATTACTGATTTTATTGCAAAAAAAAAACCTTTGCTATGTTGATGTGAATCTTAAGAATTAGTACTTCCGTTTCCGTAACTAAAAGAAGCAAACAGACAAAAATTTGACTGAAAAATAAATGTATCAGAATTAGTAGCTTACCATTTTTTTGCTTTCGGAAAGAGAAAGATTGTTTAACTATTAGACAAGCATTATTTTGCTCTATAATTTCATGAATTGAAACTTTAGGTGTGTGCTTCAGCTTTATCTGCGATAACAACTCTTTTTTGCAAAGATGATTTAAAGCCAGAAGTATCAGAAATGATCTCTCATGTAGAACATGTTATTTATCGTTTCATCGATTCTACGTGCAATATTTCAAGAAACCAGGTGAGACTTCTCAAAATGAATAGTTTTATCAAGAAAGCTATTTTAATTGGAAGAAATCAGCGCTTTCTTTTGAAATGAAATAAGATATATTGGAAGGGTTAGTAAATCATTTGCTATCACTCAATCGCTATCTGAAAACAATTAAAGATTATTATAAATCTTCCTCCGAAATTCCAAGTATTTTTTTTTTTACAGTTGTTGGATATTGATACCGTAGCAATTGATCTTTTATCTTTGTTAGCTATCTGGTTGCAAGGTGATTCTTCACGAAAATTACCCTATCCCGTATCGAATAACCTTTCTCATCTTCTGGATCCGCTGCATATCACTTTATCGCTTAAAGTAGTTAATGTTTTTTCCGTATCATTCTCCAGATTATCGCCGCTAAAGGTTAAGCTTGATTTATATTTCTGTCAAATTTCAGAGAAGGTAGAAGTATGGTAGTTATGAAATTTTGCCTTGGTTTCCATTTCATAACATATATGTTTCAAATTTGGTAGTGAAAACGTAGAATAGAATAATATTTATGGCAGGATACTAGTTATTTTGTAGAGTTACATATAGTATTAGTACTTTTTAACTATTGTTTGATTAAAAGTGATATAGTTTAAACCTTTGTGCTTATCACGACGGGTTATACACATCCATTAGTAAATCACTGAATCCATATGAATCAAACAAAAAATAAGATTTCGAGTCTATGCTGTTGACGGAGACTTTGATAGCTCTATCAAATCAATCTAAGACTTTAATTAAAACTTCTTTTCAGGATAAGAACGAGTATGAGGAATTTGAGACATGTATAATGTCGGTATTAGCGTCTTTATTTCGTATTGTGCTTTTTGCTGCACCACAGGATACGGAGGATCTCATCGAAGCTTGTATATTATGCATTCATCGTATTGTCGAATATTTTATATTTGTAAAACATTTACCACAGGCTTTAGTTGAAACAATTGGTCGTTGGACAGCTTGTCTTCTCATTGATGCACGTAATGCAGAAATTGGTTTGTTGCTGTTACTTTATTGTTTGCTACCACCTCATCAGTTTCACTTTTTACGGGAATGTTGAGAATTCTCTTTTAGATCTCGAAAAATGCAATGTGGGTTCAGGCGCTAGTAGAAATCCCACGGATTGCTTATGTGGTGATGAAATACGATCTTTGAGCGATATGGTTCGCATTGATGTTGTTTTAACGCGTAAACTACATGTGGCTCGTTTTCTAGCCCCTCTGATTTCAGCTATTTATAATTTTCCATCAAAAGTAACTATTATCATGTATTTAATTCCTCTGTTTGTCATACTAACTCTTCATTTCTTTCTATCTCTGCATTAAACAAATTGTTTTGCCTTCTTGAATCTGTTTAAAAAGCTCCACACAGGATCTTGCTGAACTTAATCATGTCCGTAAACCAACGATATGAATGATTGGACATTGCAGATCATGATTATTCTCACGAGTAGTATTAAAGCTTGACCAGTTTTTTTAAACTTATCTAGTAGATTTCATGATTGCAATATTAATTTTTAATGTTATTTTTAGATAGGCGATCAATTGTTGAGTGAGGCAGTCCAATTGCTAATTACTCCTATGATGAAGTCTTTAGTAATTATGCATAGACTTGGCGGAGTATTGTTAAGTCATGCTTGGTTTACATATATCTGGTAAGTTTATATGCACTTTTTCATTAGCTTGGCTTAAACATCGTCAACATTATTAACTGCCTTCTCCTAGATCTATTGTTTATAAAAACAGAGAAGAAAGTAGAGTGTTGCAACTAAGGATGAAACGAAAACACTTGTGCTATAATTTTCAAATCTGCTGAATAATATCGAGACTGTTATGGTGATGTTCTTTGAGGTATTGAACATTAATTCAAATTTCTCCACTCTTCGATGCATATTCTATGACAATGAAACTGTTTCTTTTTTCTTTATTCTTATTATCAAATACTATTTACTTTAAAAACAACCAGTTAGGAAATGAAATTAAAATAAATTCCATTAGCACAATGAGATCGATGTAATTGTAAGTCATATTTACAGTAATGAAACAAGTATTAATGTTTATCGCAAAGGATTTTTTAGGAGGTCGGGAATAACGATTGATATTCCCAGTTATGTAGCCGAAGTGCTTCACAGTTTAATTATGTCACCAAATGCTGCTTATGATGACGAAAAGATGTTTTTTTTATATCTGGATAATGCTTATAAAGATTTTGCATCGTACTGTCGGATGAAAGGAGTTAGTGCAGCTGAAGTATTTGATGTGGAAGGACGTGGATATACTGTTGATAACAATGCAAGGTCTCTCTTGAGATTATTTTTAATAGAATTTCCGTATTGTTATGAATCAATAATGTGTGTGCAGTGTAGATTTCTCTGCTTTTTTACTTTTACTTTACAAAATTTGTAGATTTGATGAAGTTCTCCAGCATGCTATTTTCTGTGCACCTGATTTTTAACCAAAATTTATTTCTCTAGTAGTAAAGTTCTTCAGTATGGTGATAGTCTGAATTAGCTATCCAGTTTTTGTCAGACTTTATTGTCTTCTTGGTGTTGATGAATTTGTATATTTAGTGCACTTTACGATATCTGCTACAACATTTTGAGTGAAGCGAACGACAAGGAAACACTGCGTTTGAGATATGAAAGTTTCAAATATGCCGTCGCAACAGCCAAAGCAGTGATGACATCAAATATATCGTAAATCATTGATCTTATAAAATTTCATTCTAAATCATTAACTGCGCTTGTTCCAGGAATGCTTTAAGTTTTCATAAGAATCCTAGTAATTCTCTCAATCTAGAAAAAATCTAGGAGAAATAAAAACAAAAAAATACCACGTGAAACACAAGTTTCGATTATTTGGAATCACCGCTTTCTCAAATTTATTTCAGTAGCAATAAATTGTTTAAATTAATTGAATTGTTGCAGACGTGTTAATGCATTGACTGTTTCTTCCTTACTGTTGATTTATCCGAGGTCTTTGTTGGATTCTCCATCACTAAATCCCTTTGTAAAACCCCTTATGGAACTTATTCGTTTTGAAGAAAACGTAACGTTTGCGCAGTATGCTCTGAACTCGATACCAATTCTATTTCGAATAGCTTCTGGTAAAAATTTGTTTTTGCATATGATAGTTTTTGTCGTGTTTCATCTAATTTTTATATAGATGGTCACGTTTTGTTTGCACGTTTAATTTCTTTTCTAATGATTATCTATTCGAAACATTGTTGGAGCGGTATCAGCTAGGCAGTGTTGAAGAAAGGCGGTGTAAAAGTTCATAGAGTGTTAACAGTAAAAAGATCGATTTCAGAATATTTAAAAGAGTTTATTAATTACACATGTAATGCACTTGTCAATGTATAGTAGTAACGACCGTTTTTTAGAAAAACAACCAAATCCTCATGCCAAGATGATCAAACAAATAGTCGTGAGTTTGGTTTCATGTACTAATCGGTTTCCTCCAGAAATTGACAGGTTAGCATTCTCGACTACTGGAGAATGTATTCTGCGTTTTTATATCTCGATAGAACTATTGACTATGGGTATTAATGATTTCCTTCCGTTCACTTTAATCTTTAGTTTAATTGTTATATAAAAATAGATTTACTGCTTGAAACATTTATTGGCATACTGTACATTTATTTCATGAAATTTCCAGAGAAGATGTAGTCTTATCACAGTGTGTAAGGGGACCTTTTTCTTCACGATCTCAAAATGCAGAATACGTTATTCGTATGTTGGTGTCATCAATTGCCGGCACCGATATGGCTTCTCTTTTGGATTTCAGAAATCGCTGTTCCTTGAAGGTTTATTTAGTTCTGTATAAGCAGTTGTATCTTTGCTTATGGCTCAGTGCAGATTACAATTTCATGACTTTTATAGAGCATGACATTGTTAAAATTATGCGGCCGTCCAACGAAACATATCCTTTGATAATGGCGTAATTACATGTCAAGTACTTTGCATGTATATTAACCTTCCAATAGGATGATGTTGGTCTTTAAACTTCCGAATTCATTCGTCAGTGAAACTGTTAGTAACTCATACTGCGCAATCCTAGTTAGAGAATACAACTGGAGTTCTTTAGATTTGCTTTTCATATGTTCATCGTCTATTGACAACTTCAGCCACTGTTCACCCCAATCAGATAAAATGTCCAGATCAGTGAAGTATAGTGAATTGATGTTTTCTATCATTCAAATTTATCTTACATAGGAGCAAATACAGTTGTAAGGGTGCAATAATTTGAACGAGTATATGATCAGGACGAAAGATAATTGCTTAAGTACTGATTTGTTTGGTGTCATCATTCGATAATTCAAGTAAAACATCTTTTTTTTTTTTTTGTTGTTGAGGAAGCAGCTATGTTTATGATGGCTTACACTGTTTTCGTTGACGAAAGTAGAATACAACGACTTATGCCACCTCATCTTTCCGATATCATACTGGAGCTTGGAATATACTTGACATGTTGGTTACTACTTATTAATTTTACTTTTACAGTTCGCAGTTTTTCCTTTTCATTGTATTTGGGGAGTTCGCAAAATTTTTACTAGAAATATTCCTGGAAGTTTTGGTTTTTTTAAAGAAGCTTTTTGTAGCAGAAAATGCGGTTGTCCGATATTGTGCTGCTCAATGTTTGAGTAATATCGCTCGTATAGACGGGTTTCTCCGATCAGTGTTACAGGCTGTTGTAGCACCATTGCAGAGAAAATTACGCACGGGAGAAACACGGGGGCACGTTCGGTGTGGACTTGTCGAACTGCTTTTACTTCTTAGTGGGTTCCATGTGGAAGTAAGATTTTTTTAATTATATATATATATATATATATATATATATATATATATCATCGAGGTCTAGTGAAATTTGTCACTTTTTATTTTTCTGTTTTGTTTGCATTTATAATTAAATAATGCTATTCATTTAGATGCTGGGAGGTCTTCGTTTGTTGGCTCCATTATCTCTACGCCTTATGGCAGATAACTGTCTGGTTATACGTGAAGCAGCAGCAATATCTTTTCGTAATTTTGTACCGTTGATGACCTTAAAAGCAGTTCGTGTTTTGTACAAAGAAATTACAAGAATTTTGGTATTGCTTAATGTTGTCATTGTTCTGTGAGGTTTTACAGTGTATTTACTTTTAGAATCGAAGAATCGGGGGACGGTCACTTTTGGAAAATGATGTAGCAGATGAAATTTTTGGTGATAATACCCTTGATCTGTTGTTGGGTGATCCTAGTCGGTTACCAGAATTACGGTTGACTGATATCAAAGGACTAAATTCCTCAACTTGTTTACGACAATATCAGCAAGTTTGTGACAGTATTTACATTTCTTAATGCTTAGAAATATATTTTTCATATTTTAATCAGAGGTAATAAGAGATAATTATTTTGATTGCCATTTCCGTTAATGTAACATTCTCTTTAATTTGCAGGAGGGTATTCGATGGATGTCATTCTTGGAAGAATATGGATTAAGTGGGATACTCGCTGATGATATGGGACTTGGTAAAACCCTTCAAACACTCTGTTTATTAGCAATGAAAATCTACCGTAAACCTCAAGCAAAAGTTAGTGAATCAGCGATAATCTGTATGACTTACTTAAGTTTATTGTTATTGAAGTGACCATTTATCGTTTCAATAACTTTAATAGGTTTATCAATGTAGGAAAAAAATTGGAAAAAAACAGTGAGGGATGATATTGGGAAGTCAGGAAATGTAAATAATTGTTTAATAAAGCACTTTTCATGATCGAGAAAACTCCGAATGGTTTATTAGGAAAATATCTCTTAATCAATATAATATGCAAGATTATTAAAGGTCCTAATTGTGTGTCCTCCAACTTTGGTTAGTCACTGGTGTGCGGAATGGTCGAAGTTTTTTCCGACCTTATCACCGTTTTATAAAATCGAGGAAGGCTATAGAGAAAAGAAATTATTGATGGATAAGTCGCAAAAAGTTACAGTTATGTCATACAATACCGTACGATTTTGCACATATGTTCAGTAAGTTTCGAGCTCATGCTAAGAAAATATAGCAAGTTTTAGTTACGACCATTATCTTTACAGAAGTGTGCTTTCAGAGATATAGAATGGTATTACTTGATCTTGGATGAGGGCCACATGATAAGGAATCCTACCACGCAATTATTCAAAACTTTAAGTAACATCAAAGCACAGAATCGT
This sequence comes from Onchocerca volvulus, assembly GCA_000499405.2. Classification (NCBI taxonomy): domain Eukaryota; kingdom Metazoa; phylum Nematoda; class Chromadorea; order Rhabditida; family Onchocercidae; genus Onchocerca; species Onchocerca volvulus. Next base: position 5,875,958 of record HG738138.1, read on the forward strand.
CTCATACTTTCTGGAACTCCTGTTCAGAATACTCCAGCAGATTTATGGGCACTTTTTCAGGTATTGCTTTCTTAGCTTTTCATATTTTAGCTCATTCCTGCTTTACAAAAACCATTTACTTTTTTATTTTTAAACATATAGGTAGTATATTTCATATGTTCAGTTTTAATTCTAATTGGAGAGTGTATTTATTTAAGTTCTAGTTGGTGCTTTTTTTTTTCTGTAAATCTTAATGTAGTCTCAAAAATTTTTTGGAATAAAATCACTATAGTATACCTAACTTATATCGTTTCAGTTCCTGATGCCTGGTTACTTGGGAACAATGAGGCAGTTCAAGTTGACCTTTCTAAATGCAATAAATGGATCACGGAATGTTAACGCTTCCGCTCAAGAAATAAAGGTATATTTTTAATGTATACATATGGTATGGCCGAAGTTATATATGAAGGATTCAGATCTCTTTGTTCTAAGGATTCATCTTATTGATTATGATTTTCTGCACACTTCGTATGTTCTATTACAATTTTTTCAAATAGCTACTGCTGCTTTTGATGGTCTTAAAAATGAAGTTGTGAACTTTTTTGTTTATGTGGAATAATCGTTTTAAGGAGGGCCAAGATGCGTTGGAGCGGCTACACAAATCAATTTTACCGTTTGTTATGAGGCGCCTGAAAACAGATGTGCTTGAAGATCTGCCTGAGAAGATCGTGCAAGATTACATGTGCAGCATGACCACTGTGCAGCGTTTTGTGTACAACCATATTGTTGACATGTACCAATCAGCTCGTCAAACCTCTACTAATCGTCCAGGCTTTTCTGCTCTAGAGACCATTGCCGAACTTCGAAAGTGTACTGTTCATCCTTCTCTTGTGAGTCACAAATCTCTGAAAGAGTAAGTATTCAAATTCCAATGCTTTTCGATGTGATTAGATAGAATTTAATGAGCTCCTTTAAGCTTACACTTTATAGTTAGCTATTATTTTGTGCACTTCAGTTTGGGTATAAACAAGCTGCAAGGCTGCGTTGAAGAATCTGGTAAAATTATCGCTTTAAGAGAACTTCTTAAAGAATGTGACATTGGGTCACGAGAACATTATGCACTCTCTGAAGAATCTGCAGTGCAAGGTGACTTTAAATTTTGATCAATAAAGAAATTTCAATTGTTTCAGATATAAATAAATGCAGTGTAATCCAGTTTATGTTATTTCATACTAAGATTCGTTTTGTAAAATGTACAATATGTAATAACCATTATGACAACCTGGAATTGTTGATTGTCATTTGATGAAAAATTATATCACTTGAAATACTGAATCTAATCTCAAATTGCAGTAACTATTTTTAATGAACTAAATTTTTTGTTTATGACATGTACTGGACTTGGAGAGAAAATGACCACAAAAAAGTGTAACCTTATGTGTTATCCAAGTCTATTTGTCTTCCCGAGTGAACCAATTTTTTTAGCGTTATGATGATTCAACACCCAAAATATGTTTATTCACATATTGTAGATAGCGAAATATCTGAAACTGGTAATGGTCATCGTGCTCTAATATTTTGTCAACGTTTATCTGCAGTTCAGTTGCTTGTGAATCTATTTAGTTCAGGAGAATTAGGATCTGATATAAGGTTACTTAATCCAACATTTTTTATGGTTTAGTAGCTCCAACATTTTTTATTGTTTGATAGCTCTTACTTTACTTCAGCAAGTGTTCAGCTGATTGAAAATGAAGTGGGCGATGATCCTTTGACTTCTGGATAAGTTATCCTCATGATCAATAAGATAAAAAGCAAAAGGTCTTGGGGATGAGAGTTTTTTAAGGTATCATTCCCAAACATCGAGTTTTGGAAAGAAAAAAAATTGAATTATATCAAATGACTGGTGAGAGCGTTTATGCAGTTACTTCATTATTTTCTTTCATAATTTTAGATATGCTGTGCTGGATGGTACGGTACCCGTAAATGAGAGATATGCTGTTGCTGAAAAGTTCAATGTTGATCCTAGTATACACGTGTTGATACTTACGACAAATGTAAGTTTTTGTTTTCAAATATATAACTGTTCAAGAAGTTGAGCGAAGCGATTGCATTCTTTGGGTTCCAAAATAATAAAAATGCTATGTTATAGTATTCATTGCCAAGTCTGTTCTGTTAATATGTAACTGAAGGCTGAAACATCATTTTTTGGAAAAAACTCTCAACAATTGTTCAGCTCTTTGGATAACATTTCATGAATTTTCAGCAGTTTATACGAAATTAACAACATCCTTTTAATTTGATTTGAGTTTACTATCATCAATTTTCCCGTTTCATATAAAGTTTTACCAATTTATTATTTTTTTTTTCTCTCAGATAGGTGGCGAGGGACTCAATTTAATTGGAGCCGACATCGTTATTTTTTTGGAACACGATTGGAATCCGGTGAAAGATTTGCAAGCTATGGATCGAGCTCATCGCATTGGACAAAGATATGCCGTGAATGTTTATCGATTAATTACTGAAGGTTCTATCGAACAAAAAATTATGCGGTTGCAGAAATTCAAAACAGATACAGCTAATGTTGGTTTTATACATTTATCCATGCATAACCGGAGACAATAAGCTTTGAGGAATTGTAAGAAATTAGAAAAAATGATTTTAATAATCTAAAATAAATAAAAACTAGAAGTGTTCAGACTTCTTAATTTTCTAGGCTTTGGTTGGTGCAGATAACCGTTCTTTGCAAACAATGGCTACGGAACAACTTATGGAACTTTTTGTGATAGACGATGTATTGCCTGGAAATAGTCTTGATGTGCGTTCTTCAAAGAAGTCACGTGAGAGTAACACGTTCACAACTTCTGATAAACATCCCACAAGTTCCAATATCGGAGAAAAATTGAACATTGAAGAATTGTGGGAATTGTCACAGGTATTTGTTTTTAGTGGAAAAACTGGACTTCAGTTTTGTTTTCATTTCAGATTTATTGGGCTTCAATTAGGAATGTTAGTATTTAAGCTATCCTGTTAGTATTTAAGCTGTGTTAATATTTAAGCTATCCTTAAGTAGTTTCCTTATGTTTCCTTATGATAAGTAAATGTAGACCAACTACTCTAAGCTGCGTGTTTTCATTTATTGCATTCCCAACCTTCAGAAAATTAAGTTAAGGATTTTTCCATATTCTGGATTCTCCTATTCTATTTAACGTATCTTTTCGTGAAAACATGCCCGTATACTATTTTTCCATTTATAAATGTTCTATTTTTATCAACAATTATATGATCTGTTTCAGTACGATCGTTATAATGCTTCTTCGATAGCGCACTCTTTCGAATTACCTGGATGGAATGACAGTTCTTCAACACTAATTTCGGATACCTCTAGCAGTAGCAGTAGTGGCGTTGTTAGTGGTAATAGTGAATGTAAAAAACTTAGGCTTAATGACTGAAAACTTAGAAATGCACTTTTAATTTGATTATTCAATCTTCATTTGAAATTCATTCCCATATTTTATCTCCTGTTTTTGACCCTGTGTTTCTTCCTATGTTGTTTTCTTCCTCAGTTTATCGTTAAAATATCAATAATTTTTGTACATATCCATAATTGTATCCTGAAAATTGTCCAGCAAGCGGTATTGTCGGTTATTTTGATGTAATGCTCTGCTCAACTGAAAAGTATATTCGGGTATTTAATTTTTGTCTATTTTATTTCATTTGAAAGCTTGTGAATATTTGGTTTTTCATAGATATTTGTATTTGATGGTAACTGCGGAAAGAATATGCTTTGCTGAATAAAAAGCTGTACGCTCATTATTTATGAAAAAGCATTACACTGCTCTCATCACTAAACAAAAGCACTATACTACGGAGGATTACACTCATCACTACATTCACATTACACTTTTTAAGGAAAAACTTGAAATTTAGAAGTTTTTTCTTTTCGGGAAAGTGCTGATACACGAATTCATACAGAGGGAAAAACGCACATCTTTTTTCCAGGAAAATTCGGACAGTAAACTTGCACATTTTTGACTTGCTGTTGCGTATAAGGAAAGTTTTTCCTCCAGATAGGATGGCGCATATACGTAGAGGAGTGTTATCGCTCGAATCTTTTCCGATTGCAATCCGAATCGAAGCGCAGGAATCTAGGAGGGAAGATTGTCCATCATGCAGTTTCACTGAATCGCAACCAATATTTCGGTGAATTCGTAGTACATTAGTCGATTTCAATTGATCAAATAAATTTAACTCGGACGATAGAATCTGAAAGATACTATGGATAGTCCACAGGTATACACCCAGACTTGCTTAAAATAAGCTTAAACGTTAGATCACTGTTCTGATAGGCTATGTCAGCAACGTTATACTCATCTAAGAGTAATTTTCGACTTCCGGAATTGTTGAGGTTTGTTTGTTGAAATCATTTTTTTTTATTTTTTTTTATTTGTAACGAAATATCTCTTTAGTATGTAATCCTGAAATTATGGATGTGATTTGCTTTTTTAAAATTTTCGGCGCAGTAATTCTCATTTTTCCAGATTTTACATTATGGAGCACATTATTCTTGGACGAGCCGATAGAATTTTAAGTTAACAAGGGATGAGCTAATTGTGGTTAGTAATTTACGCAGTAGCATTCGTTTACTTTTTGATGTGCATGGGTTATCTTCAAAAAATACGCCATTTATTTTTCGGTCAGTGATAAATTTCTTTTCCAATTTCAAACATCGTTATAGAAAAGTATTTGATCTAATAATTACAGAATACTTGCAGCAATCACCATTTCTTCAATTTCTTCCAAGTTTATGTTATTTATCGAGATGGCAGTATCGTATTCAAAACACCTTAGTTTTCTAAACTAATACAGATCTAATAAATTCAAAAACATAAATTTCATGAAATTTCTTTCTCTCACATTTCATTGTAAGGCCAAACAATGTGCTTAAAATATTAAAATCATTACCATCTGGTGCTGCAATATAATATATGACATACAGTAGTACAGTTTGATGGTAGGTTACTGTTAATAGTTTAAGAGTGAAGAAATGAAGCAAGAATTTTATTAAAATTGAAAATAAAAGTGACAATTAAGCCAAGGTATATATAAGGAGCTATGATGGTCGTAGAAAGTAGAGCTTGAATTGGTGAAAATTTGATGGTCCGAACTATAATTCTTTTGCATAGTAATAATGAGACAATGGAAGTTATGGATGATGATAATAATATAGCGAAAACAAATTATCGTCAACTTTTCGCTGAAATGGTAAAAATATTACTTTTTTTATGTTTTTCTTTTTTCATTTTATATCTTTTTGTCAAGAAATATGGTAGTACCAAATTAGTAGTAACAATTTTTGTACTCATGCACTTAATGATAAGAGTTATCAGTACTATCTAATGGATTAATCACACTCTGATTTCGGCTTTGCACTATGAAAGATGATCATCTTGTTCACCTGGCCCTGATATTAAACCTATTTATCAAGACTGTGGAGAGTACTTGGTATTACCAGAAATTACTTCATAGTTTTGGCAGTTATCGATTTCTCATTCAATTTGTAATATATTCTTAATATCTTTGTATGTGCAGAAGCTTTACGACCATACATTGTCTTCTCAACTTTTCTTAGATTAACATCTCAACATCTTTCATATTTCCAAGGATCTGATAGCTAAAATATACTGACATAATTTTAATTGTTCAGCTATCATCATCCACGCAGAAATGTTGGAACTAACCAGAAAACTTTATGCAGTGCATTCGTCTTGTAACGTAAGAATTTACGATGCGAATCGCCTGGACATTTATTTTAACTTCTCTGTTGATCAAACTTTTTGGTTATTTATTTATAAAATTCAGTTTCAGTCCCAATTTCCTTCAGAGCTAAACTTGTATTTCTTCTTCAACCAGATGTGATATTCGATGTGAAGCCCACTGCAGCAGTTCTTTCAGGTAGAGTAATTTGAAAAAATGTTAGGTATCATATGTTCCAGCCTTAGATTAAAATGTTGAAGAATTTTTCAATTTTTTTTCTGTCAGTTGACAGATATTCATCTAAGAGATATTCACAATAATATCAATTTTATCACTCATTCTTTCTGTCACTCATAAATTAGAAATATTTCAGGGCTTTATTTAGACTGTCATGAAAGTTTAAGTTAATAATAGGTGTTGAGAATATTCTGTCTTGAGAATATTCGTAACATTCCTCGTCCAACATATACGAAGAAAATGAAATTTCTGGAGACATTTTTGCTAGCAGATATTTATTCTTCATGCTCAACCAAATCTTACCTGATCTAACTATTAATTTATTGTTTAGGAAGATGACCAGAGCTTGAATATGAAAAGAAGTTGTGATTTAAATAAAATTTTGTAAATAAAATTCGACAGTCTCAGGGCATTTGAAGCATCAAATCTAGGCATAAGCTATATGTTCATAAAAAAGGTCTTCAAACAGTATTGAGTGCATTAAAAGTAAAATAAGAAGTGACGAAAAAGACCAATTTCGTGCGATTTGAAATTTCCAATGATGAATCCTTCTCCACTGTACTTGGCACACGAGATTCACACAGTAGTTCTAGTGAGTTGTCGTTATCCTTGTTTTTTTTTTTACATTTCTATCCATTACAAAACAATTTCCCATAAAGTATAACTTTGGAGCTCGTTTATGGTACAAGCTTCTGTTATTTCAAATTAGAATAAGTGAAATACAATGATGGTACCTATCATAAAACTATGGATAGGTAGAAGAAAACTTTGAAATAAATTTTAGAGTGATCAAGATCCGAGCTTCGCAAGTGGTGCATAAATATTCCACTTAGTTATTTCGGTTTGAGGTTTCTAAGCCATTATTCCATTGAAAAAATCGATTTGACAACTTTTTTAAAATTTTAGATCCATTTTTTCCTAAATTCACACTGCTACTAGCAATCGATTGGTGGAATCATGATTCAAATTATTTTAGATTTAATCTGAATAAAATCAGTAAATATTTATGGAGAACTTTTAAAAATTTCATTGTCCTAGGTTCTATTCATTAATTACCTACTAAAAGATTTATATGCTACTGGTTTTTTAAAATTTTCATATTTCAAATTCTGACTCGACTTTTTATATTCTTTCCACTTCATCAATATTAATGTTTTAGAAATTTGTAAATACATAAAATTTGACCGACGTTAACATTTTTCAAGAGTTCGTTTTTATCCGCATCATGACATGGACATTTGAATCAGGAAGTTTGTAAATGACTGAACGCAAGCAGATAAAATTTTTATGCGGAATGCTTATCTAGATCTATCCAATTCTAATAACTCTTCTCATGTGGAAGAACGGATTCGACGAAGCGCTGAACTGTTTCCTTCTTTCTATAATTTGGGATTTGTAGAAGGAGTAATTCCATCAAGAGCGGCACTTTTCGAATAGTCGTCAGTGATTACGATGATGATGATGAGCATCAAGAGTTCATTCTAGCCAATTTTGAGTTCTAGATTTCAAAGAAACCAATTTGACATTTTGAGTTTTAATGCTTCCGAAAAACATTATTTTGATTTTTTGATTGCACCATTTCCCTTCTTTTCCATTCTTGCACTTTGTTAAGATAATTTTTGATCCAATTCCCGAACCAGCTATAATTCTGTTTTCATTAGATATCATTACACTAATTTCCATGAAGTTTCAGAACTCTTGGATAAGATCATGATTATGATCAATGTGAACAAATAGTTGTGTATCAAATTGTGATATCTTTTTTGCAATAGATTTATCCGAAATTTGAGTATCTATTCGACCGAGTTCATTTTCGATGTATGACTCGAGATTATTAGATGCTGATATGATAGAAAGCAATGCAGGATCAGTGCAAGAAGAAACGAGAATAACATGCATGTAATGAATTCGAGCATTTTGTCATCGCTTATGTTGTTGCTTGAGAAATATTATCGCGTAAGTTTCTATTATTATCATTGATTTCATATTTCATTAATATCATAGTTTATCTGAAAAATCTGGAATAGCAACTATCCCTCAATTCTTACTTTCAATGTAGACCGAAAGAAATAGAAGATGAAAATGAAGGTATCGAGTGCTAAAGGGTGTCAAACTCTTCCACTGGCATTCACCTTTCCACGCCAATTACGTGAAACTCACGCGTTAATCAATGTAGCAGAGAAATCTCGAATTGTTCACAAATTTTGCATTTTCATTGCTGAAAGATTCAAATAACACTATTATATTTGCATAATATACTTTTTTTTATATATACTTTTTTTTATATTCAATTATCTCAGCGTGGTTATCATTACACTTTCTTGTGTGAACAGTTGGCCGGTTTTTCTTTACATCTGTGAGAGATTGGCTGATTTTTCTTTGTATTTCTGAGTGATTGGTTAATTTTTCTTGTATTTGTGAGCGGTTGGCTGGTTTTTCTTCGTACTTTTTGACTTAAATGTTGCCTTTGAATGATTATTTGTTTTGGGACGGGAGAGTGTTGCAAACTTATCGCGGGAAAAAAAAATTCCGTTAGGAGGGCAAATAGTTTATTGAGATGTCGAACAGCTAATCTGTAAACATTCCGAAGATCAAAACTGGAGTTCAGTAGGTCGTGACCGAAAACCAAAAATTTGCATCTTCTTCCAAGCTGCTTCTTAGTGACTTGAATAATACGTCGCTCCTAGTTATAGAACAGGGTAATATGGTACATCCATCAAAAAAACGTTAGGAAAGATAGGTGGTGAAACATAGACCTGAAATTATTTCTTAATTCCCGCCAAATGACAGTGTACCGTAAGTGATTCGGTGGCCCTCATTATGAGCTATTAGTTTGCAAACATCACATGCCTGATATTTTTGTGATAATAAATTAGTGGATTTAAAACCGATTTCAAATTCAATTCTAAACTTAAATTTCAATCTGGTGCCATTTAAAGCTAATTCCAGCAATTTCAGCCATTTTAATCCTAAGTCTGAACGCACTTTGTACACAATCGCAAATCATCCCCGCGCTTATATACTGTACCTCTGCTCCCATGCAGTCTGGAATCCATGTAAGGTTGTAAGAAAGCAGCTAACCTGTGAAGCCGCGTTAAATCTGGTGTTGCCGCGCTTTGAACATGTAACTGTTGACTGTTTCTGTTTAGGTTTGTTGATTAGCGTTGCAAGGAATGAGTACTCGATTAAGTAGACAGATGTAAATTTTTTTTTTCTTCTGAAGATTCTGTTCCAGTGATGTTTCAAAGATGAAGCGGTGTGTGAATGAGACTTCGACATGTGCGGGTCAAGAATCTGATGATCTTTGGTCAGAAGAGAAACGTGTGAGGCAAAATTGTTTGGCGGATAGGCTATATTTCAATAAGGTTAATTTCAAGTTCTCACACGATCTTATAAGGTCACACTGTTTGAACATAAAAGTGTGTTATCTTGATTTTCTATCCCTGTTCGAACTTCTCACTTCTCTAAAAGTATAGTCAGTAAAAAGTTTTCCACAAAAAATATATTGTTCATTTCAAAAACTTTAGAATTTAGAATTTGAAAGAAAGTTGAAATTGAAACAGAAGATGGGAGGAGGGGTAAGGGAAATGAAAAGAGTGTATTGAGAAGGATTAAATCTTCCCCTTTTGTGCTGTCAACCAGTGAATATTTCGTTGTTGAGTCGTTATCCTCACCATTTGTTTTCAGGTTGTCGATCTAGCGGAACAGTACAATACCAATGCCTTTTCATTCTCGGAATTGCTGGAACTCATCTCGCCTGTAGCATCAATCCATTTCAATTTCATGATCGATCTTAATTGGTTGCTTTCGTAAGTACTTCGATATTATATTTGCTTAGAATATGCATCGTATTCCATTTTGAAAAAAGTTTCGAATAGGTATTTTGTAAATGTGATAAATTATGCATATCTTTTTGCTCTATGGTTTCGGGTTTCTTTGTTCATGTTTTCATCCTACGAACCTTTGAGTTTCAATTCATAAATTATGAAATAAGAATGTGTCTATGTTGATTTTTACCATTGTCATGCTGATTTATGTAAAGCAGCTGCTTAGATATATTGGTTTTATTAACCCTATTATACTATAATCGAATATTAGTCCCAGATTTACTATTTATTGCGCATTAAACAGGTCTGGATATCTCATCGATCTTTTATTTTTCAATATTCTCTTATTTCATTATATCATTTAGGAACTCTTGGAACTTGAACTTTATATTAAAGTACGTTTTTGTTCTTTTAATTCTTTTTCAGGATGACTAATGACATATTTACTGTTGCCAATAGTAACTATATGGATTATAAGCCGTTGTGAATAAATGTGAAATAAGCTTAGGGCGTTTTATGATTTGCATTAGCTTTAAAGTTTGTTGACTATATTTAATTTTCATAAATGTTATCTCATTTATAGGCAGTATCCAGGTCGATTACGACAAGGACCAATTACACTAATTGTGGGTGAAAGAATGGGGACTGACTTCACAATGGTTAAAACTGCAGTAAAGCGATGCGCAGTAAATAACGTCAATGTTGGACGAGCACGTTTAGTGATACCTTTCGGGACGCATCATTCCAAAATTTCCATCTTTGAAAGCAGTAGCGGGAGAGTGCATATTATCATTGCAACTGCTAACTTAGTGGAAGACGATTGGAAATTCAAAACCCAAGCATTTTACCATTGTAGTGGAAATGAAGTTAGTAGAATGCATATTACTCCTTAGTAATTGTTCTCCTGCCAGAGAATAATTAGAAGGAAATGGTTTACCCTTTAGCGCTATAATTTTCAAATGACATATATGGTCATGTCTAGTATAGGTTTTTTCTATTTTCTAGAGATGTGCTCTTATGACTGAGAGATTTACTAGCAAAAGTACTAGGGAATCTTTTTAATGCTGTGACCATTTTCAGCTGGCTGCCGGTGATAGTTCCAACCGAAATGGGTCAGATTTCCAGACTGATTTAGTAAAATACTTGAACGAATATAAAACAAGTCAAGATTGGGGCCTTATCGAACACTGGAGAGATCGCATCGCTAACATTGACTTGTCCCATGTTAAGGCGCGAGTTGTTTACTCTGTACCAGGAGCTCATAAAGGTCATTTTATTTTAAAATCCCAGGTAGATTTTTATGAATTCAACGAAATATTTAATAATTATGGATATATACAAAACATTATGCATTGAAAAAGCTTTATAAATTTCGACAGCTTATAGATGTTCCAGATAATTATTTTTACGCGTCTCTTTATGAAAATTCTATACAGTTTAAAGAAGGCACGTATTGTCATTTGTAACTTAAGACACAACAAAATCTTAGCAGATAATATCATAAACCTTCCTCAGAAGCCATTTGACCATTATAATTGGTTTGTCTAGCTCAATCTTTCTGATGATTTCGGCGGTTTTTATGTTGATTCAAGGGTGTTATTTATGATAATTTAATTTCAGGCATTAAATTAACAAAATATGGTCATCCAAGATTGCGTGTAATACTGAAGGAATTGTTTGGAAATGTGAAGATGGAGGATTTCACTTATCATGCTCAGTTTAGCTCATTTGGTAGTCTTGGAGCAGCACCGCAGTATTGGCTTACGGGACAATTTTTAAACAGCCTTTCAGGTGGTGCGGAAACAGGTCTGTTTAAAATTAATTATATTTTGAGAATATAGAATTTTCGAAGTTTGAAAAATGAGGTCCGCTTTGTTTTCATTAAGTCTGCTACTTTTGCAGATGATGGACACTTGCGAATTATCTATCCTTGTGTGGAAGACGTTCGTAATTCTAATGAAGGATACCAAGCAGGTGGCTCACTTCCTTACAATAATAGTGTAGCGATAAAACAGCCATATTTGCTTAATTTCATGCACAAGTGGCGCAGTGATCATTTGGGGCGTTCTCGTGCTATGCCACACATCAAAACATATGCAGCTTTTGCTAAGAACTCTTTAAAACCATCTTGGTTACTTGTCACAAGTGCCAATCTTTCTAAGGTACCATTTAATCATTTCCTTTTACTGATTAACATTTAACCGAAAACAGCCATTTGAAAGCTACATTAAGCGGAATATTTTTATGATTATTATGATCAGTCTTTTTCAATTTTGATTGCATCTTGAACAGTGTGTAATTTTTTCAGGCAGCTTGGGGTGACTATCAATTAAAAAAAACGCAGTTAACCATTCGATCGTATGAATTTGGCTTGTTATTCATTGATTCTGAATCCTTGGATATGTTGCCATATGATTTACCTTTGACAAAATATGATGACAACGACCGTGTATGGATAGTAGATAAAACATACAGGAAGCCAGATATATTCAAAAAAACCTGGCCGTAAGTTATTTCTGCCAACATTATTTCTTCACGGTGCTACTGAACCGCCATATTTCGCGTACAGGATTAGTTCATCAACATCAGAGTTGAATTTTTAACTGTTGGTGGTTGTAATTCGTAACTTTTGCTTCTATTTGTCGTTGTAGACCAGAAGTTTGCTTTATTTAAATCAAGAGTAGAACTTCGGGAACGGAAATAGCTTACTGGACTTATTGAACGTTAAGTGTAGTAATAATTAGAAAGAATTATGTAAATGGTACCATATTAATGCCATACTGATTTTATCATCAGATATAAATCATCCTCTGCATTTGCATTTCTGAAAATCTTATCAGTTGATAAAGAAGCTCTTCTTTTGTCACTTAGGATTTACTCCATTATCACCAAAAGTGATTTGACATTATTTTTTGACTCTTAATAAAAAGAACGACTTTGAATAAATCCTTCTGAATTTTCAATCTGAATTGTCCAGGTTGAGAATTTATTGAGATAAGGGATTGGCAGCTATTAGGCTGTGTTAATACTCGCTGGAATGGATATATATTTCACAAATCTTTGACCAGCTGGAAGAAGTTCACCAATCTCTATAAAGCCTGAGTCTAAATTACTGAAAACTAGTTAGCAGGCTATAACTATAGCACTGCAAGCCTTTTCTTGAATTCAATGCATTACCGCTGCAGATGTAAAGTTTCACCACTGTTGCAAAAACGGATTGCATTGAATTATCGGACAGTTCTGGTGATCCTGATGGTTGATAAATAAAATGGCAGTAATATATGAAATCAGTATCCATTATTATAATGATTGATATATTCAATGCACAGAAATGTGTCAACTATTCCAATTCCCTTGTAATGTGTCAAAATGTATACCTGTAAATAAATTTAATATATCTTATTTTCCTGAATACTTTATGAATAAATTATGCCTGTTTGCTTATTCAATCCTGACTATTGTGGATATCAACATATATCTTTCAAAATATGAAAAAAATTTTAATGTTACAGATGAGATAGAAGAGAGATGTAGCATTTCGAAAATTTATGTTTACGTGAAGAAGTGGAATTATAAGAAATGAAACGATGTAGTACCACTTGAAATATAACTTGTTTGTGTAATCTAATCCAGAATTACATTGCCTAAATATGAATTGGAAATTAGAATTATATGAGGTTCACGTCTTTGTCTATCTGTAACTGCTTTCATTTTTGATTTCCGATACCTAGATTGTTTTGATGGTTATCCAAGCTGTTGTGATTATGTGCCAGACCCCTTATTTCATTCTTATGCTTATTTTAATTTTAATCGTATTTGAAAGAGTAGATTAGATTTTAAGCCTTTGCAATAAATTGATAGCAAAGATTGCTTGTTTTAGTATTTAAACTTGTTTGGTGCAAAATTAAGTAATATGGAACAATTGCCTGTTCCATACTACTGAATGCAGTGCCACATTTTTTCAAAATATTTCGGAAAAAATATTGTTTATAGTTGATATGAGGGAAAAATTCAAGAGTGATTTGGTATAAGGAATTAGAGAGCACATATTCGTCTGGTTCCTGTTGTCTTTGTTAAAAGAAATCGTTTCAAATCTTGCAGTATGGCGAAATCGGGGAGGTGTGTCCTTTCATTTGGTGATACTGTACTTTATGAGGCTGATTTGAGAGCGCTGGAAAATGGACGATGGCTTAGTGATCCCGTTATTTCGTTCGCATTCGAATATCTCCACGAGAAAACGCTGGATGATACTAGGAAAAGCAAAGTTTGTTTGCACCTACATCATTCTTATTCGTCAAAAAAGACTATATTTAGCTGTAAGTCGTTGAGGTAATCTAATGAAAAATATTTTCGCGACTTAATACTGTTCGCAATGAATTGACGGTCAGCGGTAGGATAGTGGGAGTGTTCTGTACCAACATGATGAGACGATGGCTTGTCAAAGAGTCGAGATCATGATAGTCAAAACAAAAAGGTAAGCAGTTGTTAGTTTCAGATTTCGTTTATAAATGCAGCAGTATGTCAGCTAATTAAGCTAACTAGCGAAATAGAAGTGGTGGAACTGCTCGATCAGCTTACACTTAAAGAAAAAGAGCATGTCATTTTCGTTGTGAACGACCATGACGATCCGTCTAGGAGCGGTGGAAGTCATTGGTCGTTGCTTATATGTCGGCGGGTTCTTCGACCTCATTTTCTAATCATTGATAGCGCGCAGGGGACCAGTTCAGCAAATCGAAAACCTACGGATAAGGTATATAGCTCTTGAAACTATAAAAAGAAGCTTCTGAAGACACGAAATTACATCATATATTGGTACTCCTAACCACTTGCAATGGGAATAGTAAAATAATGTTCAAGAAATCATACCGTATGCGAACTGTAAAGAACTAACAACATTATATTTGCATAACATGTTGGTCTATTGGCAGGGCAGAAAAAAAATTATATTTTAATGTAACTGTAATGAAAAATTAAATGTCTCCTGTCCAATCATAAAAAAATTGGAATTGTAGAATCAGTTAAAAAACTAACGCCAAAACAGCATATTATATTCTGCTTACAAGGTCCTATTTGGAATTGGTGCTAGAAATCATTGAATTATCAAGTATTGAAGTAATTTTCGTTTTTTTTCATATTTAAAAAGTTTTGTTTTTCATACTGGTTGGAATTCTTGCGAGCTTTAATTTAAAACATTCTCTTTGAAATATGATATGATTGCTGCATTGCTTTAATATTTAGATGTTTCCTTTGATTTTTTTTTTCTTTTTTCAGTTGATTCAAATAATGGCAAAGTATTTCAAGCTTCCGGAAGATTCACGCATCGAACGAGCCACAAAGCAATATAACAGCATGGATTGTGGAATGTTTGTTATTGAATTCAGTCGACTGTATATCGAGGTTTGTTAAGAATTCGTGGTATTTTACAGTTTAATCTTGTTCTATTATTTATTTTCGGTATTACCAAATAACTGGAAATTTTTTCTGCTTCACATCATTCGCCTAAGAAATAAGTGGTTATGCAGTAGAAAAATAGCTGAATATCGCAAAATATACCGCGAAAATAGCAATGATGGTAAAGGATTTTGTGAATTATATCTCGTAATATGAATGCACTAAAATTTATGATACGTGCTTCCTTTTTCCAGCATCATAAATTTTCCTGAAGTGGTACTAGAACTGAATTAAATTTAAATGAATATATGTTGATGTTATTGTACCCTATCTATTGGAGAAATGTCATGTCACCATATATTGTTTGGGAATTAATGAAGTTACAGCTGTGCCAATTTGTAGAGTTTGAAAAGGGATGAATTCAGTGTTGATTTCACGCAGCTAAATGCAGACGATGTTAAGAAGCAGCGGAAAGTGTGGGGTTCACTGATTCGTTCACTGGCAGAAGAATAGAAGGGAAATGTCTGCTTTGTTATTCATGCCTCAGTATACTGACTGGTACCTTAATTTTTGCAGTAGTAATAACTAACCACAGTGGTTGTCCAGCTTCTTCCGGTGCTCATCTCATTGTGCCTTTTATTTTGCATATTTATTCTGTTTGTTGTTTGTGTCATTTATTGCTCATTTTTTGTCTCACCATTGTCTAAATTGTATAAAATTTCTGTATTTTTACGTACTTAATTTCATTTCCATCTGTTCTCAGCTTTCACATATAGTGCAGTCCAAAAATTGTCCAAGAATGTCTTTCCGTCCGAGAAGTTTACATTCTCTTCCCAAAAATGCTGCCCACAATTTCTTCGCAATATCTTTTTTCAACTTTTCCGCATTGTTAGCGCTGCGCAGTTTATAGAACTGGCATCATCTTTTTTTCTTATAGTTTATGTGCAAAATGATCGGTCATTTATAATATAAATGACTGTTCGGGTCATCTCACTCCACCGCTATGTAGTTAATAAGAGATTTGTATGAGATTGTTGATAAAAGATTTATGGACTTAGATTATGAACCTGTGATCTATCGTTTTTTTAAAAAAGAACTTCAAGGTCAATGAAATTTCTAACTTCTATGAAAGTTATAGATTTCTTTCACTCTGCAAACTCCTTTTTTATCACTTGTTTTGACGTCGTATTTTTTGTAATTTTTTTTTTTTTTCTTTTGAGATAATGATATTGGGTTTTTTGCCAGTTTTCTGTAGTATTTTGTTCTATTTTCTGTAGTGGTTTGTTCTTAAATTTTTAATTATTGCTACCCTGTTATGATAGAAGCGTTACTCCTGAAAAAGTCTGAAATTGGAAGGGAGATGGAAAGCAGAGAGGGCAGGATTCATTGATTTCCTTTTTATAATAAAATTTAGTTTAATAAAAGGAACTTAATCCGAAGAATCATTGTTTGTTATCTCTGATAAGTGTAGATAGAAAATATTACTGCAGTTTTTCACTGTATATGTTTCTGGTGCTATGATTATGAAAAAAGATCTATGAAAAATTGTTAAATATAAGAAACAGCTAACAAGTGATTTATATATCGCTTAATATTATGTATGTTTTATCCATCAATATGATCTCTGTTTATTTGCTAGACTTATAAATGAAACATTATCTTTTCTTGAATTGAATAGTATTTTGTGACATGAAAAACATCTCTTTCTGTGGAAGAGAATGCATTTTTTCATTTAATTAATATCTGCATCCCAGGATTAACTTGTTTGGAATAGTACTGATTAAAAATCCTTTTATTTTCCTGAATTAGATAAAATAAGCTTAGTACGGAAGGGTATTGCAAAACTGGTCAATTAGTCAGTGAATTCATATATGTATTGTTTGATTGCTTAGTGAATACTGTTTTATATAAAATCTCTGGAAGTAGTTACAGTGTCAGTTGTCAAGGCATTCTGCTAAATCAGCTAGTTAGTGTTTCGATGATTTTGATTCCTTAGTTTCAGGAGGCCGACTTGCAATATTGTTTTTTTGACTTTTTCAAAGCTCTAAGAAATAAGTCCTAAAATAAGCTTTGGATCTTACTCAGTTTTCTTTATTGCACTTTAGGTGGATTTCTTATCAGTTATTCATAACAAAGATTTCAAGAGAATATAAACTTGATTGGAAACTGTTGATGTAGAGTTGGTTGCAGTGAGATTTTTTTATGGCAGAACTGAAAAACAGTGGTAATAAACTGTGGATTAATAATGCATTAAAAATAAAATAGATGGACGTGGAAGGTGGGTATTTTTTTTTAATTTTTTTTATTGGAATCAATAAAAAATTTTAACAAGCAGCGATATCAGTTAACGGTACTTCTGTCAGAGTTCAGTCGAATATCTTCAGATGTTCCCTAAATTGGGGAATGATCCGATACATTTATTATTTGATTACTTTGGTTCCCAATTTCGGTCGTGAAATGCATTGACTAATCGTGAAATATTGGGATTTATTAGAGAACATGCAAATCACTTCTAGAAGTTACCATTCTTAACATTGTACAATTTTTTAGACCATAATGCTTTAAAGTTCCAAAATATATCTAGTTATTGAGTTTATATTGAATCTGCTTTGATTTAACGTTAATGTGATTGAATAGTCTCTAGTGCTGCTATTATATTTTACTGTTGCTTAATTACTGTTGGCCATTGTTTCTCTTAAGATTTTGAATTTTACTTTAGGATTTAACCCAGTAAAATCTTAAATTTTACTTTAAATTCCTAACAAGTGTTTGTACATTCAGAGCACCACAAAAATTCGTAGACACAACGATATGTATACTATTTAGTAGAAAATAACGCGCACTTCCCAAAACTGATATTGGAATATCATGTAAATTTTTAACATTTTGAAGATGTGGTATTCAAGGATACCTATGTACTGTTTGAATTCGTGGCACATGGTCCGAGTCAGAGTTGACATAAGAATTTTGGAGAAAGTCCTAGAAAATCGAAGAATTAAAAAGTACTCTTTGATCGTTTCCACTTCCAGGATGTATTCGGAGCAATCATTAAGTAAGTTTCAATTTTTAGTTGAGCATGGTTGCTTGCAATCATCCCAGAAATTAACCAGGGAAGGATTTAATTTCTGGGATTATTGAATAATCAACATCAAGTTCCATTTAATAAACAAATCAAATAACATTCAGTGGCACTGAATTTTATAATGGTGCATTAATCTTCCTTGATTTGAAAACTGCTGGTCCTATACCAAAACCATTGTACTGGGCAATTTGTGTATTTTGAATACTGGGGTTATAATAAACATCTAACAAAAATGCAAACTTATCAACTGATCTATCAAATGTTGGAGTAGATTCCGACTGCGATTATTATTTTTTCTCATATCTTTTAAGTATAAACTGTCATATATATATCGATAGTTTATGCTGATTTTATACTGATATATGTATCAAGTTAAATGTCTAGCAATTCCCGAGCTTGATCGTTTCTCTGATACCTTTGAAATATAAATCGTTAAAGAGTTCAGGCTGTAACAATTTCCGGCTGCGAATAGTCGCTTAGAAATGAATAATTAAACCGGCAAGTAGATTAAATCTAATAATTTGATAATGTAAATCTCTCGGACATATCCAATACGATTCCGCCACTATCGGAAGACACTCTACACCGAACTATCAAATATTCTTGGTGTTCACAACGTGTTCTTCCGTACTATGAAAACGAAGGAAGGAAACTTACAGTTCACAGAATGTTAACTACGGGTGTACATGATGTAATATTGATTGTTTTGTTTCGTTTTTATTAGTCTGTTACCGTAATGATGTTACATTACTTCGTTTCACTGCTAGTAATCACTTGTTTGTCATTAACAGTTACGTTGTTGGAAAAAATCGCGAATCCAGTTATATAATCAATATTTGGCTATGTTTATTTAACAAAATGTTTGCGTATTGATGTTCAACTTCATTCAAAAACATGAAAATATAAGAAGTTCTAATAAAAAAAGAGCGTCAAAAGACAAAAAAAAGTGCACAAATAGCAAATTATTTTCTATGAAAATTAGATAAAAAAAAAAAAAACTAGTTTCTAAAAAAAAAAAAAAAAAAAGAAAAAAAATCATTTCGACAATTATTGTTTTTCAAACGTCCGTAAAAAATTTTTTATCAATTAATACATCAATTTGTTTCGTCTATAATTTGAAAAGGTCATTTTTTTTCGTCAACATCTTTTATTTGTCATTTTTTTTTTTTTTTTTACGATGAAAATCAAAAATATCTGCATGATAGTTTGTGACAGGTTAACTTTTTTATTGTAATAATTTTGTTCTTTAGATGCTCCTTAAGCGCGCAATTAATGTGAATTTCATGTTGGGTGAATTGTTTTTTCTTTTTTTTTTTTGCTGAAATGAGCAAACAATCGGGATATTCAACATATCTCGTCCATGGTCCTATTCTTTTCTGGAGGAGATTGGAAGGAAAGGAAGAAGGAAGAAACATAATAGAATTAAATGTAATTGGTGTTTCTAATTGTTATAAATAACAGTGATTGCTTTGAATGAGCAGAAATCAGTTGTTTCTTCTTTTTTTTTTTTTCTATCGCTCAGATAACTTTCATGTTTGACGCAGTTTTGTTTTTCAGATATTTCATCCTATTTTTATTGGTGCTATCCAGATAATTAGACATATTTCTTCCATTTATCTCCAGTTTTTGGGTTATAAGTAGAATTTTAATTTCCAGATACCTGCATTTCTTGAAAAGACTTCCTAGATGGTATTAGGTGATCGAAGCTGGTCAGGGCGAAAAATTAATAACACAATCATGGTATTAATTTTTGATACATATTTAATTAAATTTTCAAAAACTGTCTATATTAATATTGACTGCTGATACTGTGGATTGATTCGTCATGAAAATGCTGATGCATTATATTAGTTGAATTCATTTTCTTGTGATAAATTAATAAGTCAAAAGAGTTACTAAAGGGATAATTACAATCAAAGAATAATTGAATTCATAGATTAAATTATCCTTTTACGAAAGAATTATCCATTTATAATTAGGATATTATTGCGACTGAAAAATAAGCCTCTGCCTATTGCTAGAATCAGAGAAGGAAATATTCGAAATTTTTATCAGTTCGCAATTCATTGCGGTATCTCTGTCATGTGTAACTGTGAGAAGTTCCTTCAAGTTCATCAATTCAGTGACTACTAGAACTTGATCAGTCTGGAATTTCTTAATTGTTTAAGATTGAATAGATAAACTCAACAAAATAAGCCATAGACTTCTTTCACATTGGAAGATATGCCATTGTTCACTAAATAATGTTACAAATTCTTTTGGAAATATAACATGTAAATAAGGATATAATAGATCGGATGACCAAGTAGACAGTTGATAACTCTTTAGGAGCAACTATGCAGACGAAATTTATGATGAGTACTTTCTTTGTGCTCTTCCAGGATTATCTTTATGAAAAATTTAAAGCTTAAATTTGGATTTATTTAGGCGTTATAGACTTAATAAAAAGATGTTTTTTTCTGACTTTCTGATGCATTTTACTTAAACATTTGATTTGACGAAAATTAAGCAAACTACTTGACGTTGTGCAACGCATATTATTGGTATTGTAATATGTTAAGCTGGTTTAAATCGAAGCAAACTGGAGAAATTTGTACGTTGCTGCAACTACATAACATGTTCTCGGAATGTTGGTGACAATGATGATTCTCCAGAACCGAGATCAGAAGTACACAGCTCCAATAGCTGCAAAGTAACATCAGTAGCAGGTTATCAATTTAAAAATAAATCATTCTTTTATATAGGATTAGATTATTGGAAGTGTTTTTTAATAATTCATATATATAATTGATTTCTGTGAAGTATTATAATTTTAAAAAAAAGAGAAAAAAACTGGACTTTGATCAGAAAACTCGCATAAAAGAACGGAGTAGGGGAGGTTCAGAAGTGGTTTTGAAAAAGATAAATATATGAATTTAGACGTTCTAGCAGTTTGTGCGTTATAATGAGGGCAATAACGATTTTGCGAAAAAAAAAAAAAGAAATTTCTTACCGGAAAGGTTCCTTTTTTTGTTTTTTGCAAAAAAAAAGGAGAGGAGGGACTTTTGATTTCTATTGATTTGATGAATGTTGTTGATTGGTTAAATTTATGTTGTACAAACAAGTATTAATCATCATGAAGATGAAAAAGAATGAGAATATGTCTTTTATAAAAAACGCTAAGGGTTCGTTCTTTCAAATTTATAAGGAACACAAGATTCGAAGAAAAGCCTCGAATGCTCAAAATTAGATATTTTAAACGTGTACTGATTGATTTCCGATGAGAAGTTTTTCATTGGAAAACTAGGAAGCATAGGGAAAAAAAGTGTGTAACAGTAGTTCAGCAATCGTTGACTTCTCGTCCATTGTGCAATGTATTTTTGAGAAGGTTTTTTATGGATATTTCACAAACAAGAACTTTTGATAGGTCTCAATAAAATTTTGATTCATTAAAAAGTCCGAAAAAATATTAGTCTTTCATCTTTGCACAAACCTGAATTTTATAAAGATTGGGAAATCAATATTTTTCGGTGTGACATTAGTAACTATTAGTTTTTTTATATAAGATTAAAATAGAATGTTTACAAGAAGGTAAAAAGCTAGTCTGATTGTAACTGAGATTCGTTCCATACATCATACGCAGAATGTATGTAACCAACACATCTCAATTCCACGCTTTACACTTTCGGTTGAAATGCTGTTCGATCACGAAACGATTCCTGTTTGCCCTGTTTATGAACGAATTCTTCAATGTAAGCAGTGTTTTCACACTATCATAGTACTCTGTGCTGCAATAGGCGGTTACCGTACTGCGGTTTGCTGTTTTAAGACGACTGCAATTAATACGTATGATGGATGAATGAGATCGATTTTCCCGAAGGTGCCGGTGGTGCCAGTGTTTATAAGGTGACGGATTGATTGGTATTACTCGGGGTTTGACCTTTTACTTGTCCTGAACACTGATCTTTCACTCTTTGGAATAACGGTGAGATTATGGATACACGTCATAAAACAGAGCTTGGGGGTGGAGTTCGTGGTTGAGCATGTGCCCTAGGCTTTAATGTCAATGTGATTAAGATATGTTGTAAAAAGATCTCATCTTTTTCATGATATATTTCGATAGATCAATTAGTGAAGAACTCTTTAATGTTATGCGAGCGATGAAGGAAAGCTGGAAGATTTCCAACTGATGCTGAGAGGACATTCCTTAAGTTCATTCTCGAAAGTGCATATGATTTCCTGTTGATTCTCATTATTCTTTACTTCTTCCAGTTCTTCATTTATTAATGCGGCAAGAAGTGTTGACTCATCGGATGCAATGTTAATCATTCTCCAGATCAGAATATTCGATTAGAAAGTGTTGGTACTATTTGCAGTGGAAAATCTTTGACTGAAACTTTGATCCGTCGAATTACTTCAGTTCAGTAAATGATTGAAGAAATTAAGTACTTGAAAGTATAATTTGATAGGGAGAAATTGATTAATATATAAAACTATAAACGCATGATGTAATAATTTTATTTTCAAGCGAAAGTTTCTTTTGGATCATAAATTAAGTACATAGCCGCTCATTTATATACAATCTCAGTTTACATGTTATCGCGCATATTTCGAGTTTTCGATTTAGTACTTTGCGTCGTTTTGAATGGTACGATATTGCTGTCAGCAGTATTAATGTTAAATAAATAACTTCCAGCTGGAGTTAAGCGCAGATTGAAAGATACACCGGTGTGTGTGTCTCAGACATATATGGGTCATGCTATCTGTTAGCTTACTGATATTGGGTATCTTCCGCAATGTTCAGGCATATGTTCTGCGTTCAAATGCCACAGGTCATTCTGACCATGAATCGCAAGTCGTAAAATTTGTTATTTTTTCGAAATTATATGATGAATAGGTGCACATGCTTTTATTGTGTTCTTGAATTGTGCTGACTGCCAAAATTGATGGATTACGGTCTAAAAATCACTTGAATTTCGCGTTTCTTATTTCAAAATTTTCTGACGCATTGTTCTTGATTTCAAAATCTCGCTTTAGGAAAGCTTATAGATCTCTTTAAGAAAATCTACCGAGTTTTTAAATTCCAGTGAATTTTTTTACAAATAAGAAAAAAGATATAGATAACATGATGCGTTTGAAATACTCCATAAATTCCTCCTATGTGGAAGTTAGCGGTTTCTCGAAGTTTTTTGTAGTTTGAGATAATCTCACGTCAAGAAGTTAATGTGACAGGAAAATAAAGTTCCATGATTTTCCTGTTTTTCTGAAACGTTAAAATATTTTATATGATATCTTTTTATATAACACATTACAGATAAAAGAAGTCGAAAAGAAAACAAATTGGGTGGAGAAGCATCGATGCCCCCAACTTATCCTGTCTGCGATAGAACAGCAGCCGATGCTGTTTTCAAATCAGCTTGTGAAGAACGGGTTTTGCTAGCCTATACTAATTGCGACTCGGATATCACAAAGGTGAACTTTGATGAGATCGGAATGAAAATTTATTTTTTCCAAATTAGCGCACCTACGGAGAACATTTTCATTTGGATGCTATTCGACTTCTTATAGGTCTATTTCAGATTGTGAACTTATTTTCAAAATATGGTGAAACGGTGCATAAAGTACGTGTGAATCACGATGCTGCCAATCATATGCTAGAAATAGTTGGGTGGTCATCGATGCCACTTATTTTTGTTAAGGTATGCTGTATATACTAGGTTAGAATTGTTTGCAGTTCATTGGAACTACTCGATTATTTATTTATGTTATTTTCGGATATTTGCAACTGCATGCCAGATACTGCTGTAAAAAGGTCTCCTGACAAAAGCTTATAACCATCAAACTTCAGTTAATCAGACTGTTTGAAATTAGAAAGAAAGCAGCATTTGTAGGAATTGTTGAAAGAAAGCAATTAAATTCGACGTTTGGTATCATTCTTTTTCGATTTAGGGGAACTGTTGTGGTGGCTTCAAAGAACTTTATCAGTTGGAGAAAAACGGTTCTCTAAGTGAATGGTTAAAGGAACATCAGTATGATCTTGCTGTTATTGGAGGTGGTTCCGGTGGTCTAGCGGCTGCAAAAGTTATTTTTAACTACTACCTGAAAATATGTGCATAGGAAATCAGTTTGTATTGTAAAATTTATATTTATGAATTCTTAATATTCACTTTTGGTTCTAGGAGGCTGTTCGTCTAGGCAAAAAAGTGGTTTGTTTGGATTTTGTTAAGCCGTCTACAATGGGTACAGTTTGGGGCTTGGGTGGAACTTGTGTTAATGTGGGATGTATACCGAAGAAATTGATGCACCAAGCTGCACTTTTGGGCGAATATATTGGTAAGTTGTATGATGTTGTCGTTCCTCATACTTCGATTTCTCTTCATAGTCAGTTTTTTAATAACTGAATAGTTGAAGAAGATGCTAAGAAATTTGGTTGGGAAATATCCGAAGGTACAGTAAAGTTGAACTGGCATCAATTGAAAGATGCTGTGCAAAATCATATTGCTTCGTTGAATTGGGGATACCGAGTTCAGTTGAGAGAAAAATCGGTTCGTTATTTTTTTTAATATCTGTATTCTTACATGGGATTGTTGATACTATTATTTGATGAAATCTGGGATAACAAACTTAGTATTTTATTACATTATGCTTCATTTTCAGGAACAGGTACGCAATCATAAGAATAGTTAATACAATATATTCAAATAAGTGGAACTCATGATCAAGAATTATTATGTAGCCCATCAAAGAAAAACATGTCTATATAGATAAAGGAGACTGTTTTATTATAGTTCTTCTTTTTTTTGTTATTTCAGGTGACTTATATGAACTCGTACGCCACTTTTACTGGTTCGCATGAACTAAGTGTCAAAAACAAGAAAGGAAAAGTTGAAAAAGTTACTGCTGATATGTTTTTGATCGCTACCGGATTAAGGCCACGTTTTCCGGATGTTCCGGGAGCACTGGAATGCTGCATTAGCAGGTATATACATGTGCTTTTTCATTCTTTTTTTCACATTTGACCTAATTTATTCAGAAATTCATATTTTTATTATAGTGATGATTTGTTTTCACTGCCATATAATCCGGGAAAAACTCTTTGCGTTGGTGCATCATATGTTTCGCTGGAATGTGCTGGATTTTTGAGGGGCATCGGTAATGACGTTACGGTTTGTTTTATTAGAGAGTATTTGCAGTAAATTTTGCTTTAATTTAACATTAATCTCTTTTTACTTTCTCATTTTACATCTTCTTTTTAACTGATGCAGTTACACGAATATTGCTCAAAACCGCATCAAAGTTAACTCTTGACAAGAAATCTTGAATTCAAACTTTAATACGTGATTTTTTACAGACTGACTTCTGATATGAAATCTTTGTTCTCAGAACTCTTACGCATTATGATTTTCATTGGTTCAAGTTTTATTGTTTCATATACTGAAAGGAATTTCAGGTTATGGTCAGATCAATTTTGTTGCGTGGTTTCGACCAGGATATGGCGGAACGCATTAGGGAACATATGATAGAGCATGGTGTCAACTTTCTTCCGTAAGTTTTTCTACTGTATTACAGAACGTGAAGAATTTTCCGCGCGCTGTTTTCTAGATTTTCACTAGCGCTTTCACAGATATGATTAGTGACAAGTACCTTTGATAAAAAGTTTAGCGGTAGTAAAACTTCGCTTCATATTTCAGTGCGTTATAGTGAATGTTTCAGAGCTTGCGAAAATTTGCTTCCTTAGTAAACAAAATGAGGAACAAGATGTTTGGTAGGGAAGTCACTTTTGTGGAAAATAAAACTCGTAGAAATCTAGTGGTTATTGTAATACGTATTTCCTTCTTTTTTAAGATATATACCAGTCAAATACGAAAAGTTGAAGGAGCCAACCAACGATGAACCAGGATTGATTAGAGTTCATACGATCCAGGAAAATGAAGATGGAACAGAAAAGGAAGTTACGGAAGAATTTAATACGGTATGTTTCCTGTATGTTTGTTTCACAGAGTGATTTTCTTTTCAGTCAAATTCCAGTACATTTTATTTAATGCAAATGGATTGCGACTAATCTTTCAACAGGTCTTGATGGCAATAGGACGTGATGCTATGACAGATGATCTTGGTTTGGATCTAGTCGGTGTGGAACGATCGAAGGCTGGTAAAATAATTGGAAGAAGAGAGCAAAGTGTTAGTTGTCCTTATATTTATGCCATTGGTGATGTACTAAATGGCTCTCCAGAACTTACACCTGTTGCAATACAAGCAGGTAAAGTTTTAATGCGACGCATCTTTACTGGAAATTCTGAGCTTACTGAATATGACAAAGTACCAACAACAGTATTTACACCGTTGGAATATGGTTCATGTGGATTATCTGAAGAAGCTGCTATCCAAAAGTAATTTTTTCGTGGATTAACTTTATGTATAGGTTGGATACAAAAGTAATTGCAGTTTCGAACTATGAGTTTGATTACTCTAACTACATTTTGGTTTGCATATTTCTGTGCAACGGAAACTTTTCCTTCAGGATTTGACGGACTTTTAAAGATTTTGCAGTATTGATTATGAAAGTTTTTTCCCTGCTTAGAAATAAATCTGTAATACATTCATGTGCATTTCAAATATTTTAGATATGGAAAAGAAAATATCAACGTTTACCACAATGTGTTCATTCCACTTGAATACGCCGTGACGGAACGAAAGGAAAAGACTCATTGTTATTGTAAACTAATCTGCTTGAAAAATAAACAAGTAATTTACTCTTTGTTGTAGCTCGAGTCCTAGATGTATGGAAAAATATAGTTTCTCGATTTGATGTTTGCTTTTACTGGCATGATTTCATTTTGTTAAATTCCAGGACTTAGTTCTTGGTTTCCACATACTCACGCCAAATGCGGGTGAAATAACACAAGGCTTTGCAATAGCTTTGAAATTCGATGCGAAAAAAGCCGATTTTGATCGATTAATCGGTATCCATCCGACTGTTGCCGAGGTATATTTGTATAGATCATTTAATTTAGTCTCATTCAATATTTGCAAACTACAATGATCACTTCGTATACCATACACTTTATATGCATAACTTAAGATGATTTTCAGAATGTTGTTTTAGCAAAAAGAACTTTCCTCAATTTACAGAACTTCACGACACTCACAGTGCTGAAGGAAGACGGGCAAACATTAAAAGCTACAGGATGCTGAGGTTAAAGTGCGACTCTTGTTTCTGGATGAATAAGAGTCAATAGTTCAACAGTTGAAATAACTGTGCGTTATTGTGTCATCGTTATAAAATTAACGCATCAAGCATGGTTATGTGACGAATTTGAGCTAAACTCCATTGTGAGCGCTCATTTTCTGATGATTTCAACTTGAGAACTTTTCTTCTATTATCAGTTTTTCGCTTGCAGTTTTAATTTTCTGCTTTGGATAAAGTAATATTAAGATATATATATATAAATAAAACAGTATTGATTTTCAAAATAACATCAATAAATATATGTGAAGTGTATATTTTCCCAAAAATAAGACTCAACATTTGACTATTATTCGATGGTAATATTCACCAAACAACAAAAGTGCATCCGGACACCTAAACTTGGCTCCATCTAGATAATCTAGCATGAACTGATCTAGCCTACTGCAAATTATAAAAGTGGCAAGGTGTCTGGTTAATTTTCTACGGAAGTACCATATAAATTGCGTAGTATTGTTGAAATCAAAAATTTTGTTATCTATCCAAATATTTTGCTAGCATGTGTTTGAAATTGAAGACATTGTGTAGGATCAAAAACATTCATCTCGGTAACGAGAATGATTGGGAAAGTTCATAAGGAGAAAGAATGTACAGTATGGGGAATTTAAATCATGCTTGAAGTAATGCATGTATTGCTACTGTGACTCGGTATGTCGAGCACGGCAAATGAGGCAATTTCTCGGTCTTAATTAAACAAGTGAGGTATATTTCATGATATAGATTATGGAAATTGGCAGCTAATAATAGATAATTTTTAATAGATTTAAATTTTGGAGATTAAATTTGTTTTAGTGATTATTAAAAATAAATTTTCAATAATTACTCAGACAACAGTGTGACTCTGTTAACACAGCTTAGATCTCCGTACAAGACCTAATTAAAACAAAAGAATGAGATGAGGAGGAGAAGAATTTAAGGTAAGATAAACAGCTTGAAACAAAAGATTAATAACATCAAATGAATAGTGGGATGTAACAGCTAATGTTCGTTTCAAGAAAGGTCAATAGTCAAAAGACAAGCTTGAATATAGCATCAATTTAAGTTAAGTAATTCGAAAAAAAGTAACGATAGGGAAATCTGACCGGTAAATTGAATCACTTAAATGAGGTCTTGGAGATTGTGTTTCATTTTTTGCATTTAGCTATAAATGCGTCAATTCATCTTATAAATCAATGAATTATTTCAAAATGTTAACGCGCAGCTTTTTTTTTCCAGTACATTAAAGACTTGGATGTATCCTTGCCGATTACTATCGAAAAAAAATGCACCGCATTTTAGGACTGTAGAGATTTTCCTTTGTTTTTGAACATGTATGGGCAAAGCACTTGGCCAAGAAACCATCGATGAAAGGATGGGGTGACACAAATCAAAATGATCTAAGGCACTTGTATCAGTATTTCTCAAAAGTTGAAAGGTCAGAAATTTTATTTCTGAACAAAATGCATCGAAAAAACATATGAAGATATGCACTCATACCAGGTGTATTGGGTTTTGTGCTCCAAAATCTGGAATAAACTTAGATTTTCTGATGCTCACTGTGGATTTCGGAGCAATTGAAAGATCTTTTTGTAGTCATAATAATTAAGCAACCCAACGTATCATTTTAATCTAGTTGTAGAATGTGTGGGAATATCCTACCCTTGTAACCATGTATTGTTTTTCACTCTAACAAAGACACGACGATTAAACTTTTCTACTTGAATTGCATAAATTTTATAATTTTTAATTCATTGCTTCTGAACTTTTCATACAATTAAGTGCAACGAACAGTGAGACAAAAACTTCTGAACGGAATAAATTAAGCCGCTACAGCAATATATTAGCGATATATCGTGGTGAATGGAGAAAAAACAAAATAGCTTTGTGACATTCGAGTACATAATGTGCCATCATTACCTAAAATAATTTGTCATCTAGTTTTTGCCCGAAGCTATGCATAGGGAGGATAAAGTTGTCGGTAATTTGATAATTAGATGGCAATTTAGTAAGAAGAACGCTTTATGCCGAGCTTTGCAAAGTACTAGTAATTTTCAGCGCATGGAGCGAACAAATATCAGCAATGCACGCAGTCCCAATCTCAAAATTTTCAAAATTTTCAAATCATTAAGTTTTTATGCAGTTGGTAATTTTCAAAGATATTACTGGAAAACATTCGAGTCCTACGATGACAAAATATAAAAGCTCTCTTGTACTGTGAATAAACCTCATAATGAATATTTCAAAATACAAAACATCCGCTATGAAACATTCTGGAAAGGAAATTCTGTAAAGGATGAAAAATGCAGGCACGTTTAGCACATTTTTTTAGAGCGAGAAGGCTTATTCTCAATTCGAATTACATTAGATTGTCTTACATTAAAATCGCATATTAACTGCTCCTGTTAATTAATAAACAGATATTGAATATTCGAAATAAACCATTCAAAGATATAATAAAATTAAAATCTCCTAGTCTCAAAATTAAAATCTCCTATTATATGCATTTCCGTGAATCCAGCAAATGCTTTAATTCTTTAAGCCTCATGATAAATACTTGCATATAATTGTTTGCGCATTGGTTTTGCATTGCAAGTTACAAAGATATAGCAGAATCATAACAGAAATCAATGAAAGGTGCTAAAGTTTTTTCGTTTCAAAATTATCACTGATTATTTGGTCGAAGAAATGCTTCAGGAAAACTGGGCTTATATCAGAGTCATTTCCTCCATTATGGATTATTTCAACCATTAATTGTTTTAAATGGATTAGAATTGAGTAAAGTCCTGAGTTTCTCGACAGAGAAGCAATGACTCGAACCTAATGATGTGCTTCACAATGGGAAAATTGTTATATATTGCTGTTTTTTTTCCATTCTGGGAAAATTGGTATATGTTGCTAAACAGTTCCAGCTCTTTTTTTTTGTGATTTCTATCCATCAACCTGAATTTTTTCATCTCTGAGAATTCTTGTGAAGCAAAAACAATCGGGAAAATAATCATGAAATAAAGGAGGATGTGTAATGAAAATATTGTTATGGTGGAGTATTCTCGCTAATTTCCGATTTTCCATAAATCAGTAATGGTATATGCTGCTGAACACTTTTCAAAACGATTCGATATCATTTATCCAATGTGTTGAAAAAAATTCTTTTCTTCCTTTTTCAGAAAAAAAGAATTTTGAATGAATGTTTGAAAAAAATTCATTTTCCAATAGGAAGCGGCTTGCAATTTTGCGGTACTCTTGGGGCCTGAAAGCAATACAATTTTTGGAGACTTCTAGTAGCTATTTTTTATCTTTTATGTTTCATATTTTTTTAACGTTCCTAATATTAGCAAGACTTTAATATAAACGTAAATAAATACTGAATTAGGTAAAACTTAAGTGATAGTTATAAAAATGTGTCGTTATAATAGTCATACCTACATCTGATTTTTTGTTTTTTCGAAATATATTTTTGCAACTATTTTTTTTGCAACGAACAAACAAACGAAACTGTCAAATTCAATTTCATTTCTTGTAATGTCAAGATTTCCGGATCCGGAATTTGTTCCAAATAGGATGTTGCATTATCGTAAAAAACAATGATATTGTTTGGAACAAATTCCGCAGCACCAAAGAAAACTGATGTTCGACAGAAAGGGGAAATGATATGGTAGAAAGGTCAAGGGAGAAATGATGCGGAAAGATGATACCGATGGGCCAATCGGTTTTCAATGCGTGCCTTCCACAACTGACCACACACGACGCTTTTTAGTTTTAAATGAAATATTGCTACACGCGACCACCCATACAATTTGTGAAGTTATTGCGACGTATAGTCTTTGTGGTATTGTATAATATTGATTGTGCGGGGTGAGAAAGGCTATACTTCCTTGAATGGTACTATTGGCATGAAACGATACAGGAAGTACCACAATGATACCACACTTATTATTTATCAAATTTGAAGCAAACATTAAATGTGTGTTTACTCGTTTAGATTGTTGCTCCAAATAAAATTTCACGGTTTGATACAAATCCGTATATCATACTACGTAGGAAGAAAATGAATTGTTTGAAATCCTCGACTCTCAAGAAATATGCTATCGAGCAATCAGCCAACTAAGTTCTTCGCTACGTGATACCAGCAAATTTTGTGGCGTATCGTATTGGCCATCTCTTCCATTAAGATTGCTTCCAATTTTCTTTCACTTTTTAACATGTGCGTAGTAATTGCAACAACATAATTGTTCCTTGCTTATAACGTATTTTTCATTATGCATGCTTCGAATGTGACAGGATACTTTCGGCAAAGAAAATTTCGAAACAAAGATTTTGAAATCTTGAAGTACGACTTGTCGGTATGAGCCGATTTATTGCACTTGTTTCGTGAGATTAAAACTGATATTTGCGGGAAAGTGGACTGTTTGAATTTGGAAGAAACTTAAATGCTTGATCATCAATTCTGCTATAATCCCGTACTCTTGATTCGCATAGAGACGACGATGCAAGTCTAAACAGATCGTAAGTGCCTGTGAAGTCATAATAAACAAAAATGTCATAAATTTAAGCCAAAATTCTTCAGATATGGTTTTTTTTCCTTTTTTTTTTTTTTTTTGAAAAGGAGTTTAATTTTATTTTTTCGTGAACTGTGGTTTTTTTTCTTCTTTAATGCTTTTCTGGGAAATAATTTTTGATTGCATTTCCAATGTTGGGAAAATTTTGTAAATGTATAAATTAATTACTCACACTATTCTCGAACAGTGCGAATTCTAAAAGAAAGGTGTTGATTTTGATATTTAGTGGGAATGAATTTATGAAATTCAGTTAAATACAACATTTTTAATCCTGTTAATGGTGATAAAGGATTGCAAAGTGAGTCCATGAAAAATACCAAATTTAGTTCCTTTTACTTTGAAATTGAGAAGAAAAAGAAGATTGAACAGATTAAGCAGATAGATTAATTATTTAACTCTTAATGTTGTCTTTCCTTACTGTGGAGAAATTTTTCTGTATTTGTAATTTCCCTACACTTCTTTCAAATTCTTATTTTAAATTAGCTGCTTTCTTTCTATTAAAGCGCTCAGAATTTAGTTCTGGATGTCAACGACAAACTGTTTTTGGATGAGATGAACAGTTAGATCGAGATTGATGCAAGTAAATAGATAAGATCGCAAGTAACTAATTGCCACATTTTCAAAATTTTGTACTAAATTGAAAGATTGATAATCACTGAGCCTATTTTTCAAGTCGATGTTATTTTAAAAAATGACTTTCCATCTTCATGTTGACAGATGTTTTGACTTTTGCTTGGAAATTAAAAAATTTTCTTATGCACTGTTGAAAAGCGAGAAATGATATCTCGGAATTTTTTTTTGCTCTATGACATCGTAAAAAATTCTAATTGAAAGAGATGTAATTTTCACAAAACGAATATTTCTCATTTCTATCAAGATGGCCTACATAATTCTTCAATTGTTCGAATTTGAACTTCTCGAAAATGAGAACAGGAAAAGTTTTTAGAATCTTCGAATAGAATGAATCAGTTCATTGAAGGTAGCCATAAGTTTATCGTTTCATTTCAATATGTTCTTAGAATTTGCCAATATTCTTTAAAAAAAAAAAATTGGCATTCATATGTTGGGTTTTATTCAAACACAACCGAAATACTTCAACTGAAACACGAACTGTTGATAAAATAAAATTTAGGACAAACAGATAATATAAATGATATCTTAGATTGCAATTCCCAAAAAAAAGAAAAAGAAAAAAAAAAAGACAAGTGCCACTACAACAATCGAACGAATCACAATGTAACGGTAGCATTTTTGGGATGATATGATCGTTCACACGTTGTTGGTTCGCGCTATCCAAAAACTGAATAATGAAGATTGTAGTATGAAAAAAATGCCGCAAAAGTTGTGGAGTTGGTAATTTGGATTCTATTGATTTATTTCAGGAAATTTTTCATTTTTGAGGAAATTTTAAATATATTAAAGTATCCGAATTTCCATCTACATAGCATTTAGAAAATTGACTTAAGCACTTCATTTATATATTCTTCAAGATATTAAGCGGCGTATTTCACCGTCTCCTACTTTAGATTCTCATTTCAAGACAGAAGCATTTTTTATCTCGTTTGCTATAATTCAGTATTCTTAAGGTCTTTTTTTGGACCACATAAGAAATGGTCGTGAATTTTTCCTTAGGTTTCTGGGGTATATACTTTTGTTCAGTTCAGAAAACTATCCAGAAACCACTTTTTTTTTTAAATTTAAATAAAAAATTGAACGGTTCTTACCATAAAGAGTGATGCCGTTATTCAAGCATTTTTGGAGGTAAAGGAAGGCATCGATGAGATCGCTGAAAAATCCTCAGTCTCTGAAAATTTTCTAAATTTTATTTCTATTAAATTCTTCAAATTTAGCAGTTTTTTACCACTGTCGCACCAGAAAATTTGAAACTGAAGTTTTCAAAAATTTGCGGACAAGTATAATCGTTGTTTACCTGTATGTTCTTTTACATTGCAGTAATCAGATGTGCTTGCATGTTCTGCTTCGTCTAAATCATCACTTGATTGATCGCTGGAAGATCCGGCCTCATTAATCGTTTCCTGTTGGTTCTCTAAGTCACGTCCAGAAATTCTACTTGAGCCCTAAGTAAATAATATAACAACTAATACTGGCATATCATTTAGTTCAAAAATTATGACTAATCCACCAAAATACACTTAATTCTTTTGACCAAACTTAATTATTGACCTAAGCCTAAGCCTAAGCGTAAGCCTAAGCCTAACGATGTAAAAATTTCTGCAGAGACTTCAAATGCAAAAATTTTCACGTCGTCAGCAAGCATAACGGCATTAATCAGAATTCATTTTTTATTTCAAAGAAAAAAATAAAAAGATTTGGTTTCGCTATTACAGGAAAAATTTAGAGGAAAGTATGGATTTTTGAAATTAATTTTGAGGAAATATCAGCAAATTGAATCTAATATCGTGACAAGTGACATAAAGTATAAATAGAAATAGCGTTGCAGTCGAATAGGAAGCTTGATTATGAACGATATTATCTATGACTCTGAATCAGTAGTTCCAATTAGGGACGAACTTCTACCTGCTTCGGCCAACAAGCGTAGCGCTTGAAATCATGAGGAACATGTTCATTTTTCATCAACCAGTCGATCATCTGCCATGGAATGCGCCGTAATGCTCGTTCAGTAAGCAATTCCCAAAAATTAGCATCTTCCGGTAATTTATTACGAAACTTTGTTAATGCTACAAACTGAAAATGCGGAAGCTTCAGGGCAAAAAAATTCATAAGCCTCAGTTTGCACGACACATTATATTTGAATAGAAAAACCACATAATCATTTCAGAACGAAAACTTTTGAGAGAAGCGTGCTTACATTTAAGGCCAGATAGAATAATAGTTGATGAGCTATGTGAGGCAGAAGATTTAGTTTCTAAATAGGTTTAAATTTCATTTTTAATTTCAGGGCTTTTTTCCTCAAGATTTCACAGCTTTATGAAAGCCATACAGTTTTAGAATAGACCTGTAACATATCACGTTCAGCTCGACGATTTTGGTAAGAAATTCGACCAGCTGAAAGACCGAGACGTTCCATTTCTGCACAGTCATTCTCTGTTGCAATAAATATAATTGAAAGCGGAGTTTTGGATGCAAATATCGTCGCCTAAATTTGCTATCATTGAAATTTTTTAAAATTCAACAATTACAGCGAGCAGAAAAAATTTCACGCAACGCAAAACACCAATTCAATTTGTACAAATTTTCTTTTTAATCAATGAAAAGATATGGTAATTTACGTTAGAATCCATTTCAAAAAATTATATAACAAACAAATTATGTCTTTTTATGTTCAAAGAAATACTGTACCTGTACTGTTTCTCGTATATCATTTATCTTTCCTTTGCTGATTATTGCTAACACAAAATATGGGCATTGTGACTGATTTTTCCGTTTAAATGCATTGCTAGCCAATCTAAAACTGATTATTTGCATCAGAATCATGTAATAAGTAACAAGAGGTCAAAAAAAGGAATGAATCAATTGATCTATTCTGGAGATATGGACA
Organism: Onchocerca volvulus; assembly: GCA_000499405.2. Classification (NCBI taxonomy): domain Eukaryota; kingdom Metazoa; phylum Nematoda; class Chromadorea; order Rhabditida; family Onchocercidae; genus Onchocerca; species Onchocerca volvulus. The sequence goes on from HG738138.1 coordinate 5,911,509, forward strand.
TAAATATTAGGTTTCCTGAAACATTTAAACTTACTTGGAGAGATGATAAATGATGTGAGCAAAATGGGCATTCGTACTGGGTTGTACTTGAGCGTTCGCTTTCCAGAACGCATTAATTAAACCATCAATTCCCTGACAATTAGGATCCCTTTCCAGATTCTGCAAATGTGACTAACAGCTGGTTATGCCTTCAATGGTTCAATGCCTGTTGAATATTATTAATTTTAACAAAGTTCATTTTAATTCATTAAAATATCAACATACACTGCCATTTGATGAGAAGTGATACGGCTTGATATGCTAGGAATTGTTTTATTTCCCAATAGAATATATTAAAGATATTGTATTCAATTATACTTTTCTTTTCTTTTTTATTTTTTCTTTTTTTTTTGACATAAATCAATTTTATAGCAACTAAAAGCATTAATTTCATTTTTTCGGAAATATAATGAATACTAGAAGTCTTACAAGACAAAATTGCTGCGACTTGCGAAAATATGGTGGGATTCGTGCTCCAAAACCAAAAGCTGCGTAGCTTTGTGAGCTGAAGTATGAAATACGTACAATGCTTAAATTTGCGTTCATTGGTGAAAATCTTATTGTTTTGTGAAGAACCTTAAGTTTTAGTCCAAAAGAGTTTTTTGAATAAAATTTTATCAAATATTGAAAAACTTGCAAATTATGACGTCGAAATGGCTCACAAATTGAGCGAATGATACATTCTACATCATTTGCAAAAGTTGCACTTATATCATTTGAATTTGATATGGAGAAATCTACCGCTATAGCAAGTGATAAGCAATAGCTGAAATATTTTCTACGATAAGTTGCATGCTTATTTATATGCAAATCTTTTTGAACTTTGAACTCATTCTAGTCAAAAAGATACCCATTGGTGATATAATCCAGGAAGGAATACATGGTAATTTCGTTGCATTTGACCACCTCAATTATACCATTTGTTTTTTTATTGTTTTCCAATCCAACTTCCAACTGAATTAATAAAATTTTGGTTTTATTTGAAGTTTGGAAAGTAATCTCACGTTTTACTTGAGATCCAAGTTACGAGTAATATTTGCGACAGATTCAAACGAATCGGAAAGACTTACTGATTAATGCATAGATTGTCTGATTGGCAGATAAATGGATATGATAGTTGGCAAGTTGGGAAAAAGGAACGTTGAGTAGCAGTGTATTTTATAACGACAATTTGTATAATGTTCCATTTATTTTTATTAAAATTGAAGCATCAAATGCTTACACATAAGGTCTTTCGTTCTTTCGCACTTTCAAAAAGTACATCCGAAGTTGTCGTGAATTGTCCGATGATTGAACATCTTCTGTGATCATCTCGTGAATAACAGAGCACTTCGAAGTTCCTTGAATTCCATTCGTTTATATTTTGAAATTTCATTTCTTTTTTTTTTTTTTTAAATTAGTGCTTTGAATTGTAAGCTAACTATTAAATAGCATGAACGACAGAGTTTTGAAGTAAATTAAATTAACTGTGAGTGATTCCACTTTAAATACCACTTAATGGGTTAAAATTATCAAAGTAGACGCAAAAAAAAAAGTATTTAAGTGATAGTCAACCTGTTTCTGGAATCTACAACTACATTTTTTGATAACTTAAACGGCTTCCAAAGTATCCTTGATGAATATAATTGATAGTCACTTGTGTACAGTAAATTACGCACTTCATTTTCTCCCATTCGAAATATTTGAAAATAGATCTAAAATATGAAACAAGTGAATTGGTTTAGAAATGTTTAAACCCCTTATAATTCAAGATTAACTTCCCAAACTTCCTTGTAAATCTCATTTCTTTGCTTCTGTCTTTTTAGGTTTCAGTCGGAGATATGTTCAACTAATTTTTCTTGTTTATAGAAACTATTAATAGAAAAGTTTTAAACAATTACTGACTGAAGTTTACTGGCATTGAAATTATTTAAACTAAATAACAAGCTTTTAGATGAATCATGTAAGGTTCATCGCTAAAATATTATTTCAACCTGTGTATTTTCAAGTCCTTTCCTTCGAAAATTCTTGCCACAAAATTGTAAAACTATTGTTTGTACTTTCGGCTGGGCTGTGTATGATATTGTCAGTACAGCAATATATTTATCGCCATTGTTCTGACTGGAAATTGTTCACTTTTCATAAAATTAAGTCATTTTCGTAATGTGGTTATGGCATCATTTTATCGATTTTGTTAAGGTTTACAATTATACCTTTAAAAATTTTAAATTATAAGAGCATTATTGAAGAATTAAAATTACTTTCTCAAAATTTTTGATTTTGAAAACTTTGTGCATTTTGAAGATTGGATATTATTTAGAAATTTTCAGATGGGAAATAATAAAGAAAAAAAAAAAAAAGAATTTACATCAGAGGTTTAGAGAGATTTGGTGAAGTGGTAATGATTTCTGTGACAAAAAATGTTGTCGCTCCAATGACTGTTACTTCGTCTTCATTATAGTCGCAGCTTAAATACGAATTTTCTTTTTAATACAATAAAATTATATGCCTTAGAAAATTTGGAAAAGCATTCAAAATTATTTAATATCGTGATTTAAAGTTTCATAATTTGCAATCAAAATATTGGAAAAATATTTAATGCACAACCAAAAAATCTTTATAACCGAAAATTCCAAACTTTGAAGAAATGTCATATGAACTTTCTTCGGAACTTTTTATCACTTTTTGGATCTGGAAGAAAATGAAACACAAGATTTATGCATCCCCACATAGATACGATTACATGAAGGTAGAAGAAATTCTAACATTTCAATCTTCAAATACTGATCTCGTTTGAATGTGTACTCGACTGAGAACGCATTAGGAATTGAAAATGTATCGGTTTTTTTGGGAATAATTTCCGTCGTTGTAACCTATAATTTCTTTTCGTAAGATTTCTTTTTTCAGTTTGTTCTCTCAAAATTTCAAATTCAAAATTCCATGTTTCCAGGGTGATAGATTAGTTAAGGTAAACAAACTTTATTCGTTTCTCTATGAATTAAGTCAAAAACAGTATGATCTTTCGTTTCTATACAGTTAAGGTAGTCCTATTTGTTCTCTTTGTTCCTTGAAATTGATAGTGAACTTACGAGTTTCCAAGGGCTTTCGGAACTGTTTTCATGGACAGATATTAAACAGACTATATCATTAAATGCAAATAAATCGGTCTTCAATTCACTGAAATGCGGAAGTTATTAATGCTTGAATGAAACTAATATTTGGCAAAGTTTAAACTTTCACAACTTTGTAAGCATTCTATCCGAGTTGTCGAATTCATCTAACCAATTCCCCGAATATATTTTTGCTGAAAGATTGATGAATAATGCAATGTTTGGTGAGAAACATTATACATATTTATTATATAAATTAAAATGCTGTTTTTGTCCGACATTCAGAGAAACAAACCTAATCCGTAAATCGATTTCGAGAAAATCTCTTGCAGTCATTTTGTTGCTGCATAATCCATCACCGGAATGTTTCTCACGGCTGTAATGCTGCACATCGAAGGATTCCAGAAACTTTAATTCAGATGGATGAATTCCAATAAGGCGGTTAGAACTATGTTTTTCTGATAATCTAGGATAATGCTCGCTTTTGAAATTAATACTTAGCCCCAGGAATCCTAATAAATCATAAATATTTTTGCGAACAAACTAATATACTAAAAATTCTTTTCTACCTAAAGTGAATTCAGATAAAAGGAATTGTCGTTATAGGGAATTGAATCTTTGGACTTTCTTTATTTCAAAAAAAATTTTAAAAGTGTAACGTTATTCAAGAGAGATTTAGCTTTATTATAGTATCAATAATTAGAACTGCTCATCTTGACAATGTTAAATACGAATTAGGAACAACTTGAGAAGCAAAAATTTTCAAAAAGCTAAGGAGGAAATATGGGACATGATATTAAAGGAATAGAGAATAATAAATAATATGTTGTATTCAGAATTTTATTTCTCAAAAGACAAAAAGGTTTATGCGTTTCCAATTTCTCAAAAAAGAATGAAAGCATTGAGATAATCATCCAAAGAAAGTGCATTTTTAGTAGAAAAAAAGGGATTATCACAAAGGATGAAGTCAATAAACTTAAATGGTCATCTTAAACAGAATTTCCAATTCTTCATGTAGATCATATATTATTAAATCTGCATATTTGCAATAAAAATTCAAAAAGAAGAAAGAACAACCTCTTCGAAATAGGCGGTAGCAATGGACCAGCTTTAAGCGCTTTCCGAAGAGCAATAATTTGTCGTATCCTAGTCATATTCATACTGACTGATTTTTTGTATCTGAAAAAAGAAAAAATCAATATAAACAAAAATTTCTCTGATAAATCAAATACACATTGTAAGCAGTAATAATAAAAGAAAAAAAAAAACAATCAGAATGAAGAATGAAGTGAAATTTAATTTAATTTAAAAATGGAATTCCGGGATTTAGCATAACTTTATTATATACATTTATTTATTTATTTGTTTATTGTATCGTTGTATTTTAATTTTAAACTCTTTCATTTCAATAATCTTAAAGAATAGTATCCTCTGTTCAGTAAATAGATAACGTGGTAAGCGGATTTTTTCGAAAAGATAGAGAAAATGATTTGTTGTCTGGAAAAGCTGACAATAATCTTTAATAACAACAAAAAAAAAAAAAAAAAAATTTCAGTGAGTAATATTAAAAACTTCGAAATCCAGCAAATGTGAGAACAGCATAATGGATGTCAGATCTACGGATTTTATGATAAGTAGCGATCAACCGGAAAGACAAGTATTGTTAGTTCCTGGGAACAAAATTTTTGCTCAGTTATTACAAAGCAAATAAAGTTCCCCCCCTCCCCCCCAAAAAAAAAGGAAAAAAATGATTATCCTTTTATCAACATTTCACTTGGCCCAATTTGAATATTAAATCGAAAATTTCCAGCGTAGATGCCCAATAATTTAAATGGAATGAGCAAATTTCATAGCGCAATCATTTTCAGGTAATCAAAAAAAATAAAAAAGAGTAGATGAAAATGATGAATAATTTAAAAAGAATATCAAAATGTAAGAAGCTGAAAACAGTCAATTGTTGGAAGGTAGTACTAGCACCATAAGACATAAATTATTACTATCATTATCAGACGAAATAACGTTAAGTAAAGGTAAGGAGAAAATTATGGGCGGAAGGCTGTAAACTTTCAGCATTTTCATTTTCATTTCTCTACGCTTTTCTCGTACATCAAGAATTCGATAGCAGCAATTTATTAATCAAAAAATATTTCAATATATAAGTTTTTTTTCTTTTATCTTTCGCAATTAAATAGTGTGTGGAACAGAGGGATATGCATTAAATTTAGCAGAATAAAAGATAATTTAAAATGTTAAATGACATTTTATGCATTAAAACAATGCGGTGCATATTCGATTTCTCCATTTCTGTACTGAAATCTGTTGAAGTTCTGAAACATATGAAAAATTACATCACTATTTTATTGATTTCATATTCTACTTGGAAATGATGCAATTAAAAGTTATTTTGAATGAAATTAAAAAACAGACATAAATGATAATTTCACATTTTTAGAATCTGAATATAATTGATTTTTTGGAATGCATTTTTAGAAAGCATGAATTTTTAAATCATATTTTAATGCATTTCTCTTCTACATTAAAATATTTTACCCGAACCTATCAGAGACCATAAAGCATTCATATTCAAAAGAATTCCTAATTCGGGAATAAACATTACCGTAAGAAAATAATTTATTATATTTTTAGCGTTTACCTGAACATTAGTTTTAGTAGGCAATTTTAAGCTAATAATTTTTCATTCAATTTATTTTGCGTGTAAAATTTTTTGATACTCCGAAAAGAAGAAACGAACCGATTTTACTAATAGATTCAAGCAATGAAATTAAAACGAAAGCAATAGCACCTACAGAGTATGTTATCTTCAAACATTTTTCTGCTAAAATATCACCTATTTAAACGATTTCCAATTTTGAGAACATGTTTGAATCAAAAATAAATTGTAAGTTCTTTGTATGGCTCAGCTGCCAAAATTCTACAATCAGATTTGAAACGGACAAATGAGTGAACTTTGGTGATAGTTCAACAGCGAATCTTTTCTTTACTTCGAAGTCATTTTGGAATAACTGGAGGCATAGCACTTAACTCATAAACGTGCAGCTTTGCATAAAGAATATTAAAATTTATTTTATTATTCTTTCGTATTTTTTTGAGAAATCAGATTCTAATTCAATATCTGATAGTTGTGTCCGGACTCGTCCTACAAATTAATGTAAAGTAATTGCAAGTTAGACAGGGCTTTGTGTAAGAACTACTAAAAGAAATGTATGCTTTTAACCATGTTAATCCGCTTAATCCAGCTTTTAACATATTTATCAGTGATTTTTGATCTTTTTCTTGAGTTTTTGAACTTTTTAATCTTAGTTATCAATTTTTTTCTCCTACATCTTTAAAGGATTTACAAAGAACTGCCCATGGAATGAGCAGAATAATGAAATAACTGAAATTTATCAACGATACTACTATAGCCAAATACAAATAATAGTACATTTTTCTCATAATTATGAAACAAGCCTTTTATTTGTAGTAACTGATGAGTTTCACTGTTATGGTACCATATATTCCAGTTTTTAAAGGGAGAAATAGAAGTTTCATGAGATATATGGAATTTCTTGAATAATTTGTTAAAGAGGCTTTAATAATTGCATCAATCCGCTCATGGTATGACTAGTAGTTAATCACAATACAATCAAATTTGTGATCAGGGTTGAAAAAGGTTTTCAATTCCAGATCTTATAGAAAATCGCTTCAAATTTTGTTTTAGTCTAACAAATATTTCGAACCAAACTATCTCAGTATTTATCATTTATTGCTTTTTTTTTGTTAGCATTGCACAGGTTTATCATAAAATTAGTTCATAATTAAAAAAAAATTTACAACGATGTTTACGACGAATTTTCCGGACTTAATCATTTTGAAATTGGTATTGCACAAACGGAATATTGTCAGATCTTTATTTGCATTTCTATTTGACCATCTTAAAGGCACTTACTAAAATTGTAATTTTAAATATAAAACTTTCATCCTTAGGTAAAGTTAGTAATGTTAATGCTGTTGAGGGGATTATTGATGAAGATTTCGATATAAATAAATCTATTATAGCAGATAACCCTTTGTTTCAAAAATTCAACAAGCAAATGTTTCTTTTTCAAACTGTAGCTTCATCAAATTTGTTCAGTGCAAAACATTTTCAAAAATGTATGCAGTAATTACTTATATAAAAACCTAATTTATTTTAAGGAATTATTGGCTAAATCATTTGATATCTCATTTTTTTCTATTCTTTTGTTTCACTTTCTTTTCATTAGAATTATAAAGATAGAAGACTGAAAGAAAAAGAGATTTTACAAGAATTAACAAACTGCTATATCTTCACTTGGAATGATTTTTGATTTATTGGAATTAATATATTTGATAAAGTAAAAAGGAAATTAAAATTGGTCGGTCTAATCGCTGTTAATTTAATGCTCTTTTTTTAGAAGAACTTCTGATGCATACAAACGCAATTTTTTGTGATTAAACAGGTGAATATGAAAATAATTGAAAAAAGTTCTGCCTGCCGAACAGCTGCTTTTTTGTTATTAAAATTTGAAGCATTATAATCAAATATGCGTTAATACCTTTTTAAATGTTTTTACTAGTTCTGAGAACACTAATGCTATGCTTGAAAAATTTGGATTTTAAAATATCAACGAATTGTACCAAAAACCTAACAAAATTAGATTAAAATTAAAGTTGGTGACATTATATTTCCCAAAGAAGCCAACATATGGTAGGAAATGCCTCATGCGATTCAAGCATACTTCCTCGATGTTTCCTTGACTACTACAGTTATAGTTCGTAAAGTTCTTTTTTTTTTTTTCTTTTCTAAGAAAATTGTGAGGGAATTAGACAAAGTACTAAGAATTGAAATTTCTATCGAAAAACCATCACATTTTTATAATAAGTGCATGAGAAATATCACAAATAATTTGAGATGAAATAAAGCGAAAGAACAAAAAGACTTTTATTTTTCCTTCTTTTATCCTAAGCAGAAGAAACTAAAGCTCATTTTCTAATGGTGTTTCGGGGTGAATCTTACTTTCATCAATTTTTTAGCGTACTTTTACGAGTCTTTTATCACTTTTTATCAGATAAAAGAAGAAATAGAGGAGAGGAGGAATTTATAAATTTATGGCATACAAAAGCAGGACAGAATAAAAAATCTTATGCAATAATTTTGCCAGAATTTTTGTAAAATAAAATGATTTAGTCAATTGGCATGTCAAGTATGATGAGGCGAGAAAATTAAGTGGAAATTTATTAGCGTACCTGGTTATTTAAACGAAGTAAACAGAGCGTGGTACCAAGAGGACCTATATTTCAAGCTTCATAAAGTTTGCTACAATTTTTAAAACTATTAGGCCATAAAAAGCATCAGACACATACTAATCATTGCCAAATCATCCATGCAGAAGAAGTTAGTGAAAAATGTACGAAACAAGAGATCTCTATTCAATAGGCTTAATTATCAAATAAATTTATCGCTCTAATTTTTGAATTAAGATTTTGCTTAAAACATTGCCAAAAGAATCAAAATAACCAAGAAGAATTATCCAACAAAAAAAAAAAAAAAAAAAAAAGAAAAAAAAATTAAAAATAACTGAAGGAAAAATTTTACCTTAAAGAATAATATAAAATAATCATTATTTTTCTAGTATTAAGTTAAAGATGAATTAATAAAAGGTAACAACGATGGATGCTCGAAAGTTTTACCATTTGACGGGTATGAAAAATTATTCGAACTTTAAAAAGCAACAAATTTCAAGCCATTGCAGTTCGAACTATAATAATGTATATGTATTCATGTGAGATGATGGTAGATCTATTCATTAGAAAAATATTAGAAAAGAAGAGCATTTCGATCAGTTTTTTCCATTAAGCAGTCAATCGTTTATCAAATAGTAACGCCGTCAATTCGTTCCTTTCAGAACATTTAATGCTTATTCTATTGTTCATTCAAGCTAGAAGTACTTTTTTTTATTTAAAAAATAAATGTTCGATAGAAAGAATGCTTCTTGACGAAACAAGTGCTTTTAATTTATCCGAATAAATTATTGAGTAGTTCGTGATTCCGTTTTAAATTTGCTGGAAGTATCAGTCATTTACTTACACCAAAAAGTATTCGTTGAACACTCATTTAACGATTGATCGAGCACTACACATATTAATTTCAGCTATCGTTTGCTTCTGTCTAACAAGACCTTAAAATAAAATTTTTGTATTTTTTGTTTAATATTTGCATATAAACTTATAAACTTCATAAACTACATCATTTGAGCATCGGGATGCAAGAAAAAAAGCAAAAAAAAGACAAGTAAAAAGTTTGCTAAAATTCCTCTAATTTGCCAGACACTGTGAACATGAGTAATCTACAATGTAACTTTAAATCTTACATTACTAAACAAGGCCCGGTGGATATATATTGAAATTGAATTTTGACTCCCGTTGTAATAGTTGCTCTTTTAGCCATGGTTACTGTATTTCATTTTGCATGCAAAACTTATCATGTTTGTATTTTGATTAGAACTTACATGAGCTAGTGTTATATTTAAGCTAAGATGTAACATAATCGCATAAAGAAATCTTAAGATTTCAATTTTGAATTGTAGAAAAGACCACTCGTTCAACGATGGCTAAACTGAAACATGCTGAGAGAATGATAAACATGAAATGTCTTCGCATCAATCATGAAAAGAAATACTTAACTAAAATGTGTAAATACGGTTGAGTGCATTTATACTTGAAAGCAAGCTCTTCAGAAGGAACTTCCACGGGCTCTTCTAAAATCCGCTAATGGAAACATGCGCGGAGTGAGGCTCTTACGCGAAGAATAATAAACATTTGTGAAGCGAGAGGAATAATATTTTCTTCTTTATTTCGAAGAAAAAATAGGAAAGGGAAAATAAAAAGGTTTGGGATTATTATCCACAAAGCACAAAATTTGTATGCTTCAATACGCAGTCTGAAATAGCACATTTTAGAAGTAATAATAGCAACCTTTTAAAACTTCTCTTTTTTTGTTTATGTTAAAGGTGTTGGAGAAAAAAACTCGGAAATGTATTGCATTTTTTTTAAAAGTTAATAGCTATATATGATCAAATTCATTTTTCATTACATCATATCAGGCAATAACTGAAATAAATAAAAATTAATGAAAATAGCCATTTTATGAATGTCACAACAATTTCAGTCTAGACTAAGATTAATGACTGTTTATATGATGCCATTATTAGGTTGGTGAAAAGTAATTAAAGTTTTTAACACCGTCGAATTTTTCTGCATTATATTGGGAAATATTTTCAAATTTATATTTACCTTTACTATATTTCATTCTAACGATTATTTTTTGTTTTTGCTAATTACTTATTGCTTATTGTTTGTTTTATACTTGAAAAATTTAAAGAAAAAATAAATTTATGTGATTTTTTTCTTTTAAATTCATAATGAGCCATAAAAACGAAAGTAACTCGTATTGCTACTAATGCATTTGGTCCATGAACTAATAAACATGCAGTGAACTGGTGATTAAGAATTCGTGCAAAGATGTCGAAATCTCCAAGATGAAGAGCTTAGCAATTGGTCGCTGAAAGTTGACCATGGTCATTGTTCATCATGATTTTCAGTGACCGATCGCTATGCTCTTCATTTTGGAGACTTTCGACATCTTTGCACGACTTCTTAATTGGAAACAAGTTGAAAGCAATCGCCAAAGTTGTCTTCTTACAGTTACACGAAGGGTATCTGAATAAAGAACTCAACCTGCCGTCGTTCGGCATTTTAAGTTTTCTACCTTGATTAATAAAAGTGTATTTAATCTTCTTTATAATAGTTTGAAATTCATTGCCCGAAAATACCTTGAAGCAATAAGCTTATTCCTGATATGAAAAGTATTTATAACTTTTGGATTCATCTATTCATCACTTACCTTTTCTTTTTCTTCGTCCACATTCTGCTTCATGTTTTTCATCCGTTATGATTGAAAATTAAACCAACGTTGACGATTGTGTATTTTGGAGGAAGATAATCCGAGTGAGGGTGTGGTTAACATGACACGAGAATGTTGGGAATTTTTTGAGATAAGTAAAAAAAATTTTCGCCCAAGATAATTAATATAACTAACGAGATGAGTACTGAAAGCCTATACAAAACCTGAAAGTGTTTATAGTATTTATATGACCAGGGTCATCATTGAAAAATGTATCATTTCTTCTAAGTGAATTTGATATTATGGATTTCGGTACATATTGCTGATTGGCAAAATATAGGTGATGTGGTAACCATAAAAAAGAGAAAAATTAATATATTTGCTGTCTGCAACGAAAGTTATGCATAATTAAATTAGAAAGCTCTTATGAAGTTAATGGAATTGCATAAATCCTCTAAATTATAAATAAATGTATAGACTGGAAAGAACACTTTTTTTCTTTTTTTTTTTTTTATTTGTGAAGGGAAAACTTACATGTTTCGTTATTTTTGCATTCTCACAGTGATATGTGCCACCAGCTGATTAATGATTCTTTAATGTTACAGTAAATTCTTCTATATGCATATAAACAAGAACAATGATAATATATATCTGATAACCAATAGTATATTTATTGTTTCTGGAAAGCAACCAGGATGATATTTAATTTTATAGCATGGTTCATTTTGATTAAAAAAAACTCTTTCAATTTAAATCAAATATTTAAAAAGTTTCGAATACTGTCCTGAGAAAGTTATCAAAGATTAATTAATTATGGACAAAATTAAATAATAGGAAAAACTGATAATTTAAATCTTGCACAAAAAAGCAGTTGCTTGCTTATGAACATTAAAGTTGCCTCACCACCGGTAGACGAAGGTCAGTCAATATCGAAGTAGTTTTGATATTCCTGATAATATTCTGGAAGTTTTCAATCCATCTTTGAATCTCTTATCAAATTTTGTGGACACGGATAATTGAATGATTTCAAAAATTTCAACAAAAACTTATCCACACCAATTTTCCTCTCAAATTTAATTCTAAATTAGGTTCTGAGTTTTTCTCTACTTTTAACTTTTTAAACTATTAAATTCCTAAATCAATTATGCTTGCATACTAATCGAATTTCAATTTACTTATAAAATAAGCTATGCAAACAAACTTCAGAATGAAACCAACATGGCAAACAAATTGCTCATAAGCGCATTCCCATCCGGAAAAGTCTTGCCAAACAGATGGAATCAACGAACATATTATTTTGGTTACAACAAAACAATGTCTTGTTTTGAAGTCAGAAAAGGTCACATGCCAAGACGAACAACAATCCAAATTGTTATTATTATTGAAATTGTTTATTCAGCGGATATTTTATTGCAACATATCTGTCGACAAGCCACTTAAAAATTTAGATAAAAAAATCCGAACTTGGGCTGATAAGCTAAATAAATTACTAAAAAATTATGCTTATAACCAGATAAATTGGCTTTATTTTAGTGTTTCCTCTTTTTATAGCCTTTTTTCCCTTGAAAATTCAGTCTTAATTAATGAGCTAGTATTGGAAATGATGACCAATTTCATAGAAATCCTCATTATTATCTTTAAAATTCCAACTGTTTTCATTCAATTCTGGATTTGAAATCGACTAGTTTAGCAAATTTCTGCTAAAAAAAGTTCCAAATGAGTAAAGGCTCAAAAAAAGTATCAAGACTGAAAACTGCAAACTTACTGATATTCGTGAAATCAAGGTGACACATATTGGTACAACACCATGAATAAGTTGGATCAATTATTCAAACATAATAGAAACTGTAAGTGTATGAGAAAGCGATGTTGAATATTTGATATGGCAGCATCGGAGAAAAAGCAAGTTTCAAATAAATTGGCGACGGTAGACATGATATAAATGACATTTATGACATTAAAAAAAAAAAAATAAAGAAAGGAAAGTTACATTTTTAAATGAAAAATTTTTAACATTTTTTTAATATTATAGAATTTATCGGAGCAAAAAAAATTATATAATAAATTATTTAAGGATTTGGAATGGATCCACTGCATAATGAAATATAAAATGAAACCTATGTCATTCATCAGCAAACGGAAATTGACATTTAAGCTTTATTTGAATAATAATAATTTTGTCACATCTAATTGTACAGAAAATAAGCTTGTCAATAATTCATTTTCTTATTTCGACAAAATGGATCGATATTTTTTGTTTCATTCATATAAATAGGCATTTTCAGCGCGGTACAGCAATTTTGATAAGTTTATAGTCAATCATACTGTGGTCTCATTTAAATTAAACTGATCTTTATTTAACCTTTTTTCATTGAAATTGTCTTCAGATACAACTTTGAGATTGTGTTTCTAATAAGCATAACTTATTAGTTTATAATTATATTCGTACCTTTTTTTCAAATTGTCATTTGTCACTTCCTAGGAGCATATTATGAATTACTTCACTTGTTGTTATTAAACAAAATAATGAAACTTAACTTCTTACTAGATGCCGTATTGTTTCATATAAATGTAGAAAAAGTGAATTTTTCGTTAAAATTAATTATTGATCCTTTTTTTTTTCCACATTTTTTGCTTTCCTTCTAAAAAAAATTCTTCTCGAAGTGCAGGAACCAGTAAAAATTTTAGTTTTGATCAACTAGTCGACAGTACTTCGTTATGAATATGCAAGTAAAAAAATTAAACATTTGAAAAAAAAAAAGGCAAATCATATAACCACGAAATTTTCGTGCAGAGCAAGGAAAATAAATGCGGTAAATATCATTATGTAAAGGATATGTGTCAAAATATTATCATTAAATAAAAAAAGCTTCACAGTGTGAATTAATCGATAAATGAAAACCGGAAATTAAATGTTTTTTTTTCAAATATTTTCAACTTTCTCGCATAATTATATGCAATCGATAATTTTCCATTAAGTTATTTCTCGTTTAATTGTTCATTATTTTGTTTTACACAGTGTTGTTTTATTGTATTGCCATCATAAAGCTGCAAAAGAAAACACACAAATGAAACAAATCTAATGCAATTTCTTTTAAATCTTTCGTTCTGTCACTTAAGAAATACGTTAAATTACTTCAGTCTCTTTATGAATCAATCGGTTGCTTCAAAAAACTTATTTTGATTTTTAAATTTGCTTTAAAAGATATGTTATTTTGTATTTCATCAATTTATTCTCAGAAAGCGAATGACAGGATCGTAGCAATAAAATTGCCCAATAACGGTTACATATTGACCAAAACACATTTCACATTGTCGGAAAAAAAAATTTTGTCGACAACATTTATAGATTCCGAAGAAGAAAGTTACCCTGAAAAAGCATATTATTATAAAAATAAACGATTCAAGAAGCAAATCGATTTTGCGTCACCTAAAATATATGCAAAGTTATCAGAGAGGATGTATGAACCTAATTTAAAAGAAAATAAAATGATAGCAAATAAATTCAATATGAGAAACGCTTGTACTATCCGAAAATTCGAACAGAAATAGTTGAATTGAGAATATAATTCAAATAGCAGAAAAGACTCGTTTGGAAAATGTATTTTTCAGGGCGATTCTCTAATAACAACTTTCATTTCCACCATAATCTGCAACTTTTTAGAGAACAGATCTATAAACAGTGAAAGATGGAAATCGATATTCTGTCACAAGTCAAGTTAAAATCTGATTGATAAAAAATGTCTCTCGAAGAGCTTATGTTTCCTTGTTAGGTAAAATTATATAATATGAGTCAAATTCTTTACCTTTCTTCACAAAGCGTTAGTGACAAAACAACTCACGATCATTTTCGATTTTTCGTTTTCCTTTTTCTTTTCTTAAAATGCTATAATTAAAATTTTTATTGATTTCAAGAATTAAAGTTTGCAGCGAGATAATTGTACTAACAATATGTATCATTTTCCCTTCATCTTTTTCTTCATGTGAAATAAAATATTTTCACAATTTTTCAAGCTGATTTACAGGACTATTACTTCTTCAATTCAGCTTTTTATTCAGTATTTTGGATTTAATCAAAGACAGTAACCTCCTCGGTTACTTGTCAATTTTTACTGTCGGATTTTCCCTAATTTCAGCTAAGATTATCTGGAAAGATTGCGCAATTCTTCCAACTAGGAGCGTCCATCAGGGATACAATGTTTTTGAACATACCATATATTATTCCAAAATTTAAATTATTTTG
Organism: Onchocerca volvulus; assembly: GCA_000499405.2. Taxonomy (NCBI): domain Eukaryota; kingdom Metazoa; phylum Nematoda; class Chromadorea; order Rhabditida; family Onchocercidae; genus Onchocerca; species Onchocerca volvulus. Next base: position 5,926,804 of record HG738138.1, read on the forward strand.
TAAAACAAACAACCCATGCGTAATTTTTTCAAAATGAGGCAATCTATTATGAGCTTCATTATTCATATAGTTGAAATAAAATCAAAAGTTTCATTTGCTGAAAGAAAACATTTATTCAGTGAAGGATGAACGACGGAAAAATACTGAAGAGGAGGTTTAGAAAAGCAAATTTTGGACAGGATGGAATCATATTGAGTTGTATGCACATTCCAAGAAATATAATGAAATTTAACAAAAAAAATTGAGAAATTACAAAGTACACTATGAATAAGTTAGATGATGCAAGTGAATATTAAAAATTTGTTGCTTAACCAAAGATTAATATTACCTTTTTGAAAAGTTCAACTTCTGAATATACTTCATGAACTGCGTTGAATTTTCGGTGCTATACATACATTTAATTATATATAATGCTATAATTACATTTAATTACATTTGAATTTTTTTACTTGAAAATGAGAATAGGTGAATGGATTTCTATTTTTTTGGTTCAATATAAATTTAAACTCATAAAGACTTGGAAGTTTTAATTCTCGTTCATCAAAATATGACAATGCAGTTTGGACGTCTGTCAGTTTTTAAATATCACGAAAGGAAATGATTGGTAGAGAAGTAAGTTGAAAATTGTTCTGTTGAACAATTTTTTCCGTGAATAAATTCTTGAAAATGAATTATGATTTCCTTAGTAAATATAAGAAATAATAATTGCTATATTCAGAAGTGAATTTAATTTCCAAACATAAATTTCGGAGTAAATCTCAGCTCGATGCAACCTAAAAGCAGTAAAGCACTGCAGTCAAACCTCTTATCACAGCTCGTGTATGGCAATTTAAATGTTTCAAAAAAGTAGAAATCCTTTTTTTTTGATCTCAAGAATCCAGAGAACCATCATTTCAGCTTTTTTCTTTCTTTAAATTTTCATGAACAGTTCAGAATTCATATAAATAAAGACATAAATCGTTGTTACTCCTCATAACTTCGCAAGTTCTTCACTGATTGCTTTCAAATTTTAATACAACGCTACATTCGAATAGGCACGTGTTTCTATATAAATAGAAATGCCTACTGTTTTTGCCTGTCACATTTGTGATAGATAAAATTAGTCTAACAATACAGTTAATGACATTCAATAATTTAATATTCTTTTGTATTCCCTTTTCGATCAGACTTTCAGTTGGCAGCGAAAGGCCATATGGATAAAGCGTTGGGTATGATAGTATATTGAAAGCTTAGAATCTTGATAACATTGTGAATGAGATTCTCAAACAATTTTCAACTACAGCATCACTCGAAGAAGCTTTTCTATATAAGTATTCGCATAAGCCACCGATGATTTCCATTGAAAAGAGACGCTGAATTTATTATTACTACTACTACTACTACTACTACTACTACTACTACTACTACTACTACTACTACTACTACTACTATTATTATTATTATTATTATTATTATTATTATTATTATTACATTAGCCGGAGGCGGCCACGCGGCCCATTCGAATCCAACGTTATAACGAAATTTGAAATCAATCAGTGAAGAACTTGAAACGTTGTGTGGCAAGTAACAACGGACATTTGCATTTTTATTTTTATCTATATAGATTTTATGAGTGACTAATGCTGAAAGCAAGATTTAAAGAATGTATGTTGTAATCTGTCGAATAAGAAGCTGAAACAAATCAGATGAAATAAACTAGGTAGTGTTAAAATATTCCTAGATAATTTTTTAGAAAGTAAACTTTCTTGGATGATTCAGACCTGAACCAAACGATGTGGTATGATTTGTAAGATTGATAGTCTGAATTATTTGCTCAATAAATTCCTTAATTTGACAATAAATTGAGAATAAGAAAGAAAAATAGTATTCTTTTAAATGTTGGAAATTTAAGGAAAAGAGAATAATTTTGGTTTTAGTGGTATTTGATGCAAATTTATAAACAACAAATGGAAACGAAGTAAACATTTACAGTCTAGTTATGCTTATCTTGACCAAGATCAGTAAACGATTGACAACATTAACTCTTTGAGGAAGAAATTTACAAATGATCAGGCTCTATATCTGGTTACTATAGTTTTCAGTTGAGCAACTCAATCTCAAAAAGAATATTCAATCTGCAGCTAAATTTCTGGAATTTTATCTATTTGTATTAAAAAGTTGCCAAAAAACTTCTTAAAATTCAAGCAATAATGGTCCTTCATATTTCATTTAAGGCATGAATTGTTCTATACACACAAATCAGGAAATCTGACGTTTCCGCATGATCTTCCAAAATGACTTGAATTATAATGGTATTATCTAAGGACGGAGTATGACAACAATAACATCTTTTTAGTTCTGTCAAAATTTTCCATTCAAAATATATATCTCAGTGATATTGCCCATCAAGTTTCATAGGAGACATTATCTCATTTATTATCAGATGGAAGAATGAAGAAGGAAATAGACCAAGTAGTTTTTCAAAAAAAAAAAAAAAAAACATTTTAATCAAATGAATCCATTATACGGTTTTAACTTTTAGTAAGTACTAGTTTCATATAACTATCTCAAAGTTTCAGTTATCATGAAAACATTTATTACTTAAATTAAAAAGAATGAGACATAATGGTGATGATTACTTATTTCACCCCATGAATAGCAAGCCATAAACCTTGAAAGTTTTCTGCAGATAATTATTCATGCTTCTGACAAAGTGAGAAGAGAAATTTTGTTTTTTACTTATTGATTTTATTTTTTTTTAATTGTTCTTTATTAATTTATTGATTTAAATCAGAAAAAAATATATAATATTAGAAAATACTAGATACATGCTAAAAATCTGCTATTCATTGGACATCATTATCATTTTTCAATCGCCTATACAGCTCTTTTTCTGATGTTTGTTCTGCCGTTTCACAATTATATGATAATTTGATCAATTCTGAAATGAATTTTAGCTCTATTAATTAAATATATAGCTATGTACCAGAATTAATATAGAATAAATCAGAAGAGAAAATTCATCCAGTAAATTAATCGAATTAAAGAATAAATTTCTTTCCAGAATTTTTGCATTTTAATTTTGAAAAGTTTTGAAAATTAGACAAAAGAAAATAGAACAAACGTTTTTCAGTAAATGTTCTGGAAAGGAGAAGTTGATGCAAAGTGCGAGTATCACGTTCAAATAAACATTTGCGATTTTTCCACTTTATAAAATTTGATACTTCGCTACCAAATTGAATGAACATCTGGAACAAAAAAATGTCCATTCTTAATTAGGTTAATTAGGTTTCCTTCTTCCCCTCTTCTGAAGAATCAATCATTGAAAACACTTCCTATTTGCTCTGTGCTGACCATATTGCTAGCAACTTCACGATTAATTCGAATAACTATGCAACTGAATCAATCAATAATTTCAGACAATTAGAGAAAATATTTAGTTCCTTAATAATTCTTCTACTCGTACTTTTCAAAGATCTTTTTTGACGCTACTATCTACTAAAAAATGCAAATAAAGTCAGACCTTAAAATTTACATGTCCATTTGGGAGTAATTGTGCACATTGACGATGCAGCAACGATAGATCCTTGATTAAAAGACCGAAAAATGGTATTATAATCTATAAAAAATATCAAAATTAATTGTTTTTGAAATTCTCACAAAACTAATTGCAAATTTTCCTACTTTCGAAAAAAACACAAATTTAAATCCGAATTTAATTTGAAAGTAAAAAAGGAAAATAATAGCTTACGGCGTCGGTTTCGTTCTGAGCACTATTAAAACGCCATATTGCTGCTTTAAGAGTTGACCGATAACTGACAAAGTTTGCTGTTGGATCGAATTGATGACGGAGAATGTCAAGTTTACTCTTCTCAACACGATTCCACTACAATTTTTTTTTTTTTAAAATTTTTACAACGATATTTAAAGGGAAAGTTTGGTTCTGATAACTTCGAAATTTTTGGATTTGATAAAAAGATTTGTGAATAATGAAAAATACAGGATGTAAAATAAATATTAACAGCTTAAAAAGATAAATCAAAAGACATTATTAGCACACAAAATTAAAGATTAACATTATTTAAAGTCATAAAAAAAATTTAATGTTTCCGTCGTACAGTTTCATTAATTATCCTTTTGTATTCAGTAAAATCATCTTCTTTTAGTTGCTTTCTATAATAATATTTAATGCAAATATTTAATGATCCAATAGTAATGATGAAATGATTGTTAGGAAGTATTCGATTTGAAATAATGAATTAGTCTGTGCTCAGGCTTAGTTGTTCCTCCTAGAACTTTAATTTAATATTTTAATCTTGCAATTATGAAATTATAACCGTCGAATGCTTTAGTATATATATTTAAAACGGTTTTGGTATATGCAATACGTAATACATTTTGACTGAATTCAAGCGCTGAATTATTTTCATAGAATTGTGCTATTAGCCGCTTCATAATTTTAAACGAATTCTCCAAGAAATTTTCGCTAATTTACTTTATAAATAATCAACCAATCTTGCCGCTTTCTAGTTTTTTGATCTTCTCAAGTGTAACTTCAATAATAATACCGTTAATAATATTTCGTTAGTCATTAATTAGGCAAAAAGCAGTTCAGTGACTGCAAGATGTTAAGTAATTTACTTCAAATTATATATATATATATATATATATATATATATATATATATATATATATATATATATATATATGATACATGTATCCAGAAAATTAAATGCATATGTCTAAAAATTAATAGTATTGTTGCAGCAATTTTAAGTGAAGCAAACTGAAGATGAAATTAATAAAAATTAATTAAATTAAATGAAAAAAGAAAAAAGAAAGAATTACCGTCTTTTTCAGTCTTGCTATGAGCGGTAACGATAAAGCAGCTACAATAGCCATAAATGAATTGAAATTGCCAATGTTGATGCATTCTTTAGCGACATCAATGAAGTACTCGATGGTATGTATCCGATACCCCCGCTTACTACATCGTAATATTTCGGTAGCCGTAAGATATGTCAACCGATTGGACCAATCAATATAGTTCCGTATATTATTCATACGATTTCCAAATCTCTAAATCAGAAATTTTTCGAATAAGAAATTCAAAAATTCAATTAGCAATAAAAGCATTTTTGTTTGTATTGATACTTTAAGCTTTTCACAAAAGATGCGAAAAATTCCATTTTGATTCATCGCATATTATTCTTAGAATTGTTGCATACTATATTTTTTGCAAATTTTTTTACAAATTTCAATGAAATTCTAACAGATAAAAACAAACTTTCTTTGCATCATCATCTATTGCAGCATAAACAATTTCATCTGGACCAATCATACTGAGTCGCTCCTGCAAATCTTTTCGACGTATTGAAAATAGCATTGCTTTAATAATTTAAATATAAATTTTTTAGTTTAATTTGAACTTTTTTATAGCAAACAAGAAAAATAAAATAAAAAGTAAATGCGAAGCTTACTAACCAGTTCAATAAGCGTCATTTGTTGTGCCAAAGTTGTTGGATTTGGACAGATTTCCAGTAAACCTTTCTGTAATTACTATAAAAGAGACTGTCAAAAAGTATTTTATGGGGTGAACTATATCAAAATTTTCATTTATTGAAAAAGATTTTGATCAAATGGATCAAAACAAACATAGTTATTATCATCAGTATTCAGGACTTGATCCATACTTGATGAAATATCAATCAAAGCTCGTTCGAATCTTTCTGCTCGATCAAGCTGAAACGCATAATGCGTTTATAGACAAATTGGGTATACTGTTTTTCAGGAAAAATTTTAGATCCATATGCGTTCTCTAAAGAATTTCATTCATAAATATGCAAATGATCTTTCGCCATGAAAAATCAGATTATACCGTATTTTTTCATTTTCCACGCAATCTTTTAAGAGCTAAAAAAATAAAAATTGAAATTAGCTTCCCGTATGATGAAGTTGCTGAAGCAATCTGTCCGTATATAATTTGCAGTGTTCATCTGTAGAACATAAACTAAGCAACTCAATTAAACGTCGCTGCATTTGCTGATCACGGAAATCATATGGGATACTTTGAGTCCATTCCAAACACAATTTATAGATTCCACGGAAAGTACGTGTTCGTCCTTCCTTTGTGAAATTTGCTGCAGTTGCATTCTGCTTGAAAACACATTGCTATAATAGAAAATTGAAACTCAATCCGCCGAAGAAGTTGATTAGTAAGTCTTTACATCTGTTGAAATTCAAGCGAAAAAAAATTGGGTAAATTAGACAAAATTAAAACGAACCTGTAGAATTTTTTGCAACAAATCTGGTGGTGATATAAAAATACGAATATTAAGCAGAGCAGCAAAAATGTAAGATTGTTCCGGCGAATAATTACCACTGGGAATAAGTAGTTCGATTAGTGAATCCAAAGTAACACTCATCAGCGAACCCGTATCGTCGAAAATTTTGTCCTATAATATGTATGACTGCGGTTAATTTATTTAAGATAGCGCAAGATGACTTTTCAAGTTTTTGGTACTGTGAGCCACTTACGAAAGATATCATTTTTACACTAATTTCTCCGAAATTATAATATAGTACTAGAAATTGTTACCTCCATCTGATACTTTCATGCTTCTATTTCACACTAATCATATGGATTTTATTTATACTTGAAGATGAAGCAAATCTAGCAATTATCAACTTGCTTCCATATTCTACCTCATTTTTTCTACCTCATTTTCTCCTCTCCATTGTTTTCTTCCTCTAAAGTTCTATTGCAAAAGCTTAAATTCTTTTCTTCCAACTCTTAATATCTTGTTTTCGCAGAGTGTAAGTCTTTCAAAATTCAGAAATTTAAGACAAAATTTAATTCTCTTTCAAAATAGATCAAGAAAGCAACAAAATGACAGATTGTAAAATAATCCATGAAACGAACTTGGTCATCGAAAGCTGGATAGGAATTTGATGAACTTCCTGTCAGTGGATCTTGCTTGGATATTGGTTCTTGTTTATTGGCTCTTTCTTGATCATCTTCCTTCGTTTTCCGATTACCACTCGACAAATCGTTTGATGTGGTCGATATTAACATTTCTCTTCCTTCTTAATCAATTTGTTTTTATTTAAAAGTAATAAATGACGCAGGATAATTATATCATTTAAGAGAAAAAAATCCCGAATTCGTTCTATGCAATCTCATGAATGTTAATGTATCTTCTGGATTGTTGCTGTGTTACTGATCAAGGTGCAACTTTTTATAAATGATAGTCGAAGAGAAAATAAATGACTGTTGTCGTTGTAATCTTTTATCTGACTCATTTTGCTTATTTCTTATTTGATCAATTTGTAACCAAATTAGAAACATTTTAATTGATGGTGGAGTGAATCTATGCTAATGATAAATGTCTTCAGCAAAAATATAAACTACAGTCAAAAAAATATTCTACTCGAAATATTTCATAGATCCTAATCGTAAACTGTGTTGGCCAGCATTCTAAAACAATTCCGTCTTCATATTATATCACTGCAACATCATTTGGATGACGATCAAAATGATCAAATTATTTTATCTACTTAAATGATGTTGACAGAGCAATACTAAAAATGGTAATTATAAAGATTTATATTTATGATTGCATTTAAATTAAACATATCTACTTAAATTCATGAACTTTATTTTCTACTCATCTATTAGCAAGGGATATGAAAAAAAGAAAAAAGAAAGAAGACGGGAGTCAGATCATACCTTCATATACTAAATTTATGGTTCACTAAATAGTTTATTAAAAAGTAGCAACTAAAATCGTTTGGTCCAGTTTCTGCTCCTTCTCATATTTGTCTAAATCACAAAATTTGAAAAATAGCAGAATGATTCATCTTTAGTCTTTCATCTCCATTGATGCAATATATATCTTACCAAAGATGTGTTGGTTGGCCCTTCTGTTTAATACATTTCGTGGTGATGGCATTACTTCAAAAAAAGAATTCCGCGTATCCTAGCTACCGATGATTTATGAAATATACATAAAAGCATTGCTAAGCTTCAAATTATGACATCTTCTAACTGATAAAAGAAGTAAAGAAATTGTAAAAATAAGAAAAGGATTTAGTAAACGAATAATCCATTCATTCATGCCTAATGTATTAATGCATCTTTCCCGTTGAAGTCAAAAGTTTTTACATTGCTTAAAAAAATTGGTAAACGACGCATTCGGAGATATTGAAGAAAAGAAAAACAAAATAATGGAGACGAGAAAAAAAAAATTACAAATCACAAGAAAACATGCGAGAAAAAAGGTGAGAGGAGATAGGATTCTTAGGATTTACAAATGTCAGAATAGGATAATTTTGAATCACCTAATTGCTAATAATTACTGCATCTACAATAATCAATAATTTGTAAGTATATACTAAAATAATCTATCCAGATCATAAAACCTGTTGATAAGGGAGAAAACGAGAAATATAAATTAAAACCATTGAAGTCTTCGTTTTTTCTCAGGTAAGATAAATTTCAAGTTCAAAAGCCAGTATTGATAAATGATATCAATAATTGCGTGAGCGAATGATATTAAATTTTGGATAATAATAAATGAATAAAAAGCATAATGTTAAATAATATGATTCCAATTTTCTATAGCATCTCCATGGGATCTTCTTCAAAAACTGTTAACAAATGATTAAGTTATCAATCAATTATTACCTCATTCATACTTCCGATCAATTATTGTCTCATTTATATTTTCATTTGGATAAATGAATAGACAAATTTCGTAATTAAAACAGAAAAAATATTTAATCAGTTTAGCATAACATTATGAAGTTAGCTACTAATTTTTTGCAAAACATGAAGATTGAAAACTAAAAATCATTAGAAAACTAAAAGTCAAAGATAAAAGGAAATAAATTTCGCGCAAATTTCAAAATTAATTAAAAGATAAAATGAAAAATACAAATAGTTAAAATCCAAATTTAATAAAACGTACGAAATTTCAGATGGAAAATTTACATAAAATATTTGTAAGAAGAAGAAAAATTAAAAGAAAAAACTGAATCACATTCTATGCTATTCCTTTCATTATTTTTTTTAAGCAGCTATATAGTTTTCTCAGTAATCTTTAAAAAAGAACAAACTGTTGCAATGATTTTGACAACATCGAGAAAATTTTATTTGATAAAGAGGTGGAAAGCTTCATTTTCGAATTTACCGAAATGAAAGTTTAGACTGTTATTGATAAAATATGAGCACTTTGTCTCTGCAAAGGATGAGGTACTTGGCAGGAAAGGAATTATCGTTTGATAAGAACAAAACCCGTATAAATCAGACAGTAAATTTTGTATAAACAAAACAATCTATAAACAAAAACAGCACTGAGAGCGATTTGAAAATTTCGGAAAAATATTTTGAAACTTTGGGAATTAATAATATGTCAACAAAAGTAATCCCAAACCTAATAATTTCGATAACGAATTGCTAATCAAATAGTTGGACTATCAGCAATCCATTAACATAGTTGGTCGAAAAACTGTTTAAAATTTGCATAACAAATTTCGGAATCCTTAATTTAACAAGGTAAATTGAGAATAAGAGAGAAAAAAGTATTCGTTTGAATGTTGGAAATTTCTGGAAAAGAGAATAATTTTAATTTTAATCGTATTTGATACAAATTTGTTAACAATGAATGGAAATGAAGCGAGCATTTGCAATCCAATTATGCTTATCCTGCCCGAAATCAGTGAACAATATTTATCCCTACTGTTGTTGTTGCTTCGTTTAATTGATAATTTCAAACAGGAGAAAATTATCGATGATTGATAACAAATGTAATAATTAGGATGAGAGGAAAAGAGATAATTTTAGTGGAATTCACATTTTATAACTCAAGAAAAATGAGGTTACGCGCAGGCATTGTTTTTTAAATATGTCTGTCCATTTGTTTGTCAACAATTGGCAGTTTCATTTTTCTTTTCAATATCATAAATTTCATACTTTCACGATCTCCTCTCTCTCATCCCTTTTTCACTTTCCGTTCATCATTTCATTAAGAACAAATTAATTCATATTGCTTTTTTTTTTTTTTAATAATTTAAATAAAACGCACGAACCTATTTGTTGGATTTGAATAATTTGATGAAATTCAACAAAAACCGGTAATGTTCGCCATAGAAAAGATTTTTAGAAACAAACCCAATCTTTCTGCGTCACTTTTCATTATCATTTTTATCGCCATAAATAATGGTTAAATTTTCAAATGAAGAACTCAATTATTCCGTAGGAATATTTAAATTATTTCAAAAAAGAAAAAAAAAGCAATGTGAATGGATTCTCTTTCTCAACCCGAATTATCGTCTTTATCAGATAATTCATAAAGAAAAGAAATTCTTTATATTGGCATAGCTTTAGATTTTTTCTCACTGGTATTTAGGCTCAAAAAAAAATTGATCAAAGATTGAATTTCGAAAGATGAACATCATTGTGAGCATTTTTAAGTTCGACAGATATATGTTGAGTTTTTTAGAAAGAGCCAAAAAAGTCTACGAAGAAATATCAAAGTTGAAAATGGTGCCATTGGAAGCAGCATAATCAATGTTGCGCATAATGCTCTTTTTTTTTTCCTTACGAAAAGAAGTATGTGAAAGATATTCAATGATACTGGAAGACTTCCAAATATTCAATTCAATTTATCACATGAGAGCTGCTAACTCAATGATTCTTGGCAAGCCAAGTTATTTGAAAAGCTTATGCTTCAGGCTAGGCTAGTTTTCAAACGCATCCATTATTCAAATATATACAAATTTGATAACTTTTAACATTTCAAAAAACCAGCCAACAATGAATTCATTATTTAATCTAAATAATTGTAATTTATTAATAAATTTCCCTTTTTTGCCTATAATTCAATTGGAAATGATATTTCTGTCATGTATCAGATAAGTTGATAGAAGGAAATTAAGAAATTTGCATTATTGAACAAGCAGATAATTCAGATGGACGATTTGATTGTAGTTATTACAATTTTCTTTTACAAAATAGTTTTAATGATCCTGGCCATCAGACCAGTTCATGGTTTGTTGTCAACAGCAGATCAGTACAAAATTTGTGTATAAGAAAGCGGATATTTCTTTGATGAAACATGTAAGAAATTTTTGAAAAAAATTGTGATTTACGTCAAGTTTAACTAAATAATGCTAATATAATTAAATGTTTGTTATTTGGTAGTCTAATTAAATTATCTAAAAGTTGATTAATTGGAGGAAAAAAAAGAGAGAAAGAAAGCAGAAGAAAAGAAGATAGCAATCAGTGGAAACTAAGATTTAAAAAAAAATTGAAACGCATTTGACAAAATAAAGAGATTGGCGGGAGAAACGAAGCTTTAGTTTCATTACCAAATGCAAAATTAATTAATGATTATTATTGATCTGTTAATTAATCGATTTGAATTATTTGAAAAGTGGACTGAAAATTTCGAAAAATTAAAATTTAAAGAGCAAACATGATATAGTCTGTCGAAGGTAAAATAATGTATTTTCAAGGAATTAATATAAGTAAAACAAAACGCCAAGGACTATTGCAGGAAGAAAGAAAAGCAATCCGAACTGCATGAAATACTGTGACTAAGTTCGGAAAATATTGATAAAGTTATGTTAAGTTGGTTTTGTCGCAAAAAAAGGTTATTTGTTATGAACAACAATTAACGATTTGATGCCTGCATTTTTTCTGCTATTTAAACAAGAGAGAAATTTATTGGGAAACAAACTGGTAAATTTTTATGAGAAGAGAAGGAAGAAATTTATTTACCTTCCTGATGTATATCCATCGATCCATATAGGGATGAATGTATAATTCCAGGATCAAACAACGATCGGATAGAATGAGAGAGGTGCGGAAAAGGGTACGGGAATGACTGGATGAGAGAATTGGGAGAAGTGCTGAGGTCTAATTGAAATTCAGGATTTGTACTGTCAACTAGGGATAGTTTGAACAGTTCGTTTAGAAGAGATGAAGCGGAAAAAAAAAGTCGAATGAAATGAAGGCTTGTATAAACAGACCGACGTGTGCCAACGCCATTCATCGTTCATTTCAATCATAGAAAATAAGCCGATGACCTATTTCTTCCAAACTTTCTGATCTGTGCCTAAATATATTATTTCCTAGCACATTTATCGATATACATGCATCAAATATTTTTTTGATAAACAAATGCTGATCTATCGATCATCATAGCTGCATGAATCATGGATGGCATATCTTGTTCTCAAATCACAGGTAAGCAAATAGGTGATATTTTTCTTCTCTGATCAATCAACAACAGCTATATTGTTGTACAATCAAAATGAGCCTTATCATGGATGAGTTTATTGATCTAGGATTGATGGAAGTATTTTTTTGAATCATCATTCAATTTGAAATACACCGAATTTAGAAGATTAAGATCATATAGTCAGTTCTTTGTCAAAACTTAATTTTATCTTAAAAGTGAATTTTATGCATTATCTCTCATAGTTCAGTGAATTTCTAGCCTGATCATTCGATATTGAAAGTTTGGTTTGCTTAATGATATCAGAAATTGTCAACTTATTAAGACATACTGGAATGAATTTTTACTGATAATTCCAATTATTTGCAATTAATTTCAATTTTAATATTGGATTGGTGTATTCAATAGTCATATCCTTTCTTGGAGAATCACCTTACTGATATTTTGATCATTTTATTCAATGATCTTGCTCAATATTGATATCAATATTGATATTGATATTGATATTGATATTGATATTATGATAATAATGGTTGATTTTAATTTCTATTCCTTATTTATAACAATATATTCTTTGCTAGAAAAAAAAAAGTATTTTTCATCGAAATAATTTAATTTTTAAGCTAAATTGCGAACAAGATAAGTTGTTTGAAGCTTGATGATCTTTCCAATAATTTCAGTCACTGATTAGTTAGCTATTTGCTTCCCTTTTTACTAGTTTCGACTTTCTGTATTTGATTTAGATACAGTCCTCAGTCTACTGAGCCAATGATAAAATTGATTACTCAAGTAATTCAATTTATTTGTAAATAAAACATAATACTGGAATATAAAGTATTAAAAAATTTTGACCGGAAGACGGAAATAGGAAATTTTGAGAAAAATTTCGAAAACGATAAAGAGAAATAGAAAAACGATTTTCCTATCTATTATTACTTCTCTTGATAAATCACGATTAACAATTGAAATTTTTTGAAGTGGAAAAGATTGATTCACTGCTTGCATTTTAAATACAATCCTCTTATAATGTTGGCCTACTTAAAGGAAAGAAATTCTAAATTGTAATCCAAATGTTCGACAATTAAACAGCTGTAAACCACAGAAAATTTTGAATTTTTTTCGAAAAACCCATCGTATGGATGAATCGGAAGCCTATATACAGGTAATGATGCTATTACTAGTAAAGTAAGTACACTATATGATGTGATGAATTTGGTGGCCAATTATTCAATCATTATTTGTATTGAACTGTGGAAATTCTCTCCTTTCCTCAGGGAGAGAATTTCCACAGTTTTATCCATCTTGTTTGTTTCTTTCCCGCATTTTTCTGGATTAATTTCGAAAAAAAAATTGAAAGTTTCATATTTAATTTAGCCAAAATAGTCACATCTAAATGAAATCCCTTCAATTTCAGTACAAACTTTTTTTTTGGGTGGGGGAATTTATTTTGCTTTCTTTCCACGAAATCAAAATGTGTTGTAAACAAATAAGGGAAATAACCAGAAAATGTCACAAGATGTTACAATATTGCATATAGAAGAAATGGTATCACTAATTTCTGCAAAATTTTTATTATATAATTCTAGCTGAACTGGATGAAAATGGGAAAAAGAAAAGCCAAGGATTCCTAGGATGAAGTGACAAATTTATATACCAGGCATGTTATGTAACAGCTTCTGGTTCATTTAAAATATGCGAAATGAATTTGATCAGTGTATTTTGGGAAACTGTTTTATCAGAATGCAATCAACAAATATATCGCTTTTTCTCATCCCGAAAGAATGATTCATCTGATAACATGAAGCTAATCATGCACATTTGACTGGTTTGTTAAATTCATTATCTGTGTTGTACTTTATGGTGCATGATTCGGATGATGATATCAGATTTATCGATTAATATCCATTCAACGTTCTGAATGTTTTCTCATGCAATTTCTGACATGAAACTCATGAATACTAAGAATATTTCTTGAATAGATCTTAAAAAATATTAGCCAATTAACATTAAAGCCAAAAGAGATTTAAGATTCTAATATTTGAAGTTTTTGATTTTAAGAAACATTTAGATATAGAAGATTTAGATATATTTTTGACACAGAATTAGTTTTTTAATGTGCTGACTTTTTCGTGGTTATTTTTTCAAATTTAATTGTTATCCTATAAAGTCAGTTGCTAAAAGACACGTTTCCAGGAATAATCCATAAAAGGAACACGAAAAGGAAAGTTGGATAAATTTACACAAATATCAAAGGACTATTTCATCGAAATTCCACTTTCGTATGAAGAAGCTGTTTGAGTAATCATTTGTTGAGCAATAGTTTTGGATCTGAATGATTCCTGGCGAATAATCTTTTCATTAGCACTGCTTTGAAAATACGAAAAAAAGTTCTTCGGATTACTTAATTTTTGGAATACTAATTTTTTTAATTGAAAATGCAATTTTTCAAATGATTGCTGAAAAAAGTTGTATTTTCAATAAAAACAATCAGTTTTCCAAAAATTAAATAGTTCAGAGAATCTTTTTTCGTATTTTCATTTCACGAGATGATTTCATAAGCGATTATTTAATAGTAAACAGAAATTCAAAAGCTGCTTTTTTTTATCATCAAACTAACCCGACTTTCTTAGTTTTGCAAATTGAGAGGATTTATGGTGAAAATCAAGGATTTCTTTTTTGATTTTTTAGGAATTTTCAATAAATAACTAATATCTATGGATTTTCATTATATTTAAAGGAATACAAGCGCTCCTCTTTTTTTTCCCCTTCATGAACTTTGAAATGCACACATAAATACAGAACTTTTGTATAAGATCATTTATTATCAGATTTTCATCGATGATATGCTAAATGGAAGTGATATTATGTTGTTTCTGGGTGGAAAGGACAACATCTCGATACTCATCGGAAATTTCGAATTTATTAAACTTTCCTTTATCAAAATCACTGCCGAAAGCAAGGGCAGAAATATTTTTAAAAAGATGTAAAGTTAACAGAAAAGGGCTGGCAGGATGTTTTTGTAGAGAGTTTGTGCAGTGAGAATGAAAAATGGATTGATTTTTGGCTTGGAAGAGGAAAAAAAAGCCTTATACAGTTATCTCGACTATCAACCATACACTATCTGTTTCAGTGATAACAAGACTCATGTTTCTTCCATCTCTTTTCTCATTTCCATTTCTTTACATCACCCATCGACTCCATCTTCTTGCCTATTTCAGGTGTAACATTTATCAATTGTCAGTTTTTCTTCCATCTTTCCTTAACAACAAATAGTGCCTTGGATCCACGGGTTTCATCAGAGGGCTCCAGGAGTTTTTTCAATGCTTAAACTTTCTATATTCCGCATTTGTTTGCAATTGTGAAATCAGCCATGAATGTGCACTTCAGCGTTCGATATTGAGTTCTACTCTCGCAATCAGTCATTGTTCAAGCATGTTCATCATAGATCGATTATTTATTTCGATGATAATAATATCGAAAAATCAGAAAGTTCGCGAAGCAGTAGGCTTAAGTTTTGGAAGTTACATGATTTGTAGATAACTGTTAAATTTTGGATTATAGTGAATAGTAAGTGCCATTGCCGGCAAATCCAAAACAAAATTTATCAGAGAAATTTAAATTACTCTTGAATTTTTGTACTAACGATACATATCTATCGTATTTTCTATTTATGATACTATTTTACATGATAAAACTGTAATAAAATGTTCTTCAACATATTGGACATAATTTCATTGTTTCGAAAAATTCAGAGATTTTAAGTGATCTGAAATCGCTTATCTGTTAATTGTTGTTTTTTTTTTTTTTTTTGTTTTTAACATATTTTTCAGAGATCCAATTTATCAGAGAAATTTAAATTATTCTTGAATTTTACGTTTATATTATAGAATATCCTGTAAAAATTTGTTGATTCCTTTCGATAAATTTTCCATTCCAAATAATTTTACTCCAAAGTTTGATTATAGCTTTGAAGTGAAATGGCAAAATTGGATGATTACTAATGAGTATAGATAATGTTATTTAATTAGAATGACGAAATTTGACCCAAAAGTTTTATAATTAGAAGAAGTATCGTCAACAATTTTCATACTCTGCAAAAAAATATATTTTTCCAAATACTAGAAATAATTAGCTCCTCAATTAGGTCAAAAATATTGCGCAGTATTCATGTCTGCAAAGGAATTCAGTAATAATTGGTTAAATGGATTATCATTCCTCAGGATAAAGCAAGAGTTAAGACCATATATTCCTCTAAAATCTTTTTATTATATCTTTCTCAGTCTACTTTCGCGGATGTCAATATTGCTATAATAACTTTTTAAATTATCATTTGAATTTTTGTTTACCATCTCAACTATGGATAATTGAGAAACGTCGTCTTCTGTTTCAAATCTATATTTAATATCATTGTAATTTAGTAATTTCGGTACGGTAAATATGGAATCGAATAAAAGTCAAGTTCGTAAAAGCAGTTGTAATAGCACGCCGAATTCAAGAAGGCAATCCTTAACAGCGCAACTTACACGAACAGCCAGGCGTTTTTCCGCTGCACTGGCACCACATTTAATAAAACTTGACCCTTTACCAATGCTGCAGAATCATGAAATGCTTAATATTCGATTGGCAAATGTTAAACAGGTAAACTACTCTTCTTTGTATTCAGAATTTTTTTTTTTCGGAATTATTAAAATGTATTTTTAAAAACTCCAAATTCCGAAACTTTCTAATGAATTTTGAAATTAATTTGAATTTTATTTGAAAATGGTTTTTAATAATTCACATTTTTTTTGACACATTTATTATAGCTTCAAGCAGCTATCCAGAGGTATATTATCAAAAATGGTGTGAGCTTCAGTCCGATTGATTTTGAAATAACAGATGCAAACGATATGCGTGTGCTCAGTATTAGCTTGCATCCTGAGGAAATGATTCTTTCTGAAGGCACCAGAAAGATTCTTTCGATCGCATTTGACGGTTCCGATCCTGATGAATGCGGAACTGTGATAGCTACAATCAAGCATCCAATATCAGGTCAGTCATACACTTTGGTCACAAGCTTATACTAAACTGGAATTGCTTTTTTGAAAGCAGAATTTAAGATTCCATTTGCTTAATAAATTACGAACAAACTCAAGACTGCGACTTTCTGTTGATTGATCAACCGATTCTTTCTAATCTTTTAATGCTATTCCACTTGAATATTAAAGAAAACTGGATCAAAACATTGACTAAAATGAATTTGAGGCATGCGAATATTCGAATTTTTGAAATTACGAAGCTCAAATATCATCCAAATCACATCGCACGTTGATCAATGTGATCGGTGCCAAATTAGACTAGTATCAAACTCAGTTTTCAATTCTTTTGCGATATGTAGTTGTTTCTTTGCACGCAAAAAATGGGAGTTTATAAAGGAAAACAAAATTTACGCGTTTATTCGATATAATGGTACATTTTTCGACGAAAATTCATTACGGTAAAGTGAATTTTTTGATTAAAATAAAATTTCGAATTAAAATAGCTACTAGTTATGATAGAAAATAGCTTGTTAAGTATTCATAATTAGAATCATTTATAGTACCATGCTCAAATAAATTAAAGAAATGATGTGATAGCTAATAAGAGAATGGAAAATCTTTCCTATATGTAATTACATCATATTACAACATGGGATGTTTGAATAATTCTGTTAATTCTAGTTATTACTCTCATAAATTACTCGTCGATAGCAATGCAATCGACTTCGGATTTCAACTTATTTTATTTTTTAACAAAATTTTTGGAGAGAAGAAGAAGCTATTTAGACTGGAATGGGTACCACAAGCAGATAATGAACTACGATTGATTGTGATAGCATTTGGGATGACGCAGATGGTTCTCGATGCATATCCTTCCCTAAGTCATATCATAAGCGAGTATAATCAAAAAAAAATTGGTAAATTTCCTTATGCTTGAATTTCGATTTTTCTTTTTATGAATTGCAAGTTGAAGATGATTTGTTTTAAACCGTCCACCATTGTGTCTTAAAATCCGAAATTTTCTTTTATTTTTTTTCTTTTCATTTTTTGGTTAGAAAATTAATATCTGAGGAAAGGATTCTGTTGAGATACTGCTGCTTTATCAACAGAGTCTGGGATAATCTCGGATATTGGCAGTATAAATTGATACTATACTGAATAGTGCAATAATTTCAAAACTCTTCAGGGTTGTGACAAAAATGGTATCAGCAAGTCGGGAAAGCAAAAAAAAAAAATAAAGAAAACGAGTTGAAAATTTGATGTATTAATAATCCGGTCACATCTAATGTTAAATATAAATTATGCGGTGTTTAGTTTGAAATATCATCGTAGAATGCAAATTTAGCATTAATCACTATCGCCTTTAATTCGTTCACAACTGACGGCTTGCATCGCTTAATTCAGCCAGTGATACCATATTTGAAATTATATTTGGTTTGATTTCAGAAAAATTACCAGCAACGAAGTTATGGATTTCATTTTTATTATTATTGTATTATTTTTTTTTAAACGAATATTTGTGAATAAATTCCGAAAGTTCCAAAATGCTATAATATAATTTTTTGGAATTTGTTCAGAAAGAAATGAACCGAGCCAAGTCTAACATATGGTTTTACCAATTTAATTACATGTTCAAGAAATTAACTGCCCGTATTTGATAAGTTCAAACTGTGCATAAGGATAGAATTGAAAGTAACTTATCGGCATGTAAGGCATTCTCATTCTTTCTGGTAAAGATAACTGCTTCCAGAGTGCCAAACGATGATGACAATCTTTTATCATCTACTGTTAAAAAATAGTCGTTGCTAAGTAGGAAATAAGTGATAATGATACTATTAATTATTATTTACTGATTTCAGGAATTTAAAAAAAATTGACAGGTAAGTTTTAAATGTAGTTATTCCAAAAAATTTCTGCTAAAAATTTTCAAGTATTGCAAAAGGAAACCTAGCTCTTTCCGTCATTTCAAAAAAAAAGTTTAATTCGCAAAAAAAAAAAAGGTTAACCATCCTAGTAGAAGTTCCCTTTCAAATATCAAAAAAATGCGCTCTGACTCATATGTGCAATAAAATTTTCATTTGATAACAGTAATTTCAACAGAACATTTTTAAGAAGGAAATTGATCATAGCATCACAATTTCCAGTGAAAGCTTCGAGAGACTATCTGAAGAGAAGTTCTAGCAATTAATATACTACTATCTATGAAGTATATTTCTCAATTATTGAACAGGAAATTCATTATTTTTTAAATCTTTACTTTTACAGATTGCTTTAGGATTTGCAAGTGAGCAAATTACAAAATACAAAAGCTAATTGATTGCTTTTTTTTTTCGTTTTGGCAATATAAAGGATTGAGTTCGTTTTTTAATCCAACCAAAAAGATGTCATTTTTTACGCCATCATATGATTATTTTCCTGACTTAATTTGATTGGTAAGCTGCATATAATATTACCGATGAATCCAAGAGACTGTTCCTTTCTTTTCCTATTTCTATTAATATCGAGTGGACAATGATATTAATTACTCTCATTCGATTTTACGCTGTTACTATCAATGTTTTGTCTGTTCGATGAACTGTATTGCTGCAATTATCCACACTTTCCGTCCAAACATATGCCGAATTTTACTCCCAGCAATTTTAAAGGTGATTTGAACACGAAAGTTAGTATCTTCAATTTTAAGTATCACTAATTTTAGAGGAAAAAGTTACGAAAATGTATGAGAGATCCTGTAAACGATTGAAATTCAATAGCATTTTTCTCACTTTCATTGGTAGATTTACAGAATTTTTTCTCTAGTACAATTCATAAAAGGCTGACTAATTTATTCCCTTGAATACATTCTTCAAAAATAAAATCAACTTAAGGACTTTTTTATAAAAGTTATAATTGAACATTTACCGATAAAACTATTCAGTTCAAAGGTACTCATATTTTGCACACAAATACAACATGCTCCTTATTGCATCATTTTTTATTATTATAGAGTTTGATCGAGTGGTATAAACAAAATATTTGTCATTTATAAGTTTAAATATTTCAAAAAAAAGAATTAAATTATACAAGGTATATCCTAACAACGAACTAAACTCTGGTAAATTTAGACCCTGATCAGGCCTAGTTCGTTCGGATATATACAGTTCGAGATCACGTATTTCCAGATTCTAGAACATCCTACAACCAATGTAGTTATAGAACAAATGCTTTTTACACAAAAATGGAAACTCTTGTATTTCGCCATAACAGATATTTAATTATATTTAGAATTTCAAATTTACAGATGTAATCATGGTTGGTTAACATTTACGCTACACATTTCCACCACTTCAGTCCTATGACTCAGATAGAATAACAGCTTGATTACCAACATTTCAATATTCAAAAGAGCGTAGTAATCATTTCGAAATTTCAGTTCTGACTTCCCCAACTATAAATGATGACTACTGCCACCGATGTCAGATCCGCTGTTGACCGAAAATGTAGTGAAACTAATTGAATTAGAGTTCTTTATTTGATACATAAAACTTTCAGACGGCAACACCTTCACGGCATTTTTATCATTAGTGGATACATTACTTCATTCGCTCTAATTAGTTCAGTGTAAAAATGGACTACAAATAAACCAAATGCGGAGAACAAAGTCTGGCTTAATTTAGATATTAAAAAAGATAATTCAAACATATTAAACTTATAATGTGCAACATTCGCATTCGAGAATTAATTTCTATAACGTGAAAAACTATTCCTCAGGATCAAAAGAAACCAAGTCTGTAACTGTGAAATCAAAAAGTAAGACCGACAAATGAGAAATTAAGCTATCCAAACTGTTTTTTGCAATGATAAAAATAGAAAAAAGGATTTCATCAGATTGCGAACTCTCCGAATTACAGAAGGTACGACATTACAGAAAACTATTGGAAAGAAAATTGGAAAAAAAAATCATTCAAAACAAAGTTCAGACACGAAAGTGAGTTGGGGATAACAAAAAGGAAAATGCCAAGAAATTTTTTCTGAATGATTTTTTTCTTTTTCAATTTCTCTTTCAACAGTTTTCTGGTTGTCTTACTTCTTATGAACCGGAAAGCATGCAATCTAATGAATTAATACAACAATTTGATTACTGGAACAAGTGAATATTGAGTAAACAGATAGAAATATAATTAACGAATAATCGAAGACACATACATATCTTGAAAAATACATTCATGATAATCACGGCAATAATTACAAGCTCTGTCGAATGAAAATGAACAAAATGGTATTATACCTAATTTTCATCAAACTACAACAGCGGTGATGTCGTTAACTTTGCCCGCTTTTTATTCTTAACTCTAACATCAGATTCCTTCTTACTGTTGTCAAAATCACTAGGACGCTTCACAGCTGTTCTAGGTTCATCAAAACAATCCGGCGCATCTTCTTTTCTTCTGCTCTCTAACGCTGATGTGCCACTGCATGCTTTGCTTCTGTAATTGCTATGATTAAACGCAATATATCATGTGCACTAAACCAAAGTACTCTAACAGTTGTTCAAGTTAATATTTTTCAGTTAACAATATCATCTTTCTAACTATTATAATTAAGGATAGCCGCAATCAATAGTCTAAAATCAAACACAAACTTACGTCTTGGTTTGATCTTCTTTTTTTCCTGTTTGAGACGAGGCAATTCTTTTAAAAAATTTCAAAAGTGAATTAGGAGGTGAGCTTTCTCTTTTTCTTTTTTCATCCAGTTGAATTAAAGAATTTCCTAAAACTTTTTAATTGTTCACCGTAAAATATAAAAATTTCTTCCAAAGTTCTGGTGGCGTAAAAACCATTATAATATAATGGCAACAATACCTGAAGCTCTTGATTGATTGAATCGAATTATCTGGTTGAGAATTTGAAAAATTACTAAAATACTTACCAAATTTACGTCCTTTTCTTTCTAATAACGGCGAAGGTGGAGGTCGAGGTATTTTTCCACCATATTTTTCACCTAACGCTACTTCGCCAAATCTAAACAGGGTTACTGGAACAAAATATATTTGAAGGATGAAAAATATAGAAACAAGAACAAACAAAGAAAAATTTCAACATTCTCATAAATTAAACAGATCAAAAGTCTAAACTGAACTAATATCTTGAATTGAAAACACTAAAAATAAAAGTTATCTAAAATGCCGGAGCAGATTAGCGACATAATTAAGGTATCTCCAAAAAATGCTCATCATATGTCAATCTTGATTAAATGTTTTGCTAGTTTGTCAGCATTTTACTTTGAAAAACATGGTACCGATAGCAAATCAGGTAAAGAACCAAGCTGAAGGAAGACAGAGAAAGTTTATGTTGCTGTATAAGTGCAATAAAGCTGAAAAAAAGAAAAAGAAATGTGCACCTAATGAAACTAATATAACCCTCCAAAGAACAAATCATCAAAACCCGTCCATCAGGACTCCACGCCATATCCGTGAGAGTATTGTACTGAAGATTAGTAGCACATGCAATACATCTGCAGAGTTGACTATCGAAAATATACACAGTATTCTTCGTCAGTGCAGCCCAAACAATGCGATATGGAAGTCTAAATAAGTTTTTAGTACTGGTTAGAATAATGCTTCTCCAAACAAAATTTTCAGATAAACTAACTGTGAACTGGAATAAACAAAAAAAAAAAAATTTTTTTTGTTTTTGTTAGTGAGCTGGGATTTTATCAAATGAAACTTACTTTAAAGGGTTACTGACAATTTTTTTGTGAAGTTTGTACAAAACAGGGCTACAAGATATACGAAAAGTAGCTTTTGAAGAAGGAATAAATGCAGCTGGGCGACCTCTAAAAAAATTCGAGATGAAAATGATATTATAGAATTTCAATGTTTGTTTGATTTGACCTCTAAAGATTCGATTTCCCGTTCATAAACCCTCTGATAGCTTCCCTACTTTTTGTCATATAGAGTAAGACTATCCAGCATTATAGAATACGAAATACAGTCTGTTGATATGTGAAATAACAAAAACATATTAAATTTTTAAAAAACAGGAAAAAAATTTTGCTTCAAATGGTAGTTTGACATTAAGCAGATATTCTATGGATGTTTCAGCAATTCAAAAAAGACTTGTAAAACCTACTTCGGAAAGTCACAACGACGAAAAATATAAGTCCCGAAAATATTCGAAGAACCGGTCTCCAAAATACCACCTAAATAATATGAGCAGGCATGATATCGTAGCAGAAATATCATGATTTAATTCAGAATTTCATAGATACAGGGACTTCAGACCGAAAAACACGTAAGAGACAAAGAAATTAAATTAAAATTAGAGATTTTCTCTTCCTCTTTATTCCTCACTTCACATCGATTATGGAATAGACAATCCCTGACTCAATATGCAATACAAAACAGAATTTTTTCAAACATACTTGGTGTAATCAATAATTCACCATCAGGTGAAAAGTCTGGAATTCTAGAAAAGGACATTAACTGATCATCGTGGAATAATTTATAATCCTAAAAAGAAACTTTTCTTAGAAACGAAATCCGATATCATTCAATTTGTAATCCTTTATGGATTAAATATGAAAAATTAACGGCCTCTATTTTTTGAAACAATTTGCCAAACTACAACTTACACCAGCTTTTAAACTTGATCTCCTTAAAATCGTCCTCGGTAAGCGAACATTTTGAATACACACTAAACGAATGCCTTTTTTCCCACATAAAATGTCGAGTTTTCTATCAGTGGACATTGTAACGATATATTTTCCACGTGGATCCCATGCAACACCATTTGGGAAGCGTCGGAATGACCTCATGTGCCATAAGCGTCTACCTGTTTTACTAGTTAATTGTTTATGAGTGTGTTTTTTTTTTTTTTTTTTTTTTTTTTTACAAATTTTGTTGTTCTTCTTTATTCTTCGGAAACCTAGTTAATATAAAAGCAAGTTTTTTGAAGCAAATTTAACTCAATATCACCTGTATTTGCTTCATATACTGCGACAGATTCGTCATTAGATACAATGGCAAAACGTTGGCTATCCGGACTCCAACACAAAGAACAAATATCGCTATCATGGCTGAATCAAATTTATTGCAGAAGTACGAAAAGCATGAATAATATTAAAATCTAGCAATATGTCATTATCGAACAATAAACAAAATGTGGCTAAATTCTATCACTAAATTAAGATCCTCTTTTCCAGGAAAATGAATCGGAAAAAAAAAAAAGAACAGAGTCTTTTCATCTGGAAAAATAAGATGTAGGAAGAACTTCGAGTTGTTAACAATATTAAACATTTTATCCAAGTTATCTTACCTTAATGGAGTTTTGTATCTGATCCAGTTTTCAACATTTGAAGGGAAGTCGTCATCTCGTGGCAACATCAGATTTGGACTTTCTATATCGATTTTCCAAATGATTATACAACCATCACAATCTCCGCTTGCAAGAAATTGTCCTTCAATTTTGTAAATTTAACAACAAAGAATGAAGACTGAATTTTCAACATCGTTATACTATTGACAAAAAAATACCATTTGGTGAAAAGCGTGCAACATTAACAGTTGCACGATGACCAACTAAATTTGCTATGAAATATACTCCAAGATCCTCAGTTCCAAATGGTAACATCCGAAAATCCATCTTCCAAATTCGTACTTCTTTTCGTAAACTACACGTTACCAACTATAGATGTAATAAGTATAAATAAATATATTGGTATAAATGACTTTATTATAAGTTCAAATGAAAAATTGCTAATGTGGAGGCATAATAAATTATCAGAAAAATGTTAGTTTAATTTATACATCCAAATAATCAGAAGCTTATCGGACATATAAGGGAAGATTTTGACTGTTGCCATATGAAAACCTCTCTTAATAAATATACAGCATGGCTGTTTAAATACGGTTATACTACCATCAACAGAAGAAAAATTAAAAAAATTAATTATACTGGAAAGAAAAAAAGTGACATAAATAAGACTAAAAAAAGAGGGTAAATTAAATTACTATTACCTTATAAAAATCGACACTGTCATCATGTTGTGCTTGGAAATCGACGGAAAGTAAAGAGTCCCGATCATGCCAAATAATTTCCGGCATGTAATGCAGCATAGCTGTCATCTCACTTTTTGCTATACGTTCGACCATTTTATGCAAATTATTAACATATGTAGTTTGCAATAATTCAATCTTTAACAGATTATTATATTAATGATGTCACTGTCATTATAGATTTATTTTGTAAATATATCTACTAGCTGTTGTGGATGCAAAGTTTTGAAAACTTTTCAGTACTCTGCTTCATACACAATAAAGTGATAAAGTATGAAATAAGGGACCCATATTCTGAGTGATCATTTACTGATAATCATTATATCAGTCAGCACCTACCAGTAATAACAGTGTTTAGATATTTATAACCATAGCCGTAGCTAAATAGAACCAAGCCGTCACCTCAGGAATCCTAGCAATGTGATGCGCAGTGATTTCCCGCTATTTTCTCATTTGAATTACAAAATCTCATAATTCGTACCGTCAAAGTTCAGACAGATTTGTACATGGCAATGGGAAATTTGAAACTGGAATTCCCAGTCTACGGTAGAAATCGAGAGATAAAGAAAAGGGAGACTGAATTTCATGCTAAATAGTGAAGAATTTCATCTGAAATTTGTTCTGCCACCCGATCCGCGTATCCATGGATCCGTATGGGAGGCATGTCAAGAAAGATTGAAGTTGCATTCAGAACTTAATATCAAATTTGAAGTCAAATATTCCTTACAATTTGTTGCGACAAAAAGGTTAAACGTTCAAATTCAAATCGCTTTCCTTCTATTCAGTGAAATTTTTGGGGATCGCGGAATATTAATTACGGTAAAAGAGCTATACCCTTTCTCGTCTTTACATTCATTCACGAATCTAAAAAACTTTGAATCCTAAATCTGACTCTTAAATTCATGTCATGTTCAAATCCTGAAGTGTGATTAGGATTTAAGTTTGAAAACAATTTATTATATACACATATATCCGATCGATATTGGACATGTTACTCAAATCTTCGACTCTAGCAACTAGACACCTAAATAGAGTGCTTCATGATACGAGGGAAACTGACAATTTCAGGCAACTTAATCGAAATTATATTTCAAATAATAAACGAAATAACGCAGGCTTAGAAACCGGAAATCAATTAAAAAATATATATGATTTTGATCAAATTAAGAGACCAAAATCAGCATGAAAGCAGCGGGAAAGAAACAGTATGCATCAACATTAAACAATTTCGGCAATTAATTGAGCTTTCATGGAAATGTCTTTCGAAAAATAATTTCTTTTTTTTCTGAGAATATTTCTTTGTCATATATCTAACATATATTACCATGATGAGTTACAACCACCAGAACAACTTCCACAAAAGATAGATAAATAAATAAACTAAACATGTAAAATATGATCCACGAGAAGTGTAAGCAAAGTTGCGTATCATGGCTACGATTTTTGTTTTGAAAATAAATTTCGGTATTATGTAAGCCAGCTGTAATTATAAGCGTCAGCGTAAAATAGTGTGACATGTAAATTCCTGTGACTTCCAAAATTTAATGATTGCAGCAATGAACAAGTAAATAATACTAAATAATTTAATAGCCTTTCTTAATCAATCCATCTAACTAAATGATACTTCCGTTTGCCCCAACAAACAAGTGTGATATTTTTGCCATCCAAACAAATCTTATCAAAATTGATCACTTCATCAGGATCCATAAATCGTATCCCGTTCAATTTCAGAGCTCCTGCTTTCATCTTATTTATGCTAGATCCTTCACCATTATGCACTGTATCGGCTAATTCACCCATTGTTGAAAAACTCGATCGGAGAAGCTGCTGCACAGATGCACTACCGAACTGCTCTTCTATAAATGAAACCGGCATCTTCCGCAATTCAGAGAGAGAACCTGAAATCATTCTTTTATCAGCATTAAAGTTACCGTAAGCAAATGTTTATATAATCAATAAAGAAAACTACCATGAAAAAGTAATTCCGAACATTTCTTTGCCATTTTCAATCCATTACTTCCATGCACAGATTTTGTCAACTCTTCTGCCAATTTCTCTTGAGCGACCCATTTCCCTAAATTTGCTTGGTGTTCTCGTTCAATTTCTTCGATTTCCTCGATAGTTCGCAAGGAAAAGTACCTATAAAACGATGAAAGTTATACATTTCGTTGAAATGTAGCCGAATTCATCGATTTCTAAATAACCTGAAAGTTCATTAAAATTAAATGGTTTAAATTTTTATTCCATATGAATTTCCCTCCTTGATTGACATTCCTTTGTAGATTGTCCAACTTAATATGCAATATAAGTTCTAATGTTCTGACGTCCAAACACATCTTAAAAAATGAGGGAAGGTTGCATTTTAAATAATTACATTGCCATAAAAGACAAATAAATTAACCTTAGCAATGGAATTATAGCTGAGTCTGGTTTCTGACGAAAGTACTGGTAGAAAGTGAAAGGCGATGTTTTCCGTTCATCTAGCCATATGTTACTACCTTCTTTTGAAGTTTTGCTAAGTTTTTTTCCCTGAGCATCAGTAAGTAAAGGCAAACAAATGCTTGCAGACAGCTTTCCAGTTTTCTTTTTTATATAACCATAGCCTGCGTCAAAGTGACCGAGTTGGTCATTTCCACCTATCTATAATAATTGTCAACGATCAAGTATTATATACAAAATAGATAGCATATTTTGCACAGTTCTTCGTATTAAACACATAAATCTATGCCTGTTTTCTCATATGTAATTCATCCATTTATAAGATTCACCCATCTAAATAGATTCTCAAGTTTGTAAGTTAAAATTGTTATTAAGTTATATTCTCTCTTACTTGAAAATGGCAATTATAGTCACGCGAAAGGCGATACCAGTCATATGATTGAAATATCTGATATAAAAATTCAGTGCAAGAAAGGCCTGACCCATCACGCATCCGGGATTTGACCATTCCCAATCTAAGCATATCACCTAATCGAAAGTCTCGACAAATTTCCAGAAATTGAATTGAGCTCATCTGAAAAAAATGATGTGATGTGATGCAGAACAATCTTTACTATAAAGGATGTAAGAATGAGTTTAGGCTCATTTCGCGCAAGTGAAATGCAAGAAACCTAATTTTGTATCGAGTCGCATAGAAATAATATCACTGACTCTACAGACGTATCTTTCAGCTCCGAGCCTCAAATACACTTATTCTCCGATACTGCAAATTTTACATTGCGAAATGAATACATCTCGTCGATTTATACTTCATTATTTTGGAAAACTTTCTTGCCTTAAGATGCCAATCAGAATTGTTAACAATCGATAGATGTTTGTTCAGTTGAACGTTATCTTCTGTGAGATTATTAAATAACTTCATCAGTTGCAAACTGATTTTTTTAACATTCTGATTGATCTCGTGATCCGGAACAATGATCCGATCTGAAATTTTATGATAAATTGTGGATTACTTTTGAAAAATGAAAAAACAGAGAGAAACAATCGCCAACTGATAACTGTTGCAGACGAAATTTATGACTACAATGATCACAACACCTGTAATGTGATCACTTGGATCTCCGACATGAGCAGTGGCTCCACCGATCAGAGCAATTGCATGACATCCGTGCAAAGTTGCTCGAAATAAGTTCGTTAGCACAAGTAAATGACCAATATGAAGGCTATCTGCTGTAGGATCAAATCCTTAAATGAAGCAATTCTTCATTCTAAAAAAAAAAAAAAGGAACCATTTATAGGAATAATTTGATTACGTAACCAAATCAAATTTTCCCTACACTAAAAAAAAAACATCATATTATAAAACAATAAAACAGAATGTTACTTCACCTGCATAAACAACATTGGGAAGAGTTGATACTGCTTTGAAGTCATCGCTAGACAAATTGGATGGATGGGAAGAAGAAATTAGGTTTCTTTTTGCAAGGTCAATACAAAATTGTTTAATATTTTTTGCTGATAATGAAGTAGTAAAAGCACGTCTGCATTTAAGTCTGAAAGTATTTGACTTTCAATTAGTGTACATATAAAATAAGCAAAAATAAATGGTTGCCGATAGATAAAACTCCTTTTAAAGAAGAATTTTGAAGACTTCCTGACCTTCCTATAAGGAACAAATAACAAAACGAGATCGCCATTTCGGGATTTAGCTTCAGAAGTAGCAATGTTATCAATTTAAATCCTGAACAAAATTAGTTTGAGGCTTCGAAATAAGGAATACAATTTTTCGCACAGCAAAAACAGTGTAATTCCTGAGATTCAATAGCAATGGATTAATTTCTTTACAAATCTTCTATAAAGATAACTGATAGAAGCATCATAAAATACAAAGTGAGTCAAGTCCAGCAAAGTACATCAATTTATTGAAAGACCAACAACTTGCACTTATAGGAGCATCACAAAATACGAACTGAGTTAAGTTCAGCAATTTACAATAATACTGGAAGACTAATAACTTGTATTTCCGTAAGATTCAACGATACTTATATTATGCTAAAACGATCTATGCAATCGAGAGAAGAAGTGCATTGTGGACATGAACGAAATATTGCACTGCACTTAGGAAAAAAAAAAAAAAAACTGGACAACGGCTTCAAATTATCCAAAAAATGAATGCTAAATAAAATTATAGGTCATAAGTCATGATAAAAGCTTTCAGTTTTTATCCAGCAACACATATTTGTGACATTCCTCTTTCTTCACCGACTTAATTTCAGTAAAAGAAATTCAACTAATACTACAAATACAAACTCTATGCACAAATATCAATCACAGTTTATGAAAGCAAAGTGAAGACAGATGAAATTAATGTAGAAAACAGAAGCACATAAAGGTAACAAACACAAATAAATTCAACATTCACTTCTTAACACTTCATTAATGTGTTTACGAAATGAATTTTCATCATATACTTTACTGATGTCTTTTAATAAATCACTGTCCATGGATATAAAGCTATGAAGATTATTGCCGATATCTGAAATAATTCAACAAGCAGTAAAATTTGTTATTATAAATCAACACGCTTTCAGTTAAACAGCAGTCATTAAGGATACCTGGATCATATATAGCAGGCCAAGAAGGTAGTGGTGCCTTGTAATTTCCATAAGTTTCCAGCATATGACTTCGATCAGAAGAAAAATGTTGTAGATAATCTGAGCTACTAATAATTCGAAAATATCTAAAACACAATAAAAGTCCAGGAGGAAAAAATAGTTTTTTTATAGAAATGGTAGGTAAAATTTTCGGTCTTTCCTCTTATTTTCAAGTTAAGTTGCTAGAGCTATTATATATGGCTCCCAATACTGAACATTACAATCAATACTTCCAATTTTTTATTTGATGCAAAATGAACAAAGATTCATCCTTGAAAATAAATGAAACATACCTGCGATAATTTGCATCCAAATTCAGTTCAGGACGAAACGTCTCAATCCAATATATTTGAGCATCACAAGGAAAAGTTAACGTTGTGTCGAAATCATAGATCAGTACCGAACCCAACTTTGAATATAACAGGATTACATGATAATCCTGTAACAAACATTCTAATGGATAATTCTACAACTTAGCTTGTACACAAATAATTGAGAGGATCACTAAATATGACTGAGATGCAAAAAGGATGAGATTTTTGAAGATGATAAAAAATATGTACGAAAATAATCCTGACCCATATCACATAGTCTCGTCCTACTGCAGCAGCATGTTGCTTCCATAAAGGAACCTAAAATGATGTATGCACGCTATTTTTTAAAAATGCTGAAAAAAAAAACTGACCATTAAATCACAAAAAACATGGGACAAGATTGAAGTCCCCAAATTTTAAAACAACATATATTTATGAATTATGATAAAATACAAATACAAAAATCTATGGTACAAATAACTGACATCGTTTATTACCATTCTGTTTTCGTTAGAAATGAAAACAACACTGCAGCAATTCAATTCTTCCAACGATGCTGATACTTTTTTACATAACTTCCAGATATTTTCTTCACTATAAATTATGAGAAGCTACTATAATCTAATAGAATTCACTTGAGCTGTACTGAATTTTACCAATTACAACGAGTAGACGAAACATTTATTTAAATTACAAGCGCATTAGCAGAATCAGTTCCCTTAGAACGAAAAGTAAATTTCGATTTCGATCTACTCAAGATAAGAGATCTGATGCAGGAGAGATGGATCCATTATGTTAACTGCACTAATTTCATGAAATCTACCCCACGAAAAATGTTCGTACCAATACATTGGTGTATAATCGCAGTCACACTTCGAAAGTATAAGACACTCCTTCTTTTCACAGCAAGACATAATTTTCAAGCGAATCTGAAAAAAAATATTCATTAAAACACTGATTGACAGAAAACTCACAATTTTCATTTAATTGAGGTAAATGAATTTAGGGAAGGAAAAACGAATCTAAATTTTTAAAATTCTCTAAGACTTTCAGAATCAAAAAAGTCAGTGAACAACAGTACAAGAAATTAATGAGAGAACATTCTTACTTATTCGCACTTTGCTGTAGAATTTTGCGTGAAAATTTAACCAATAAATGCATCAAAAAAATCAATGAAAAATTTAAGAATTATAGAATTAAAATAACTCTAGAAAAAAAAAAAACCAAACCTATGTTGTAATTATCATCCTATTCTTATTCCATATTGCAATATCTAATCAATCTAGGCATTCAAACAATTTTACCAGTTCATCTTATCGCAACCATGGTTAATTATCTTCTTTTGATGATTCAAACCCTATTTTATCAACCTCTACATTTCAACCAGTACCATTAAATCCGACCGATTTTCATGCTTTCCCGGAAATTACCGACCATCCCGGAAAAAAAAAGCGCCGGTTCAAATTGATGTTGCTTCAGGTTGATGGTTAAAAGGCTAAAAACCGAAGCTGCCACGATTTTCTTTTATTGTTTTCTACTCGGGTGGCGGTGTTATGTGTTATTATTATTTGTAAGATTAGAGATGAATTATTATGAAGTGAAGGTATGAGTATTCTGGTATGTCTTTCTCTTCCCTTTTCTCTTCTTTCTCCGGATTCTTTCTGACTTATTCATTTCTCAATCTTTTTATTGATTTGAATTCGATTCTAAAGGCGGGAATCTAATATTTATTAAAAGTTTAAAAATTAAAGAACGAGAAATAGGAAAACTTTCAATAGCAAAGTTCAGTTTCGAGCTTTAGTGACTAGTTTCAAATATCACATGAATATTAATTACTTGGTTGTAATATGCACTTCATAACTAGAAATGGAAGCTGCTGCCTCATCAGAGGATCCAGAAAAAGATGAATCAAAAGAGCAGTCTGGGAATTCCAATCCTGTAAGTCTATTCTTCTTGATTTTCCGCATTGTGCAATGGTTGCATTATCTTTGTCTCTTTTGGTTTTTTGGGATAGATAGAAAATTTTGGCTAAATTGTTTGTTTTGGTTGAAGAGTTAACTTTTCATCTCATTATCATATGGAAGTGATGACTATTAATGAGGAAAGTAACACAGCGAAACATATTCTGATGAATTATCTAAGTGGAGAGGGCAACACTAAATATGGTTATAACCTGCTAACCGCTTAAAGTTGAAGACCCGACTTACTGACGAACTTAGCAGAATTGACGGCAGGATGGTATCTAAGATCCTTTGCAGAAGTTTGTTGTGTAGTTATATCTAATGTTGGATCGCATTACCGTCAAGAATGTTTTGCACTGAATAACTCAAAGATCTGTGTGATTCTGGCAAAATTTTTTACATTTGGTCTTTGCTCATCCATAATCGCCCATCCCACCATTCCCCATTTACCTCTTTCAATTCATATTCAATAATGATTTTTGCTTCTTTACAGGAAATAGAACCATCAGATGCAGAATGTGAGGAGGCGATGAAAAAGTTTGTTCAAATTACGAAAACGGATGAAGCATGTGCGCATTTCTTTTTGCAAGATTTTAACTGGCAGTTGCAAGTAAGCATCTATCGTCATTTGAGAAAGGGAAAGGAATAGATAAGATTGATGGTCGTCATACTAAACATAATTTTCAGTTTTCTTTCTTGTTAGTGTATATATCTACTGATCAGATTCATCTAATACACCCATTTCTCTTATTGACCAAGCATTCGCTTTCTTATTATTTTAGCCAGCACTGGAGCAATTTTTCTCGTATGCGCCAGAAGCCGAAGGAGGGACTAATGCAACGAAAGCATCATCTCAGATTGTTGTAAGTAAACCAGATGAGGATTTTTCGCTTACTGTTATGTCATGGAATGTTGATGGTCTTGATGAAAACAATCTTGCTACTCGTTTTACTGCAGTTTGCTACATAATCTCGAAGTTTGTAGTATTATATTTTTATGGTTTTATTCCTATTCCTTGCATGGGATTCAATTGAACTGGAACATGCAGTGATGCTAAAAGAGATTGGGATGTTTTCCGAAAGCTCTGTACAAATCGAAAAATCTCTGGCATATTTTGATAAATTAAAATTGATAGATTAATAATTGATTAGATGAAGAATCGGTTTATTAAAATCGTGGACATATTTAGACGACTCATTCACAAGCATGACTAGTTTTCAATCGCTTCGCGAAAAATGCACTAAATGATTGAATGATTCCAATGTTTCCATCTTTTTATAAGACTCAAGAAACATTAGCTTTGTTCATTAAATAAATTGTAATTATTCAAGCCTGTTCCTTGTAATTGTCATTGTTCAATATTCTCGAAATTAAGGATTGCTGCTGACGTAGTTTTCCTGCAAGAAATGACACCCGATTTGGTTTCGCAGATCAGAAAGAATTTGAGTGGTGAGTACAGTATCCTTGTTGCAACTCCAAATTTGCCATATTTTACTGTCGTCCTCCTAAAACCATTAATCGAGTTTATCTCACATAAAGCTATCCCGTATAGACGCTCAGGAATGGGAAGATCAATGCAACTTGTGGAGGTCAGTGCAGTTTTGAATTTGTATTACCTCTTTGAAAATGAAAAGTGATCAGGGAAAATTTCTTAATTGGCTTGAAAAATTAGTAAGTAATATTGGTTTTTCCTGGATCTTTTTTTAACTTGTATTTCCTCTCTTCACCACTATATTTGTTTCTCTGAATACAGAAGCAACTTTTTTTTTGTCTTGTAGAATATAAATATTGTGAAAATGACTAGCAATGCTTGATATCCTGAATTATACCATCCTTCACTGAGCGCAGTTATGCTGATAAATGTTTAATAGTTTGCGTTTTTAGTGTTATAATACACTGTTTGTTTTGCAGACTTCTTTACATGGGCGCAAAATTATGCTACTAAATACACATCTAGAGAGTATGAAGGAACATTCTGATATAAGAATCACACAAATCCAAGAATGTTTTGAACAGTTGATTGAATGGGATGATGGCAAAACTGTTATCATTTTTGGAGGTGATCTCAATGCTCGGGATAGTGAGGTAAGAAATCCTATTACGAATTATCCTAAATAGAATCCCAAGACGTAGAAATTTGTCGAAATGAATTGCTTTTTTTTTTTTCTGATTTTGAAAGAAACCCAACGGAATACGCTTATAGTTTTGACATATCCGACTTTGTATCATTTTAAGATATCAAATATCTGGAATTGAAAGAATTTTCCTATTTTATGTTTGCTTTTTTTTTTTTTTACTTTCTGGTGGAAAGATTATAGAATGGCTTAAATATCTTGCATATGTCAAATAAGTTTAGCATTTCTTTTTATTCATATCTTTTAAAATATAGATTAGTGAACTTCCTCCTGGCTTCGAGGATGCATGGATTGCTGCGGGTTCGAAACCAAAATTCAAGTTTACTTGGGACACTTTACTGAATGACAATAAAGCTGCTGGAAAAGCCCGATGCCGTTTCGATCGCATTATCTACAAAAGGTATGTTAAGGCTTTCAGCTGTCGTCAAAGATAATTGCTTCATTTTTTGTTATTAACTACCATTTGATAAGCTGTAGTACAGTAAGTCTCACTTTACATATAATTTACTGTGGGATTCCTTCTTAGAACTGAAAAATTCTTTTATCAACATTGACCACAGGTCATTCAGAATCTCTGTGAGCAGTCAAGTAAGTCATTGTGGTACCAGGAGGTCAAAGATTAGAAAGTGCTAATATGTTAATCCACACAGATTAGGCTGAGAATTCTTTAAAAAAATGCTTTTTATTCTAAACACTTCATGTTTGAATTGTACACTTCTTGATGTTCTAGTGCTGGTGTATTCTCGGAAGTGAATTTTTCGCTTGAAGGTCAGAACAGAATTCGTACCGCACTTTGCTTTCCAAGTGATCACTGGGCTGTTCTTGTTCATTTTCACTGACTTTTTGCTCTCAGATCATGCAGTAATTCAAAAAAGGTGAGCAATGAGTGATTAAAATTTTCTTTAGTGGTTAGAGTTTTATTTTGAAATGTTCGTATTGTTTTCAATTCAAGTGAGTACTTTTTCGGAAAATTGATTTGTGCTTTACTTTATGTAGTCCAGTGTACAATGTAACTCTGTGGACTATTTCCCGTTTCCTATAATATATAATATTTATTGTTGTACATTCCGTAATTCCATTAAACCAAAGCAGACTTAAATGTTATTGAAATTCGTCGATTTGGAGTTGCAAGCAGTAACATTTGCTTTTTTGTGCATGAAGTAAAGTTTCATCCGGACTTTTTTTCGGTAAATTTAACAGATCAATGCCATATATTTTTTAGACTTATGTTCTTATAATTAGTCCAGTGTTTTATGCTTTGCAATTTTTGTTTTCAATGATCTTCAATAGATAGTATTTACTGGTTCAAGCATTCTGTTCTGAATTTTTAATTTTCTAATCTGTACCAGTCAACATTCCAAGCATTTCGGTAGGCGACTCTGCGGGGATTTAGATAAAGATAATTGAGGGGACATTTTGAAATATTACGAAGTTCTTCGTTGCTTACATTCAAGTTCTTATTTGCAATGAGATTCCCTTTTTTCCGCAACTGATTTGTTGTACTCTTTAAAGCTTATCCTTGATGTGGAAGTTGGTATAATTCTTAATCGCTTTTGAGTTCTTGAATCGTTAATAGCTTTTACATTTTTTTTTTCGAATTTTTTTTAGAAGTCACTGAACTCTACCATTTTCTTGCATTCGATTGTTCGAGCTGCTTTGTTATCACTTCGCTTCCTTTTAATTTCTTTTTTAAAAATGATTTAAAAATAAGGCACTGTTGAATTCTTCAGTTAGTTTAGATTCCATCAGTTACTAATCCTTCCTTCAAAAATTTCTTTCAAATCTCATCCCAAATATCTTCAAACATAATTTTGTCCAAGTTAAATCATTATTTTGTAGTTTGTAATAGTGATGTTATAGACTTTGTTCATTCATAATACTGATTACGTGTAAATTTATTACATTAACTGTATTGCTTTAAACGTTTCATTTTTGTTGCTTTTCAGTTTCCTTGCACAGTTTAAAACCTTTTTCTAAATATTATTGGCAAACATTCTAAAAGATAATTTACTGAAGAAAGATCGCCTAAAATTATGGTTTAATTATGTGAGTTTCCACTTTTTATTTATTTTAAATTAAGAGTATATCAATATTTGATTAGACAAATGCGAAAAATCTACGAGAAATATTGTTGGGTACATGAAATAAAGACTTGTGTGTATAAAGTTCCTTCTTAAATTATTAAAAAATCTTAAGGCTTATTTCATGTAAGGCATCACAGTCTGATCCTGAACAACGTTAAACTATTGATAGATTCAGAGAGAAAGCGGTTTTTATCTTGTACTTGGACATCCTCATTAAATCCGTGAAATTTTTGAGCATGTAGTTTGGGAATGGCTTGCATTAATCTTCAGGAAAATAATACGATTGCTTCGATTACAGAATTGGGCATTCATGATTTGTGAATTTAAAATTGGTATTAATTAGCTTTCAGCATACAGAGTTTTAATTGTTATTCAGTTTAGCTGAGCAAACAATGTAATCATTTCATCTGTAATACGAATTGGTACCGCTTTGGATTAAGAGCGAAATTCGTCATAACGTTTGCTAAAAATTTTTAAAAAATGGCATTCTGTTTCAAGAGAAGGTCTGGAGGATGAGGTAGCGAAAGAGAGCACAAAATGGATGTCGGGGATTATTTTTGTCCAAAATGTTTTTGTTGCTAGCTTTTCTTATACTAAGAGCAATCACTGTCCGTCTAATATTTTCCAGTGACATTATTCTAAAACCTAGAAATATGAGCAATATAGGGGGCAATTATTGATTTGACAAGAAGGTCAGAATAAGAATAGCTGCAAGAGAAAGGTTAGAAAAATCAAATTTTAGGAAAAAAGCTGGAAGCTTGCCGAGTAAAGTACCATTGCGTTTTTCGTTCTACTGATAATGACAGTCAGAAACTTCGAAGAAATGATAAGTTCGAGGATTGTGGATGATTTGTTCAAGGTTTTTAATGAATTTATCATGACATGATGTAATCATCACTTCTTAATGACAAAATAAACAAATAACAAATTCTCGGGTCTCAGAGTTACAATAAATTGAATTTCAAGGAATCATTCTCATTATAAATTCAAATGATTAATAAGAGTCCTTAACCGGAAGCACTGTATTGCTGATTTTTTCCATTGAGTTTCGTAAACTTGTAGATAGTAATGCAGATGATGTAAGCAGTGCATGCATGGCTACTTAAGAGCTTTTATATATGAGTGTTGAATTAAACTATCTGTTTGCTTTGTAGCTATTTAAAAAAAAGAAAAAAATACTATTTTTTGAGGATTTTTCAGAAAGAATGGGGAAAAGAGCAGGAAAAATCGGAATAAAATGAAATAAAATTGATTTGTTTGGAGGAGGTAGTTTGAATTGTACTACGGGCAGGTTTTATCTGCCTTTCGCTTATGTTTGTCCACATTGTCAACATTACAACGATGATATATACATTACATCCAGATGTGAGCAGCAGAGGGAGTTTGGAGACAGATCAGCTTAGCATTCTTTTGCTTGCTTTACATTTAGATGGATTCGATTGACAGATAAATTGTACAAAGCATTTGTCATCCATTCTCATCAGACCGTTAATTTCCTTTCCCGAAAATTGGTTGTTCGTCATTTATTTCTTCTATAAATAATTAAAAGTTTATTCTCAATTTGCTGTTATTATTATTATTATTACTACAACTATAACAGATATGTATTTCTCCTATCTTCATTACTATTCTCATCAATTACCACTTTTTACGATTTTCCATCTTTTAAATACTTTTACATTTTCGCTAACGCAATGCCCACCACTTCAACCACCTTGCCATTGTGCACCGTCTATTCACGAACCCATTGCCATTATTTGTGAAAATGCATCCACTTTATCCAATATATTGACTGCCATAACGGAAGCACGAAGTGTTACAGTATGTTATCGTTTATTCACACATTTCCCTATCATATACTTACAATTATGTGATGAAATTGTCAAAATTTTGAACTCATTTTTTGAATGAGATGAAAACTGTTCAATCATCATTTTTATCTATTTCATTCAAATTACTAAAAATCTCTTCGAAATCTCGAAGATCCAATGATTTTATCAAAATTTATACTCCTACACTCCATTTTACTAATTAGAAAAGCTTGTTTACTTTTAAAAGAAAAATTGGAATTTTCCCAGCTTCAAAATTTAATCAAATGCTAATAATTCAATAGATATTTCAGATAGCTGTTCTTCATATAACGGACACTGTAATTTCAAATCTTCCACCTTATATATTTCAAAATTTTACTATTTCACGATTGGTGTTGAACCGGTGCAATCTGAACCAAATAGATGACAATGCATTTGTTGGAGCAAGTCTGGATAAATTGACCGACTTGGACCTTTCTGATAATCAATTAGGTGTAATACCTACAACTGGTGTTCCGCGTCTGACTAATCTGAGGAAACTATCCCTGAATCGAAATCGCATTAGTCAATTGCAGTCCAATTCATTCATAAACTATGAATCACGAGATATACTGCAAAAACTGGAACTAGCCGGAAATCGAATCACAGACCAAACTCTCGATGACTCACTTGCTTTTAGACCATTACGCTCCTTACAACAGCTAAGCTTGGAAACCAACGCACTGAATATTATTCCATCTGCCTCATTAGTTAATCAACGACAAACATTGATTAATTTGAATTTGGGTTTAAACCAAATTAACGAAGTTCCTGTTGACGCCTTAGATTTCCCAAATCTCAATTCACTTTCACTTGAATTCAATGGTATTTCACAAATCATTCCGCAAGCATTCCAAGGAATTCCCAATCTGCAGCATTTATATCTTACGGGTAACAAATTTCCTTCCTGGCAACCTGAAATGTTCACATTCGTCCCGCATCTGCTGACCCTAGGTATCGGTGAAACTCCAATTGCTGTAATACCATCAAACGCTTTTCAGGTAATTACAACGAATTTAATAGTAAAAAGTCGATTACCATTTCCTCTGTTTTTATGACTTGAGAATATTAGTTGAATCGAATTTGTTCCACTCTCATCTATCCTTTTAATTATATTTTATTAATTGTTGCTTTTTCTATGTTTGATATTTTTATTTTCCCCTTTCTTCTAAATTATACTCGATATTGCCTATTTCACTCGAATCACTATTCTCATAATTACCAGTCATGATGTCAGTAAGATTATTTATATTTGTTTCATTCATTTTGTTTCAATTTACATTTTTACGCCACTTAAATTCTTTCGTATTGATTCTTACCATCCCACTTTTCCAATTTACTGATTATTTCTATTTCTGGCACTATATCCATCACGTGAGCAACTAAAAAAACAACTTCTAGAACATAAACTATATAATAAAATCTGGAACAAACTGCAGTTATTCAGAGTGCATTATTTCTTATCAAATTAAGTTATTTAGCAGCATAAAAACTAACTATCGAAATTTATGTTCAAATACAAAACTTACACTAATTATTGCAGCATATATCCAAGTTAATACGTTTGGAAATGTCTGAAGCAGCTGTTGATACAATTGAGCTAGGGGCTTTCCAGAGAACGCCAAATATTCAGGCAATTATTTTGAATAAGAATCGTCTTTCCGTGTAAGTTAGAGCTTTCTTGTTTTGCATAAATTGATAAAAAATCAAATATTTAATCCTTTGAAAGATGAGGATTAAAAATTAAGGACTTATACATTCCCTCTTGAATTAATCTTTCTTCACCATTGAAAATGAAGTGAGCATCATGCCACTTACGGCTAAAACAGTAGACCCTGCATCCAGCTCGATCTTGGCTTCTAGATGAATTATTATGTTTGTTTGTCAGTGTTGTATGACAGTAACTGTTGCCGAAGAACTTAAATCTTGGATTTGCTTCCTTTTTCCAGGATACGTTCCGATTACTTTAAAGGCCTGAATCACTTATATTCAGTGAATCTGGGTGGCAATCGCATTGATACTTCTGAACCACTCGCTTTCGCAAATCTACCAAAAATGAACCACCTTGATATCAGGTCTTTCTTCACACCTTTCGGATTTTTGATCTGATGCTACATAAATATTCTGGAAGTTTAAAAATCATCCAATTCAAAAAATTGCTTCCAATTCCATATTCCAATTTCAGTACTTAAAATTTGAATTATGTACAATTTTTTCAAAATATTTAATTAACTTGCAAAGACAGTAACCAAAACACTCCACCCGTTTTATCACTCATCAAGCAATCAATTTTAGTTTCAATCAGCTTCAAACATTACCGGATAATACGTTTACAAATTCATTTTTACCGGATCCGAATGAACGACGTATCATGTATGTATGTGGCAATCCATGGTTGTGTAATTCAGCTCTGGAATGGTTTCGGATTTATTTACGGGAAAACGTTGACATTGACATCGATAAACCTGGCTGCGCTGTTGCCTGTGTTGACAATATTAATGGTTGCCCTCCAGTTGGTACCCCATTACGAGCCATGGATTATTGCCCAGCCAATGACATACCTCTTCCACTAACTCGCAATGCGCTGTCATTCGTTGGTTGGATTATCTTAGGTTGGTATTTCCGAAACTTATTTGAGAATTTTCGCGATAAGATACGACCAGAACAATCTATCTCTTCAGTTTTGGATACTATTTAGATGTCCCCTTACTCAACATTACTGCTAATCTGTTACGTCAGAGACAGTGCATCATATCGCTTCGAGAGGGAATGCAAAATCTACATCCCCAAGTTTCAAAATCTATCTTTCTCGAACTAATTAGTTTGAACTTCGAAAACATACTTCAGCGCCAAACTTTTACATTTTGTAGCTATTATAATGACAATTCTGTTGATCAGTATATGTTTAATGGCATTAGTCCGCTATGGAATATCGCATCGAAGGAAAAAAATCAAGGATCAGGAAGCGCTGGAAGACGAACAGAGGATTATGTCAATAACAGGTTCATCAATGAAACTAAATAACCAAAACTTTTCTGTACCAAAAAAAAAAAAAAAAAAAAAAAAAAAAAAAAAAAAAAAAAAAAAAAAAGAGGAATAGAATAGAAAATCTCTTATGCCTCAAAATAAATGATAAAACGTTAAATTTGAAACCTAATAAAACATGATCGCTTTTTCCAGGAAGTGGAGTGCCGTCAGTAATAACTCGATCTTATTTGCCGCCACCAACAGTAGGTCTCGATTTACCTCCAGCTCATAGTTTAGATGAAACATCAACCAATTACTTGTATTAATTTCCTATTTCAAATCATAAACAAAATTCTAAATTGAAAATAGAAGACCTAAATACGAATTTGAATTTATATAATCGTTTTATTTGGGAAATTCACAGTCAACAGCCGGGAGCGACTAATAACCTATAATTTATATATACATATCGATTTAATTTCGAAAAAGAATAATATATACATATAATTTAAAAAATTCTCAAATTATTTGCATGGCTGAATGAAAACATTATATCGTACGAAGTCATACGGAACAAAA
The DNA here is from genome assembly GCA_000499405.2 of Onchocerca volvulus. Taxonomy (NCBI): domain Eukaryota; kingdom Metazoa; phylum Nematoda; class Chromadorea; order Rhabditida; family Onchocercidae; genus Onchocerca; species Onchocerca volvulus. The sequence goes on from HG738138.1 coordinate 5,969,061, forward strand.
AAGTTAAAAAATATTTCCAACTTTGACTAGCATATTATAAAAATTATGAGATTTAGCATAGCTAGCAATGACTCCTGGAAAACCTTCAAAAAAGTAACATCTAAAAATCACTGCTGTAAAGAACTACTCAATCATTCTAATCAAAAAATAATGTTAAATGAAAAATACATCAAAATGCATTGCTGAGAAAGAGGAAGACCTATATTTACCAACAGAAGCATTATAGGGAAACAGAATAAAAATTCTTGCGGAAATTAGGAATGTCTTTTGGAGGGTTAATCCGAAAGTCATACTTTTCAGTCATGAATTAATAGAGATATGAAAAATGCATTATATAAAAAGGACAATAAGTATCCAATCTAATAAAACTCCAGATAGATAACTAGTAGAAAAATTGTGTTGGAAATTCAACTAGCAGTATCCTCCTAGTAATAGAATGGAAAAGGAAAATGTGATGTATAAGTTGCAGGGATATCTATGATGATACCAGAAATTTTTGCTTCATACAAAATCTGATAAATTGCTATCTTGATGATGCGAATCTATCATGCATCATGGCCCAGGTAAGAAACTGCCGGGGCACATTTATTAATAATTTAGTAACGAGCTCATTACTTGTCATAGAAGCAGTGTAAGGCACAAAAGTAACAATCTCACGTCGTAATAGACGGCCTTCAGAAGACTTAAGTGTCGGGGAAAGCAGACATTGCATTGCGGAAAAGTCTTGGTTACCAACACCGACAATGACAATTGATATAGGTAATTCTGCACAATCCACGATTGCATTTACTGTTCGCTTTGAATTTGTCACACATCCATCTGTTACTATGAGTAATACGAAATAATGATCACTTTTTCCCTGACGCTGTACCGCTGCTCCAAATCTAATCGAAAATCATAATATATAGAAATATCAGCAAAATTAGTATCAATAAAATCATTTTTTCAATTTTAAGCACGTATTTTTTGCAATGTTTTGAGATATAATTCTCAAAATTAAGTGAGGTGAAATGGCTCACTTGTAAGTATGATATATAACTTCTGAATAATCCGTTGGCGCATACGGTCGGATAGACAGTAAAGCAGAACGATATGCATTTAACACGCCATCAATACCATCAACATGCGGATCTGTGGCATCACCATTCTACAATTTCACGAACCAAAACTCAAATAGTTAAAGAGGCAAAAAAAATATAAGGGAAAAATAAAACTGATATAAAATGCTTGCCAGGAAAAAAAGATGTGAAACTTTATAATCAGGAGGTGTTTGCGCTCCGAAACCAAGTGCAGCAATTCGTCCATGTCTATTATATTTTCCAATCACCGATGTAACTGCATTCAGTGCTGTCATATACGGGTTAAAACTAGATATAAATTTTAATTACTTTAGATTTTACTGTTAAATGGTGACTTTTCTATTGTGTATCCTACTCTCAGAGTCAGCTTATGTATTCTATTCTCATAGATTATACGACATGTTCCTAAATCTAGAATATGTATCATAAAAAAAGATAAAAAATACAATTATATTATTTGCATTTGATGATGAATTGAAATTACTGATGAGATTAAAATATATCTGAATGGAAATAGAACCTAGAATAAAAAAATTACTTGTGTGGATGAATATAATGCAGTGATGAAGGATCAAGCGGATTCCCGTTTGAGGCTGTAAAATCCACCGCCACCGAGAAATGGATCTGCGTTCTGGAAATTGTGATCTTTTAGGATAAATAATGATTAGTTATAATTACAGCTAATCACTGTTTGTAATTGTTTATTATCAAAATAATACAGATGGATGAACACAATCTGATGAAATAGTATGAAAAGGCAAATGGATTTACCCTGTTTTAAGGTAATCAATAAATGAAGATGATGCAACCTGGATAATGTTCACCAATTCCACTGATGCGTTACCTTTTTTTTTGCCCTCAAGACTTGATAACTGTAAGAGCTTCGTATAATTATTATGAACGAATTATGAAGTAACAATAAATTTGAACCATTCCTTGCAAAATTTTAAAAAATGAAATACCTTGTAAGCGTTTAAAGCACCAACTCCTCTCAAAAGCTGATCAAATGATGTTGTACACTTTCCTATCAGCTTGTCCCTGAAATGAACAAAATTTCGCATGCAAAACAAAAAAAAAAAAAGTTTCCATCAATACTGCAAGCAATAAAGACTGCATTTTGTGAGAAATGATGGCTTTTTTTTTTTTTTTTAATAATGTACAGAATAAGCACCTAGCGAGAAATCATCACTAGAAAAAGAAAAAAAACCTATTTCAGGGAAAAAATCAGTTCTTCTATCCTTTTATTTTTACACGAACGCTAAAAATTATTTGGTACATATTTTGGGAAGTTATTCAATCTGGTACCATAAACATACTCGTGATTAACATTGTAGTTATAAACATCAATTTCAATGAAGCAACTGGCGGACGCAAATGAAAAATGAGAAATAGGGACGAGGAAAGTTCTCCACACAGGATTTTTCTCAGCAATCGCTTCACTTTTATACAGTAATAATTTTGTTGCACCTTCCGGAACCAAATACATCATAAAATAAGCATTCAATGGACAGCCACTTGATGGTGTATGTAAACTGTGACCTTTAAACTGCAAACGAACAGCTTGACCTGACAGTTTTTTCTCATGTGTTTCCAAGTGTAAAAACGACATTCCTGCAATAACAATTTGAGAAAGCTTAACTTACTGCTTGTTTAAAATCAACAAATCCTGGCAAACTAAATGCACCAAAGTTCTACTAAATTGTCGTGCAATGTGCATATAAGTTTACTGTTTTAAAATTCCGAGCCATGAATAACATTTCATAATCATCATGAAATCCAAGACTTCTTTACAAATCTTTATCTAGAATATTTTTCCTCTCTAATAATAAAAAAGTTCATTTATCCAATGTACCTTCATTTGAAAATAATGGCAACTTGATGAAACCGCCACGTGAAAGTACTTCGCCCAATATACATTCCACTTTTGCAATCATACTAGTGAATCGTTCACTAATTCCATCAACCTGATTTCTATAAAGATAACATTTAATGATGTCTCTTAAGGGTAAAACATTCTGTATCAAAAAATAAAATAAAATTGGAGTAAAAAATATTAAAAACGGCATAGAATTATACACAAAGATTTCAGTAACATATAAAAACTAACATTACACACTGAAGTTTCTGGGAATTTTCAAAGCAATATGGGACGTAACATCGGCGACTGAAAACCGGATTAACATTGCCAATAATTGTTTCCGTTTGCCCAATCTGATCAAAAGTCAACGTATTTACATTCATTTTCATATGAAGTTCAAGGAACTCTACCGAAAGAGATTGCTAAATAGTATTACTCACAACCTTCCGATGATATAAAGACATAAGCATACTACGTGAAAGAGTTTTTGAATAATATCTATTGCATCATTCCACAGGAAACCATACGGTTAAGCCAACAACAAAAAACTATTCAAAAATATTCAAACTATTCAAAAAAGTGGACTAATAAATAAAGAAAAACCGACCTCAATAAAATTTTCCTCACTGCTGGAGCACAATAAAACGGTGATCCGAACACCTGAGATTGCTTCCACAGGAAGTGCACTGAATATTTAAAAATTTTCATGAATGTAGTGGAACATGGCTACATAAGAATATGTATGTACCGTTCGGGATAAGCATGGAATGCATAGGATCCATATATAAATTGGGTCATTAAAAAGGTCAAAATTAAAAATCTGCGCACTTCTATGATGGACTAATTATCTCTACAACAATGCCCTCAAGTAATCAACTCACTTCAAACTTCAAAAATATCTAATTTTCAATACTCAGTAGAGTAATTTGATAAATAATGCCATCATCACACTCTATCTTATACACATATTCATGATTATATAAATCCAGAAATATCTAGAAAAACATGATTTCAAAATACCTGCAACTGAATGACAACTCAAGTTGCTGCTCCATTTCACATCTCAACCGGTAATTACGCGTTCATTCTTCGTTTTTTAAGTTAGTTGCATATGACGACACTGAAACAAATTTCATGTGAAAAGAATAATTCTTACGTAAGAGATTAGATTCTTACGCTGCTAAACGTGCGAATTGCGCTATGGAAAGTGGTGTAATACAAAAAAGAAATGCTTCAGGTAAAAAGTTAATAAACAAGTAAAACCACAAAAAAAAAAACAATCTAAAAAACAACGTGACAGGAACCGACTCCCGCCACCCCATCGCCCACCCCCACCCCAATCTCCCCGCCCACGAATTCAAAAACTCGTTTTGAAAAAAGTCTGGAACTTTTAGATTACACTGACGGGGACAATTTGCAAAAATCTAATTCCGCAGCTAACATCAGGTCGTCGCGTATTAATGGCTAATTTCTGCACAAATTTCTTGCAAAATTTAGTGGAGCTATATATATAAATGACCAGTTAAAAGGAATTATCTGTAATCTAGATGCAAAAAACACGCATTTGTTGGTAGATCTCAAGAAAAAAATTAGTTCTGTGGAAAAAATTGAATTGAATTCTTAATTTTTTTGAATCGAAAAAAGTTCATGTAAGGTACCAACTTTAATCATTTATTTCTTTTATGTGATTGTCGATGTTGAGAGCAACATCAGTGAATACCTTCAAAAGTACTGAGTTGATCGCAATCCTGAAAACCTTGCTCTCACATGATGCAACAAACATGTAGCGTTCTCGAGTTTATGAAAACACTATATGTTCATTTGATCATATGCAAAATGACGTTTTGAAATTTTAATGAATCTTACTGGGCAATATTTAAAAGGAAGAACTCGAAAGTTTAGTAATTGTATCAGCTATATGGTAAATATGATAAATTCTATTATTTTTCTAAGCGACTTTTTATATGTTTACACTGGCTGGACTGGCGACGTCAACCGCTCGGTCCAGCTAGTCTACATAAATAAAAATGTAAATGTTCGCTTGTTCAAAATCTTTAATCCTCGAAAGTTCTTAAACACGCGCCTATTCGAATGCAACGTTGCATTAAAATTTCAAAACCTTCTTGAAAAAGTTTTGCGAATTGAGCTGCAAATTAGGAACTATTATGTGTCAAGAAAGAGTATTTCTTTCATTTATTATTGATACTAGGAATTGTAACTTAACCTAAATCTTGAGAAGGCATATCTAATATAACTATAATAACTAACTATTCCGCTGATAATATTGGTACTGATCTAGTGAAATTTTTTTTATCATAGAAATTCATATTTGTTCGAGTGATTATTTACTTGTTATCAGTAATCCAAAGTTTCTTTGCACTGTTATTTCATAAGTTCCAGCATAGATGGTAACTTCTAACCAGCAAAAACGCGAAAACGCATTTTCGGTTAAACCAATTATTGGAACGAGATGAAATTACTTAATAAAAATTGAATTAGTTTGCTTCGTTGAAAAGTAAACTAATTCCACATTCCTTGTCCATTAAAGCCAATTGATAAAATGTGGACTTATGTTGTCTAATAAATGAATGAATGCCAGTTCTAATGTTTTGCTTTATCCCAGTTTTATAAGTACTTTTTAAATAAGGAACTCATAATTCAGGAAATTATCAAGAAAACTTCAGCTGAAATACTTTTGCTAATAGTAACAATATAAGTTGTAATTTGAAGGTAGCTAGCAGGTTTACCTTCGCTGACTAATTTTTTAAATCTGTTTCTTATATTTGACTAATCATACAGTAACAGCGAACTGCAAGACCACTTGAAAATAAGTTGACGTTTTAGATAGAGAATGATGTAAAAATTCTTATATTTAAGAAGTTATCTCTGAAAACTTCCCGAAAAACAACATTTTTTTATTGCAAAACTTACAGCAGCAAAAAGACAATAACTGTCAAATATGTCATACAATGAAATATAATACAATTAATTAATTTTATAACTAAATTCAAATCAAATGGATATTTATTGAAAATACAAAAAGGTCTTTGGTTTAACGCTCTCAAACCATATCACAATAGCAAGCATGATTTGTTTAAATTCCTAGTTTGATGCAGAAAACACTAAAACTGGAGATCGCAAAGTTGCATATGAACTTCCATAAAATAACTATTTTTTTCGATTTTTTTCCTAAAAACAAAGTTTGGGTATAGATGAAAATAATTTCGTTAACTATTTCACTTAAGACTCTATAAAGCTTATAATCTTATTTCCCCTTAATTTGAAAGTCTTTGACAAAAATTTAAAAAAAATTAGTTATCAAAAAAAGTCAAAATATTTGTTGCCTCTGGTTGAATACGCTAAGTGATCTGCATAAACTTCGGCAAAATTTTTTCCAACAATAGATTTCAAGGTATATTATTCCTTACCATCTAAAAAAAAATTCTTTGGCTCAAAAACTTGGGGGCATCATAAATCTCGCATTGTTGAAAAGAAAAATCCTCATATACGAAAGGACTCAATGACAGAAATTTTTTTTTAATTTACAACAATGTTTTCACAGTTATTTATATCTCGGAAATCTTCAAATATAAACTTCAATTAGCAAAACTGATTTCTTTTTTTTTTTTTTTTTTTTTTTTTTTTTGTAAATCAAATAAATATCGACATCGGAACAACTGATAAGTGACACGATGTTAAGAAGTTTGAGACCTTTTCAGAATGCTGAGAACTTCGACTCCATGGTGAGTTTACATTTAATCTAATTTATTCTGCATAATGAATGCTTGCAACTGCCATAAAAAAATATAGCTGATGTTGAGACCATAATTAAATTCATCGCTGCAATTGTTCCAAGGCCAAGTGATGACATACAGAATACATCCTGAAAAACATTTCTTTCAAAATTGAAAAGCATCTTTTAGTTGGTTGTTTTGGGATTGATTTGCACCGAAAAATCAAAATAAACGATGAAAAAAACCTGGTAGACATTGAAATTTCCATCATACCAGCTAACTTTTTCAATTTGGTCGTGTTGAAAGTTAAATTTCATTTCCAATTCCAATTCAAATTCCTCTACAATAGTGATTCTTCACTTATGGATGGATGACAAGCCGTATAAAAATTGTACAGACAAAATCTTAAGCACAAATTCATTTCTAGTTCGCATGTTTTTTTATCTTGTTTTACAAAGCCGAATATTGACAAATTATCCACAACAAAATGATTATTTACTTCGAGTTAATTGATCAAGTTCATAAGTGAATTAATTTAAGTCACTAATTAATGCATGAATTTCACACCAAACACTTACTTCTCTGTTGAAATAATGGTAAAGTTTTGTTTTTCAAAACTGCAAGTATTTTCTAGACAGATTAAAGTAATTGTTGGATGATTTAAAAAGAAGGTCAGATAATTAATGAAATGTCAACAATACTTCTATTAAATGTTATTTGATTGTTCTCCATCGATGCTTGTTCCTTTGCTTGAGAAGTATTTTCAAACGACAACAAAGTTTGATTTCTTCCGACTAGTGGTTCTGACTGCAACGAAGTTTGTCGCTTCCGCCTCGGTGGCTCCGGACAGTTAGGAACCTGTAAGTGAAACTACCAATTTTCTTATTACTAACTAAGATATGCTTAGGTCGACTTGTAATTTAATCATTTTTCCAGTTCAATTCCATCTGAATTAAAATTTCAAGCTACTTTTCTATTTTAAGCAACTTAAGAGATAAAAAAGACAAGCATATTTTATATCTACTTCTTCTTTGTAATCTGCAGCGCGTAAAGTAATTGGAAATGTTCGTAACACATTCCTGATACTTTCCTACTAAACAAACTTGATATGAGAAAAATAATGATCACAATACAAAGACAAAAACTGTTAGTGATGGCTCTCATAATTAACATTTTTCATATAGCATTATCTAAACAAAGACAGCAAATATTTGCTTATTGAACGAAACTCGAAAATTCATTTTAAAAAAATTAATAGATACGGAGCAATATTCCTGATTCGGTTCTTTTATTGTCAATGATATTTGGCAATCAAAGAATAAACTTTGTCGATCAGCATACTTATAAACATGCGCTTCTTTACCCGCCATTAAATCTGACACATATTCCAGATTTTGCAGTAAATATTTGTCCTTCGCACATCTGCATTAGAAAAACAGGCTATAATACTTCATTCCCAGAGCAGTCACCATCTAAATATCTAGATTTTTTGAAATCTAAAATTCAATGAAATTGCACCCTTCTCCTTTTTGTACTTTATTCCTCAATACTTTTAAGGGGAATGAAAAGAGGAATTACAAATCGTCCACTAGAATCACTACACAATAAGAATCAACGTTACCCTTGTTCATCAATCAGCTGAACTCGATCACCGTTACCATCATCCACGAAGCAACTGTGTACTACCATACAAAACTGATTCTCGGTATCCGTCTCACATGTCCATTTGTGATAAACCTTAATTAAAGCCCCTTGTGTTTACTAGACTTGCAATGTCTTTGAAAAGAATAAATTGCAGAATCTTTGATACCTCATAAGCAAAATAGCAATCTGCATGCAATTCATCGTAATATTTTCTAACTAGAGTATGAACAATTAAATAAGTAATAACGAAAAAAATGTGCTTCCTGAAACTTACCATCTGTCCAATGACAGCATAAAGTACTGGTGGTCCGGCAGGCGATCCATCAAGAATCTCATATTTACATACTGGCATCGGCACCTGTTCGGTTTGGAGTGGAGGAGGATTCATCCTGAAATTTAAAAACTACTAGAAAAGCATGAAAGTAATATATTTTCATCACATTTATTTTTGTTGTAACGAGTTTAAAATCTTGACAAAAATATACTGTGCCTTTCAATTATATGCTTTTCATTTACTTGGTTTCTTTTTCAATAAACAAAATAAAAATCAATTAGAACAAACAATTAAATGTGGTCAAGTTCTCATACCAAAGAAAAAGATTAATAATAAAAGCCAAGCTTATAGTTTTCGTTGTAAAAAATAATCATTTTTCGAATCGGTTTAAAATAACCAAAAACTGTCAAATTGAAATAAAATTCGTAAATAGTTGAGCTGAAAACCAAAAAGACGGTATCACTTTTGATTATGTTAACAATTTCTGATTAACTTACTTTACTTGTATTTGTTTCTCGAAAATTTTCTCCATTTCCATATAAAAACATTGGACCACATAGACACGGTCAATTTTGGTAAGAAAATTGGGTTGAAATGCCAGAAAGAGTGATGTTGTTACATACATACCACGTGGGTTATTCTGTAAAAAAAAAAAAAAAAAAAAAAAAAAAAAAAATTAATTTCTAGTGTGAAAAAAAAGTCTTATTCAACAACTGAATAACCAACTTTATAACCTTAAAGTGTCTGTATTGTTTGATGCAATATATAGATTACTTTTCTGAATTGTTTTTTAAATATCAAAATTCTACCGATCGCCTTCTCTCAACATCACAACTTTTGAATCCGAGTCTAATGGATGCATTTCGCCTTTCATCGTCCACGTTTTCAGCGGCAGTCGAGCGACATGACGGATCTGCTAAATGATCTTCCACAAATATAAACCCTTTGAAAGCATTCCGTGTTTCAAATTGCACCTTAATTACTGTAGTCATGATTGCAAAATAAAAAGTTGCTTTTTTGGCGGGAATAGAATTCACATTTATTTTTTCGTATCCATATTCGAGTTCGAAATTAAGAATGAATTTTTTAATATATTTCGATAAATATATGCACAATGAAACATTTTTGGCAGTTTGATTCAAAAGCACCATACTTACGAACACTCAAAAAATTTCCTGTTCAAACATGACTTATGCTGTGTTCATTCTTATATTTTTTGTAAGAAAATCGATTCAAAACGAAAAATTTCGATGAAGATTAAAGGAAGAGTAACTACATTTGCTTTATAAGTTTGAAACAATTTGTGGACCAGTTCTCTGCAAGTCCTCGAACTAATAAACTTCTGCACTGGAAATGCAATTAAATTTAATAACTCATCGACCTACTTCAATATAATTGTCGCCACAATAAACATATGGATCACCGAGAATATCGTTGTCCAAGACACTGCTTCTGACGTTGTTCTGCAAAATTTATACATTTTACCGCCTTCATGAATCGAAAAGAAAATAAACAATTCAACTGGTAGCTGGATCATTTGATTTAGAAATCAATCTGAAGCATTTTCTTTAATTGCAAAGATTATTAGATTGGAAAAACTTATTTAAAAAAAAAAGAAAAAAAAAACTACTCAGAATTATGTATTAATGTTTTCCAGTTTTTGCCGATATCTTATTTCTGCAAAAAAGACCGTCGTTCAATTTATCTCAAAATAATTATTTTGATGATTTAGCTAAAAATGTGGAGCGAAAAAAGCATGTCTGGAAAAATAGACTGGAACAAATATTAAAAAAAAAAAACAGTTAATTTGCATAAAAGCTCTTAAATTTTGGGACGCTTTCGAAATAAAAAATAAGATAAATTTTGTTAAGAGATGATATATCTTGAAATCATAATTAATATTATGAAATAAATTATAATTAATTTTATTTCCCTTGGATGTTGTAAATGAATTAAAGCGTGACAAAGTGTTAATAGATGGGAAGATATCCATTCAAGAACAATTAGAGCACATTTATCTCGGCATTTGCTCATTGAAATTTTCCTGTTGACAAGAAATTTGTATCAAATAATTTATGAATAATATAGAACCACTTATTGTAGTGGTGACTCGAACTGCTGTGATATCGTGCTAGTTTGTTTGAAAATACATCAGTTTTCAATTCGCCCATATTTCTCTCATTCATTTGTCTTTATTGCCATTACAGGGGGCAATTAGGTCATCATGGTGGACAAGTAAACATTAAATGAAAATGTGATAGTGATTCCATTTTCCAGAATTTCTAATCCAGAAGAGTGAAAAAAAGTATGTATTAAAAAATCTTTCGTTGGAAACACTAAATATAAAATGAATGTGTGTTTGTACAAGTTTTTCTGTATTAAGTTTTTTTCCAATATTAATTTGGAAATATAAAATATTAGTGAGACAGTAAATGTGTTCTAATGATTGATTGCTATGTCTTAGCTGGCAAAAGTTTATGTTAAGCTTAAATCTCTTAGTTTTATGAATAATTAAGCATAACATTTACCATCAATGCTGTGAAGATTGTTAAACTTAATGATACACGCATCGACAAATGCTCTTCTTCCTCTAAAAAATAGTTTAAATTGGCTGAAAACAAAAATTCTTAATTTTACGAATCATATACTTCAGATCGTTTTTAAATGATGAGGCAAGTGATTTATATATCAACATATTTGAAGAGAAGTTTTATGGTTTAAAGAATAAATCAGTACATTAAAAGAATAATTAATGGAACAAACAGCTTTTAAAATTCTTAGAGAACAAATGTTTTGTGAAATTTCATTGGAGAATGTTTTCAGAAGTATAGGGAAAAAGTTAAATTTATTGACATTTACAAGGAATTTATTGATAGATTTATTGACATTTTCAAGAGTTAAATTTATTGATATTTAGAAGTATTTAATAGTTTTATTTTTATGGAAAATTAAAAATTTTCCTTTTCAATTTTTTTTTTTTTTACCTGCTATTGTTCATCTTTTTTGAGTCTAAATTCTGCCAAATTTTAATAGCTTTAATTATTATCAGTACTTCTTGTATACTGGTTTAAGTTTATAGAGTATGATACTTCTATTTCACTGCAGACAACTCATATTCTAAAGCTTGAAATTACCTTAAAGACACCTGGCATATTTAGTAAACAACCTGAAGAACTGCACTAATGTCGCATACATGCGACATATTGATCATGATTATCATCTACAAAAAAGTTTCGAATGCGGGTTATCAATCTTTTCTTTCAGTTCTTCACTGACCAAGTAATTAATAATCCTTTTACATTAAAAAAAAAAAAACTTCCAACTCACATGAAATTCTGGATAACGAACGCATGCATTGACTATCAAAGTACTTTTTATCTATCGCATAATACTGTCGTTTTCCTACTGCATGTTTTAAAATATTTTGGAAAGATGTCATCAGAAGCTATAAACATTCAATTGATCTTAAATTTTGGTCAACAAACAAACAGACTAACACTGAATCAATGTTTTCTGTTCTTATTTACTCATCATTGCATTCATTCACTTTCCTGTCTAAGCTAAAAATGATCCATAACTACGTTCAAACAAAATTTGGACGCCTCAATCATGCAGCCTTTGCTTCAGGACCAATTACGAATGTAGTGTGATTTCTAAGCTTTTCGGAAAGTTAAGTCTCTGTGCTTCTTGGATTTTCTAAAAACATATTCTCTTTGTGCAGTTGTCCATCGTAAATATCTTTCATCCAGATAACCAGAAAGTAAAAATTCAGCAGATATATAATCCTGAGAAGACGAGAAGAGAAAAAAGAAAGAATATGATTAATGGGAAAATCATACATTCAAAGGTTTCTGAAGAAATTGGCTTTTTAACTTAGGCGATTTTTTACGAACGTATGCAGTTTATTTTTTTAAAACAGTAGATGACTGTATCTTTATCAAAATGAAGTAATAACTGGAATTAAATACTTGACAATCGAAATAACGAGTAAAAGCAGTTGTCCTTGATAAGTATTTAGTTTTCCTCATGTCCATGAAATTATTTTTAAAAATAAAAATGGTATTTTCGAAAATTTAATCTATGAAATTTTAGTAATGAAAATAAAGATATATTTGGACTTATAGAAATAAAGATATATTTGGAATTGGTTAACAGGTTACTATAATCGAGTGATCCAGAAAACCTAGTTACTACAGAAATATTGCATATCATTTTCATTTCCTAATCAACCATTAGTTAAAAGCCAATTAATTAAACCTTATTACTGGTTTTGTTTTCGAATACTTTGACATTTTGTATTATTATGCAAAAAAAATTATTGAAATTAATAGGAAATGTAAAATAATATTATGAATTAATGTTAAGATATTGTAATGAGAGGGGGAGGCGTGAAAATATTCTACAAACGATCAAATTTTCTGATCAAATTTTTTGATCATATCTGAAGAGAAGGAAGTTTTTTAGAAAAAAAGAAGCAGGAAGTAAAAACAAGATGAAAATAACAGTTCGGTGTGCGCACCTTTTCTAATTTCAATGAAGGATGAGGAGGAGGAGGAGGATTGGGAGCAAATCGAAACAGATAAAAACAGGAGAGAGCCTGTATGCGTGTATCCCTACGAACTGAATTCGGCACTGTCATTGGAAAATTGGCATTGATATATGTTGGTGATTAGAATTCCAAAAACGGATATTGGAGTAAATTTGTGCAATTCCCGTTCGAATCGTCTCTTTACAACCATTTCTAACATTCTCCTCTCTTCACTGCATCTTTCCCGTTACAATTTTGGCAGATATCCTCCTTATGCTTCTTTAATTCCGGTCAATTTGCTCCTCATTTGCCGTTCTTATCGATAGATCAAACAAAGTCGAAAAATTTGCATTTTCCACAAAATCATCATACCAACCAATCAATAATTTTGTTTTAACTGATACTCCTAACGGATCGCTCTTTTTAAATTATTAACATGATACATTGACATTGATTCTCATTATATATTTCAGCAATAGAAATAAAATCAGTAAAAGTTTTTATTTGATTTAGAACAGTTACATCTAATTTCAATTTACATTCCTAAATAAATATAAGGATTTGCAATTGAGCTTTGCAGCATCACATGTTGGCATCATTAATGGAAAGTGTTATCAAAATGTAGTCGGTACCGTATGATAAATGATAAATTAATTTAAGGAATTAATATAAATCAAAATCTTTGATTGAAAGTTCAAAGTAAAGAATTAACGAAAGAAGTCGGGTTGATTGCTAAGATTCTGTAATAGATTGTCTGGTTAAAATTTGAGTAAAGCATCTTTCTACTACGATAGTGGAGAATAAGAACAAAATGCAGCAAGACCAAAAAGAAGAACTGATACGATTCTCGATATATAATGCATGGAACAGTTAATGAAGACTTAAGTAACATTGATTTTGCTATCCATTAATAAGTGAAAACGTACCAAAACAAAAAACGACAAATTTCCGGATTATAAAGACGGTCTGTTTTGGAAATTTCGGGATTATAAAGATGTTCCGTTTGGTCAAATTTCCGAATTATAAAGAAGGTTTGCTTGATCAGTATATATAATGCAAACAGAAATTTGGTAACAGTTCAATTTTTCTATTACTAAACATGATTATTAAGGGGGTTAATGTGTATAGAAGAATCCGGAAGAAAAAAAACGCACACTTCCAATTCTACGAGTAAAAAAGTCGTTGAAATTAATTTCATCATTTGCAAAAAAGGAAAAAAAAAAGAAAAAAACAAATTAAAAGAAATGAAGCACTACTGACCCGCCCAGAGGTTGTATTCGGAAACAGAAAGACACTAGTCAATTCAATTAATATATAAATATTTTTAAGACGATGGGGAGGGGCAAAAATAAGATAATTTATGGAAATTCCATTAATGGGAACAGGATATCATCAACTTATGCACAAATTTGAGCATATCAACAAATAACAATTGAGAAAAAAGGGAAAAAAAACATGAAAAAAACGTCTGAAAAATTGAAAACTGAGTCGCTTTTGTTTTTTGAAAATGAAAAATTCCCTTTCTTTTTTTAAAGGATCTCAGCAAATAGCCGAATAAAAGGACTCAAAGAACCGGCTCCAAATGATGTTCATTAAAAGGAAACAAGCGGATACTAATAGAACGAACAGCTGTATATCCATTAATGTTCCACCGATCTTTTCCTAATTTTTCCTCTCACACAATCCAGCTTGAATGGCCGTTCAGTTATAGAAGATGCCGGAGAGGGATGGAAATATTTTCAGTAGCTTTAACCGTAGGAAAGCACTAAACAAGTGTTAAGTAAATATTGCAACAGAAAATTGTCATAAATTAGCCGATTAATTAACTGATACATGAAGTAAACATCTTGATCTTATTTTGAGAACAATTCAGTACAGTCAAATTCCAACAAAACGATGCAATCTATCGAATAATTCTAGTGAATAATTACACTTTTTACCTTTCTCATCACAAATAAAACTGTATCAAACATTTTTGAAGTTTGAAAAAAAAAAAATTGTTGCAATTCCGAAGTTTCCGGAATTTGCATGCGAAAGAGCTCACGCCAACTGCTGTGAGATGAGTCGGGAAAACAAACATAAATTTGAGACTAAGTAAACAGGGGACAAATCCCGGCTTATTTATTATATATACGTTAAAAGATCCGCCAACATAGATTGGCTCGTGACTATCAGAATACAGCACATTTATGGACTTCGAAAGAGTATAATAGAAAAAACTGCTATTGATACTATTGAAAAAAAGAAAAAATTACCATTGATTTTAAAATTATCATCATTGATTTGCATATCTAAAAGCTTTTTGAACTGTACGAATACCATTAAATGAGAAATGTTGATCTTCAGGAAAATTTCTGAAAATTCAGAAGCTTAATTTCAAAAAGCCATTATTCTGCAAAATCCGCTGACTTCCAGACTTTTTTTTTTCAAGTTTTCGGAGCGTAAGCAGCACTTTATTCTTTGACCATTTTTTCACTGCATTTTCGCATTTTCAGAAGAGCAGAAGTTTTAAAGAATATGTTTGTGTTGCTATTTGGTGTTCCTTTTTGAGTCTGTAGATTTTTTCTTACGGGACGAGATGTACATCAGCTAGGATTTTTTTTTTTTTTTTCCAAAAAATCGCTGCTATTTACTTATAACAAACGAACACTTTGTATACCATTTCTCAAAATAGAATTCTTAGATATGAGCTGTCCCATTAAATTAAAATGGATTTGATGTGACGAAGCGTTCTTTAATTTTATCTAGAACTGGTGGAAGAACTACTGAATGGTTTAATCTATTAAACGAATATTTCCCAAAAAAGTCTGGAAATTTCCGCCAACTTCATAAATTTCAATATAGAATCCAGGAAACTTCTGGATTGCGGCAGATATTAAAACTTGTTTGTTTATTTGTTCCCTATGCTGAGTACTTGGAACTGATTTATTAAAAGGTTTAATAACCTTGAACAAAAAAATGTTTATTTGCACCATAAATTGCAAAAGACTTTAAAAAAAAATTTAATTTCTTAGAATTTCACCGATGAATTTTCCTTTAAATCTATTTTGATCACATAAAATTAGCCCTAAGATTGAAGTGATTGTGTATCTGTATCTCTTTGAAGCCACTAGACCATATTAAAATGAATGTTTATCAGTATTCTAAATTATGCTAACTCTTCATTTCTTGAGTACAACTGCTGATCAGTTAATTTGAAGGCAGTTTTGGTAAAGTGCCCTTTGCTACCCTTTAATCTTCCGCAGATTGAAAAAGTGAATTGGTTGGCTGGATGTCCTACTTGTTCTGAGAGAATGGAACAACAATCAGTTGTTGAAGTTGAAAAATTCATACGTTGCAATGTCTTTTTCAGAACTTCATCGTTTTTATCATCTGTTCCACACATTAGAACGTGTTTTACAAGTTTATTGACATCATTTCATTCGTAGCGTGTAATGATTTCTCGAATCCTTGAGAATGGAATACTTTATGACTCCATGCTAATAAAACTGGAGCATAGAAAACAGTTTTGGGAATCTGCAAAAAAAGTTTTGTCAACCTAATTTAGCTTTTTGAAATACTTTATTAATTTTATTTCATGCAGAGTTTAAGAATGACATGCAATTTTTCTTGCTGCGAATAATTCGCATGGAATGGCAAAAAATAAACTCACTTGTTATGTTTTCATACCAATTAATTATCCATGAGAACAGATTGCTAGTGCATAATTACTGATTGATTAATCAATGATTTTTATCACGGAAGTAGAAAAAATGGTAAAATAATGGAAGAACAAAAACTTAGAGAAGTATTTTAAGACATTAATCATACTATTTTCAAATTGTTTAGTTATTAATACGAATCAGTTCACTCTAATCCTTCCTTCTCAATGTGATCGTTACGCTGACGATGCTTTCTCATCCATATAAATAAAAACGTGAATGTTCGTTGTGGCTTTTAACACAACGTTGCAAGTTCTTCACCGATTGCTTTATAATTTTGAAACAACGTTACATTCGAGTAAACACGTTTCCATATAGAATATCTACTTTTTACCTCTCCATAAAGATAAACATGTTTACCGCCAAAAAGCCCCGATTAATAAATAAATTCATAGTTGCTTTCTAATTTATTTTTGCTGTAGTGAATGCTGCTTACTAAAAACTCATTAAGTACCAGAAAAAGAAGAAAAATGATTCGATAAATTAAAATTTACTTTTCATGACTGAATGGTGCTAAATGTGTTTTACATTTTGCCCTGTAGAATCAGTTTTTTCTTTTTCAAAGAGTCAAAATTTCTGGAAATTCCTATGAAAATCAGTTATTCTTTGGTAATGTTCCATATTTGCCCATGAATTAACATCCTATTCAAAATTTATGAGAAACGTTTGAATTATTAAACCAATTTCTACTTTCATTGCTGCAGCTCTCAGTAATTTAATTTTCTCCTAAAAATTTAAAATGCTGCTTTCATCAACAATATCTGCATACCAAATATTTTACTACTACTATTATTATTGTTATATTCTTCTTGCTTTCACTTCGAAATAAGCAAAAAAAATTTTCATTTTCTTACTTACATTTCGATACAATCAAAAAATTTTTCATGCTATCCAACCTGTTATTTGGGTAACTCAGTATCAGAAAATGGAAATGTTGTCAATACTTGAAAAAAAAAAAAAAAAAAAAAAAAACGAAAATTAAATTGTATAAAATGTCACTTGAGCTTTTTTTTTTCTTTCGTACAATACTTGTACATCGCTTTTCTTTCAAAGAGCTCTTAGGAGAGTTTTTGAAATTATAATGGGTCATTACTATTTAGAATAGTTTAATCAAACTTCACTGAAAACAAAAAAGCTTTCAGATAAGTATACTACCTAAAAATTTTCTTTCCATTGTTAATATGCTACAGAACTCTGATCATTCTAATATTAAAAATCCTCTGAGATTTTTCATGATTTTTAGTCAAAGAAAAATTTGAATTCCTGAAAAATACCTTCTACATTTTATTCTCCATGAAGTTCAGTTTCTATTCAATTTCTTGATTTTAATTTATTTTATTATTTGATACGCTTGTTATCATTGGAGTATTCAAGTAAAAAATTACATTTTGTCGCAAGTTACTTTATTTTGTTTTCAAATTTTTCCCATCATAAAATCGCAAGCAAAATTTTTTGAAATATGTTCCAATTATTATTTCAAAAATGTTTACATGTAACCAAACTTCCAATCATGTATGAAAACATTTATATTTAGGACAACTTTTTGGAATCCTTTTTACTTGAAAAAAATTAATTACGGTTTTGAAGATCGAAGTACTTATAAAAATTGACTGCCTATGATTTTATTCTATTATTACAAAATTGTTCCTTGCAGCACAATGAATTGTGTGCAGAAAATTTTAGAAACCGCAAGATTGCCCGCACGGGGACAAAAAAGTATGTCTTTGAAAAACTTTGGTATTAAAATTGGGTAAATATGAGGAGATGGTCATAATATTGGAAAAATTATTCGTTTAAATTATTTATCTTCATCTGATTTTTTTATTTGTTTTTCTAAAATAGTTTCTTCCGGCGCGTCTTAAGCACTTTGCAGAACATTTGTAGTTAATAACTCCAATTTTGAAAAAATGCCTTCCATCGTAAAATTCATTTATCTTCCTTTGGTGCAAATCAAAAATTTCTTCCAAATGTTGGAGTTTATGGTAATAATCTATTCTGCTTATAAACGAATAAACGTTCTCTTATTTATTTCGGCTAGTGAAAATAGTTAAACTTGTATGAATATACTGAGAAAACAGAATTAGGCTAGAGAAAATGGCTAAAGCAAAGATAAAGTGAACTGCTTGTGTTCCGAAAACTTTAAAAAACAACATCTATGTCAGTGCAAAAACATCGTCAACGGTGAATCGTCCCCGATCTCACCAAACTCGAAAGATTTCAGCAAATAGGTCAGCCATGTCAATCAGGAAAAGTATTTGTAGTAGGAAATTACTAGACAGTTATATGATAGATTGTCATATTGAAAAAGAAATTCCAAAAATGGAAGTGATGACTTTGTCAAAACTGGAAAAACTTTGAATTAGTGCAGTTTGTAACTGTTTTTTTCTTTATATTCCTGTGTGCATATTTCTGTTTTGTCTGTATATGTAAGAAGAATGAATGCATATAATTAGGTGCTCTGTCTCCTTGAGAAATTGAAAAATTCGAGTTTCCGTCAAATTAATTATCTCAAAGATACTAGTATAGAATCCTTGTTTAAAAATTCCGTGAAGATTTTGCACTTCAAAGTATCATCTTTTTTTTTCCTCTAAAACAGCTATTTTCAGAAATACAGCATTATTTTTTCATCATTGATTAGTAAACAGGAAAGTAGATTCAAAGTTATCTTTATTCTATTTTTCTTTTTTTTTTTCTTTTTTTTTTTCATTTGAAAGTGAAATGAAGCTCTCGCACAAATTAATTGCAAAGTCAAGCAAAATTGGATTTTCATGCTTAGAATTCTATAATTTATGATCTAATATTTATTTGCACCTTAAATTTGCTTCATTTCAGTTCCTCTTCTCACAGATCGTCTTTTTTTGAAGTTAATTAATAAAACTTTTGAGCACTTTTCGTCAGAAAAAAAAAAAAAAAAGAAAAAATTTCAATTACCTGTACAATTGCTCAAAATATATGAGGAAGATACATTGGATTTGTTTTTTTATCGAATTGAATTTTTAACAGAAAATTCCTAATGAATCGATAACTTCAAAAAATTGATCTTGTTTTGCATAAATGGGCGCTTTATTTGTTTAATTTCAATAGCGAAAAATTACATGCAGCTAAAATCCTTTTTTTCTTTTGCACTTACCACAAAATGGAATAAGGATTCAGGAGAATAGATTAGAAAGGCCAATATTTTTCAAAGTCCTTCGGAGTACAAATATCAAATATCGAACAGAATCCTTAAAGATACTTTTTTTCCTTTTGAATATGACTCTTACCTTTTTCCTAACTTTGAACAATACTAGAATTCTATTTCTATTCAATAAAATTTGAATTCTTTCGAGTAACTAATTATTTGCAATTGAGAAATTCGCGTGTCTCTGAAACTGATTTTTTTTTTTGCCTAATCTATGATCGACAGAATCATGACATAATCAACTTGAGCTAAATTACAATGAAGTTTCTACTTTTAAGACATAAATTAGCAATTGCAAAAAATGCACGTAAGTTTTATTTATTAGCAACAAGATGATTCAAAGTAAGAAAATACCATTTACTTATGTATATTTTTAGAACAATCTCAGGCATGGCAATCCCTCAAAATGTTGCCTGCTCTACTTATTCCTTATGGTTCCTTTCATTTCAGCATGTTTTTATGTCATTTTAATTTAATTGTTATCAAGTACTAATTTTATTTTAATGTAGTTTAATTGTAGCCTTTCACATTTCATATTTACCTTGAAGATATCTTTCATTTAGTAGTCGCCAAATTTCTGAAATATCTCAGAGCAAATATTTGAAATAACTCTTCAATTTTGTGCCACATCGAATTTTGAATGAAAGTAAAGCGTGGTCAAGATTTCGAAAACAAAATTCTAAGCTTGGAGATCGAGGGGCAGATAAAATTTTTAAATTTTCGAGGTCATAATAGGTAGTATCTTATGCCGCAATAATTCATAGGAAATTTCAGACATTACCGCAGAATGTTGAAAGGGATTCAACGCTCCAAAATAGCAAAAGCCAGCGAATTCCGTTATTAATTTCTGGAAATGATTAATCTCTTCAATTGATTTATTAAAATTTAGACATTACATAGAGCTTAGGGAATGCTTAAAAATTTGGGGTGACTGATAAACTATGAAGACAGCAATGCAGGTTTGATAAAAAATGAGGCAGTTTGCACTATAATTTTAACCAATCGAAATTACTGGACAAAGAAAATATGTTCGGTATAATGCCTCAACAAAAACATGATGAAAAGCTAAGTGGTTAAACGGTCCTGATTGTTCTCTGTTTTGACAATATAATGAGAACGTTGATGATTGTGTTTGATGATGAGAAGACACGAAGAAAATTTTTGAAAATCCAAATTTTTCATTGAATGACGTGATATAGTGTATATCTTCTACTTCACTTTTTTTGAAGCAGTTTTTCCTAAATAATCTCTTGCTTTTTTCGATTTTTCCAAATTTTGCGTTTAACAGCGGAAGTCCTTTCAGCAGACCCTTCGTTAGAAATTACGGCAAGCAAACAAGCACAGCCCTTCAAAACGCATTTTGCCAAGCTTGAAATGATTAACTGATGCAAATATCATTCTTGAGAACGTGACGAACTTAAATCAATTCAACTAAATTGGCTATAAATGAAGGCAGTTTACGGTTTAGACTCGCATATGCGATATAACATGTACTTCTCCTAGCATCAACAACTGGAAATTTTTGATTGGACCTAATCCTAAAGTGACTAATTTAGAGTTTCGAGAAATCTTTGGGAAGGGATTTGTGAGACGTCGTATTCATCTAAAATCAATTTTGCATTTGATGTTTACTATGACGTGCAGGTTAAAATTAAGTAAGTTCAATTGCAGTCATATAAATGGAAATGTTCCAACAGTTGTACGTGGAAAACTTAAGCTTCTTAATAAAAGTTTTTATCTCTAATATTCTGTCTTTTTCTTTCATCTTTTTTTTACAAGCATTAAACATAAAATAAAAAAAAAATGAAGTTCGAAAAAAGAATTATGTATTATCAAAAATCGAAGATTGACAATTCTCGAGAGTTTTTTCCGACTTATAATGAGGTGAATGCTCCAATTGAAAGCGATGAAAAAAAATACTATCATTTAGTAAGATTTTTATATACTTGGAAATATAAAAATCTTACTAAATATTATTCATATGTGAAGTGTGCAAGTGCATAAAAAGTAGATGTCGTATCCAGTGAGTTCATCATTGTCGCAAGATAAGTGAAATATGTTGCACCCAAACATTTATCTGTTTATGAACCCAAGAAAATAATCGAGTATAAGAGTGAACAAAAATGATTATGATACGCAATAGTGATTGTGATTATGATGCGACTTTCATGGCTAATGGTTAAGATGTCGGCCATTTATCGAACTTGAAATATGACTGTTTGAAACATGATATTCAGCACTATCAAATATCTCTCTTTCAATATAGAGCATTTTTTCGATTATCCAAGGGCTGAAACAAATTATCTCTATAGAATTTTGAAATTTTAACACTAGAAACTGATGATATCACGAGAAACTAGAATTTTAACACTAGAAATTTATGATATGTTCGATCAATATAAAAATCATTTTTTCTTCATTGTTTGCAATAAATACATAATATTTAGCTGCCTTTAATCTTTCTTTTTCTTTTCTTATGATGAAAAGAAACAAAAAATTTCTCTTAGATGTATTTCACTGTCTTTAAATGTGCAAACTATCCAACTTTTTAAACTTTCCAATGTCAGTTTTCATATTTGAGAATCTTGTCATTACACCACTTGCGACTACGGCTTCCTCTTGTGCAATGGCTAATAGTTGGTCTGAAATATGCCTGAAACTACAAATTAAAAATTAATTCTGATGAGCTGGGAATAGTGTTATTGTTTTTGAACAAGAACAAATATGTTATCTTCAAATTCCATTACTTCAGAGATGGTTTATTCAGTATTCGTGTTTCGTTTTATTAGAACATGATTTGTTCCTCAAAATAGTAGAAACATTTTTTGAAAACTATTGTTCATGCTCATAGTACTTTTTTAATCGATAGGTTGTCCAAGTTTGTTAGAATTAGCCAGAAGCATTTTAGGATATATCGGTTTTTCACGTTATCATACGGTGTGGTAAGTAAGTTTTTGGAACCTTTCGTAATTTTAAGAAAACAAATTAACATTTCATGTTGATCGAAATTTGAAATAGATATCAATTACAAATATTATTAATCGACTGTAGGAAGAAATCTCACTTGAATTTTTAAAATTTACATGAATTTGAAATTAAATATGAGAATGAGATTTCAAATAAATTCAATTTAAATGATTTAAAATTGAAACTTTGCAAAATTCACAGAAGGCAAAAGATTACTGGTAATAAATTAGACTCTAATATAAACAGTATCTTCATAGAAAATGCAAAAGTAAAGCAATGACTGTCAATGGAACAATGTGATTAGAAGTACACTAGGATACATCAAATTATGGTCGAAGATTTTTGCCTTACACTTCAAGTTAGTTCTGACTGTTTGTTTACAATTTGTCACTGCAATTTTAGGACTCAGATTTGATGACCAAATCAGGGATGAAATAGTTCAGTTTTTATTGTTACTTACTAATTTGAAGTTAAGAAACTTATCAAGAAATTTATTTTAGTTTATTTCATATTGACTTAACCTACATGAGTTGCCCGTTTCGCTACCAATCATGTAAAAATGAACTTTTCAATTTTTTATAGAGTATTGTAGTGCAATGAACATCCGATCAAACACAATTCCAACTTTAATATCCTTTCTGAAATATTACTCATTGCTTCACTAATGAGTTTTCCGATGGCTTGAAAATTTGAAAGTTATATATTATTTTCTTGTTCCTATAATTTAAACAAAGCTAATCTATTGAAGCTCAAAAAGAGCGAAGTAAAGACAAAAATAAGTAATGCACTGCCATTAGTCAATGCACTATCATTAAACATTTAACGTGAATAAACACTAGTCAGTTTTATGAATGAGTATTTTATGATGAGCATGAAATAAATAAAGACAAATAGATTTGGAACATAATCCATTCCACTTAGAAATACAAAAAATTTAATCATAAATAAATGAACCCAAAAATATATTAAAATTGGATTTGCAAAAAGTGCAAATTTTGATTGTCTTAAAAGTAAGGCCAAAAGCTTAGTGACGTACTTGAACGAGGTTACTTTTGAAATTATGGATTATTTATGACTTTGATGAAATTTTTAATTTAATTGAAATTCATAACTTAATGAGAAGAGCACTTAAAATTTTCACGTTGCAGATCTGGTCTGCTTCAGAATTGTTTGCACTGCTGGACTGAAATATCCACCGTAAATTTTTTTTATAAAAACATTTGGAAATGACATGAAGTATTCGGCACCTATCGACGTAGGAATTGTAAACTTACTTTTCTAATAATTAAAGTCACTTTTTTCATCTTCATGATAACAATAGCTGATTGTCGGATAAGAAAAATTCTTCATACAAAGCTTTATTAATCTTGACATTTTTTCAAAAACTATAGAAAAAGTTTTTAAATCTTATTCCATATGCTTTCTAAAATTTATAATAAGCTTGAAGAATACAGACAGAAAAGCTTCAAGACCCCTAATTATTGAAAGTAACATGTGAAAATTCTTGCCTTTGTTTTGGTTTCCATGGCTTTACTAACAACATTTGTTGTACTTTCGCATTCTCCTGTTCATTGCTCGACTTAGTAAGTAGAAGAATGAAGGAAGTCGGAAAATTGTCACTTATTTTCCTCTCTAAATGTTTCACTTTGTAGTATATGCTAGAAGAAAGTGTTAATAGCAAAATTGGAATAACTGAAGAAAATCAAGTCAAGATAACTATCCGAATAAACTTCTCTTTTCACAAAAGTGTTTGTTTTTACAAACTAATTCAACTGTTATATTCGATTAGTTTAACATAAACACTTTGTCGTACAGCCTGAATTGTTGTCATTGAAAAGAAAATATTGCTGAATTCCGCTACAGGACTTGTGCAATCTTTAATTATGCTGCAATCAGCTTTAGAAATTTTCCAAATCTAAAATATAAAATTCCTGTAACTGCATTACACTTCATTACATCAACAATGTCTGAAGCAGTTTTTTCCATTGTTAGAAAATCATACATTGTTTTTTTTTTTTTTTTTCTTTCCTGTCTACCTAATTGTCCTTCGAAATTTTTTCTCTCAAGTGCATGTGAAATATATTAATTTCATCATAACACTGACTGCGATTAATAACAAAACAGTGTGAATTTGGTTAATAAATGGCTAAAAAGAAACGTAACATAGTCTTCAATTACGGAAAGCAGTATCCGTCAGACATGAAATCATATGTTCCTTCCCAGGCAAGCTCAAAACTAGTATTCGAAAGTTGAAAGAAGAAAAGTTACTTGCAATTCGCTTTTATCGCAAAATTTTGTCTTTCTAATCTAATTAATCGATGCGTTAATCAACTGATTAAGTCTACTATTCATTTCATTTCGCATCAATCTATTATATTCAATGAATGGTGAATGCAGAAAGTAGGCGTGGTCAGTAAATTCTTCCCGCTCATTTACTGTCACAGATGTGACAAATGAAAAAAAGTAGGTTTGTCTGTATAAAAACATGCGCTTATTCGGATGTAACATTGTATCAAATTTTGAAAGCAATCGGTGAAGAACTTGGAATGTTGCGTGAAAAGCCACAGCAGAAGATTTACATTTTTATTCATATAGATTAGTTATGGAGTTAGAATTATGCGTGGCAGCTTAAATTGCAAACAATTTGTTCCCATCCTTTTATTGGAAATGAATGCAATTTTCCTCATAAAAAGAGAAATGAGACAAAAAAGAAGTCGAATTTATTTCCCTTATTTTACATATTCCTTAGTTGCTATGTTTTAATGCAACTCCTAAACTTTTTTAATATGCAAAATAAATAGTATTGCAATCTCAACTTTTTTCACAAAAAAACTGACTGAGCAAAGGTTTTGAAAAAAGGAAGTGATAGATTGAAATATTAAGATATCAATTAAATTTGACATATATAAAAACATTTAGCAGTTGTATAAAAATATATCCACTGTAAATGATCCTATGAAGTTTTCAGCGCTTTATTACTCCGATGTGAGAAGTATTCAAATCATCTTCAGTTCATTCCCTTTCCAAATTGATTTGTTCATCTCCAACACTTCACTTCTCTTACTTTAGAACCACAAAAATGAAGCAGTTGATATTTTTTAAGGATTTATTATTCCCTGGATGAAGTCGGAAAAAAAAAAGATATAGAATTGAAGGACTAAATTCAGTGGATATTATTTGTTTGTCATAGTGGCAAACGTGTTGGCATTATTTAATTTATTTAAAAGAATTTTCTCGATGACAAATCTAATTTCTCATTGATTTTTTCTTGTAGTCTATTTAGTTATTTGAGCCGTTTGCTTAATATGAATGTTTTAGATGGAAAAACAGAAAAATAGAAATTGTATTTTCCTGATATTTACTTCAATTAAGATTAATTTATCTTTTGATGCTAAGCTACTATGCTGAATTATCAATTTTTTATGTGAGTAGAATTATAATTCCCATTCTCAACACTTGGGTCTTTCATTTCAGTTATCTGGAAAAGAGGATCATTATTAGTTTCATATAAACTTTCATTCTCTAACCAAATTGCATGTATGAATTTTGCAGAAAATATAAAACTAAGAAAAGCGAATCGGGAAGCTGTCTTTCTTATTATTTTCTTTCTTATTTTTGAAAAAACTATATTAATGTGATCAACGAGAAACAAGGACACATTATAAAATAGTGATTTAGATTTCTTTGATAAAATTTATGTAGATAGCATTTTTTAAATTATGTTCATTTTGGCACAATATTACAATTTGATGGTTATTAATTACAGAAATGTTATTATTAATGCGACTAAACAAAAAAAAAAAATGAAACTAAACGTTCGTTAATTACCATTTTTATCACGTATAGAGTTTTAAACATGTATCATTATTTAATTGCAGATACTTCGTTCACTCTTACGGAACATGTTTTCATTGTTGGCTGTGGCTATGCATATCTTAACGAATATGAATGCGCTCGAAAAGGTATTTTCCTTCGTTATAACATATCGTTTTTCAAATCTTGCACATTTATATAACTTACTCGGGAAAATTCGCAAGCATCCCTCGAAGTCATGAGAAAAATTTTTTCCATTGTTCACAAAACTATTTTAAATTATGAATATCCTGTGTCAAAGGTATTGAATTTCATATTTTTTTATTTCCAAGATATATAATCTACTTATCTACTATCTTTGTTATCAAACTTCTTCAGTCTATCGAATTAGAACTGACCATGCAGTACTTTCGATGAATCTTCTTCAATGACTATCGTAGTGAAAACTTCAACCTGCACATATTCGAACATTACTGTTTAATTTTATCACTATTCTATTACATAAATTTCAATATGCCAAAGTCTAGTGTGAAATCTGCCAATTCAAATGATTATTTAACAAGTTGACAACAATTTTCAGTATAAAAGTTCTGCGAAACCTACATTGACTCAGCACAATTTAATCATTGCCTAAACGTTATTCATTCTAAATAGTAAAGCATCATATTTTGAAAAGTTTATCATATTTATGCTTACACAATATTGTATTTTTTAATTCTAATTCAGACAAGTTATGAATCTTGCAATGTGTCTATTTCTTACCTTTCTTCAATGTAAATCCCTGCCGGTTTTATGCACAGGAAACAGCAATGAAATATCTTATTTTTTGGCCACAAAGCTGAAATAGAAACTGTAATTTAACTTTGACTAACTTAAATGAATAGCATTTTTTGTGATCATTGTGCTAAATATCTTAGCTATTTGTAATGATAGAAAGAAAAAAAAATTTTTTTCCTCAGACATTATTGTGATATTATAAGATGCCATCTCATAATATATTCATCCCGAATTGTTAGTAAAGATCCATTGCAGGATTGGTAACATATCATAAAAATTTAGATTGTTTTTAGTATCACATTTGATCATTTTTCCGTGATTATTTCAAGATTTTGTATTCTTCGCTTATCAGATCACCGGGAAAGCAGTTCAATGTATTTTAGTTCAGATGCATTATTTTTTTTTTATGCTTTGTTTGAATTAGAACTAATTTCATATAGTTGTACAAATTACGCTCTTTTCTCTCCTTTTCCCTTCGTTTTGCTCTAACATCGAATATTTGACGGGTTTCTTAATTTGACCCAATTACAGCTTAAATTAAGAATTTAAGGGTACCAGTTTCCAAACCAAGAACAGAAAACTGTTTTTCAATTTACGACCATATGAAACAGCTTATTCAAAGGCTGGATATCTTCGACATACTTTTTCCGTTGTTTATACATTTATGATATCTAGTTTTCTGGTATTGTAAATCAGAAAAGATTTTGTGAAATGCACAAATTCTTTTTATTATGTAGGGACTTCAACATTTTGCAATTTTTTTTCAAACTTGCAAGTTCAGATGTGCACAACTTCTAACGGTTTATGACCAGTTTGATTTGATTTTGTATGTAAAACAAGGTATATAAAATAATTCGAAGAAGAAATCATACATTTATTAAATTACGATAATCTTTTTTTATGCACTTATATTGGCAATAAATGTCTGTTTTCAATTTCTCAGAACTTTTTTTCTGTCTGTTTTTGGCAAGAAACTTTCGTAATTCGAAAAATATATAGTTTTTCCTTATTTTCGGAATAACATTCCCGAGGAAAAAATATATCATTAAACGATAATTAATACAAATGGTAGGGATAAATCATTAATAAAAGCGGTACAAACTGATGAAACAAGAAATTTTGTAATAATCAACTGCATTATTTTAGCAAATGTCTGAGGATGTTGCATTCTTGCAACCGACAAATGTGCGTCAACTTAAGATACCCGGTGACGTTATCATAGGCGGAGTCTTTCCAGTTCACGCAAAAAGTGATTCACCGGATCAACCTTGTGGTGTTATTGCCGAGACACGGTATGCTTTCTTGAATCTTTTGCAAAGTTTACCTTTCACGATAAGAGGAGCAGAATGTACCTTTTTTGTAAGAGGATCAAAATATATTGAAACGTAAATATGGTCACGTACTCGAACGTTATAAAATAACTATGAAGTAATGAGGAAATCCTTTTTTAACTAGTAAATCCACTCGTTCATGTATGAAATTGAAATGTTTTAAGAGGCATTCACAGAGTGGAAGCAATGTTGTATGCATTGGATGTTATCAATTCTCAACGTGAATTTTTGCGCGGTTATAAGTTGGTCTGTTATTTCCCTCTTTATTCAATCAAAGTGTGATATTTTGTCGGATTATTTTGAAGTCTAATGAGGCATGCACGGTGCAGTTCATCAAGCAAGGTGAAATAAAAACCAAATCAAAAACTAGTTCAATATTAATATGGTTTTGAAAGCAGCCATTGAATCATTGAAACAATGCTCAAACTTTTGTGAGCTGGTAATTACAGCTATTTTAACTTACATTGCACAAACAAATTATTTAAATGATTGCGTCAAATTAAAACTGAATATCGCTAAATTTGCGTAGTTATCATACTAATCTAACTGCGCATTCAGTCACTAATGGTCATTGCCTATTAGCTAATTGAGTTCATGGTGTCGAATAACTAATTGATCTCTTGATGCCGAATATTGTCATCTCAATATGTATTCTGTCCTAAGTCAGTATTTGCTGGTTTTCTGCATTTCCATTACTCCGAATTTGATGAATATTCATTCTAAATTGTAATGATAGGTGAAAACGGAAACAGGATATGCATCTGTTAAGTTTTGCTTCAAGCATAGTATCTATAGATTAAACTACGATAAATGTTTACTTGTTAAGAAAAAAGAAGTTAGGATTCCCACTCTGAAATTATTTCACTGATTTATATAGTTCGAATTAGTAAAACGAGTTACAAAGAGTTACATATGGAAACAGTGTCGCAATAATGCAATTTTGCTAAGCCGCAAAACGGAGAAAATGAAACATTTCACTGTAAATTTGCATATTGCTTGATGCTATTCGTTTAAATGCTTAAACTGATGAAATTTTTAATCTATGCAAAATTAACTATTCGTAGAAGTGTTTGCACAATGTCTATTTAAGCTTGCAATGTTGACGGAAGTAATTACTAAAAATTTATGACAAGGATGCAATAAAGAATCTTGAAGTAACCTTCTTTTGAAATGCATATTACTGTGAATAGACTTTTAGGGTGCACTTATTTTGGATTCATGCTCAAATCCAGCCTATGCTCTCAATCAAAGTCTCGATTTTGTCCGGGATTTGATTGGCTCAACTGATTTATCTGAATATCAGTGTCGTGATGGCAGTGTTCCGGAAAGTCGGCAAATACCACGCAAAAATGTTGCTGCGGTTGTTGGCGGCAGCTATAGCTCTGTTACTGTTCAGGTAGAACCTATATTGTTTGGATAACAATTATTTCTAATCATATATATATCTCAATCAGCAATTAATATTCAAAAATTGGTTTATCATTAAACAGATGACTAACACATATGTTTTTGCTACATAAAAATAAATAATTCAAGGCTTAACTTTCTTGAAAATTTGGAAGTTTGATAAAATCTAAAATTTTTGCTTCTGCAAAAATGTGCCCGAACATTGAATTCAGAAGTAATTTCCCGTTTGGGAGTGCACTGAAGTGAAAGAAACAAAAAAATACAAATCAGGTTGTAAAGGAAAAATTCGCTTGCCTTTTCTTTTAGGTAGCTAACCTTTTGAGATTGTTCAAAATAGCTCAAGTGAGTCCAGCCAGTACCAATGCAGATCTCAGTGACAAAACACGTTTTGAATACTTTGCTAGGTAAACCCTACAATTTATGACTACAATATCTTATATTTTTACTGTAAAATTCCTCAAAGATTTGGATGACAATTTCTACCTGAAAATTTCTGTTACCCTCGTGATCTAATCTCAACTTTCAATTTACAAATTTTCAAGTAGAATAGAGGGATGAACTGATCAATTTTTTGAGGACAGTGCCCAGTGATAATTATCAAGCACGTGCAATGATTGATATTGCATTGCATTTCAACTGGACGTACGTATCCTTGGTATATTCAGCAGATGAATATGGTGAACTTGGTGCTGAAGCTTTCAAAAAAGAAGCACGCAAAATGAACATCTGTATCGCTATCGAAGAGCGCATATCACCCAAAAAAGAAGCATTTCAGGAATCTGTTGATAATCTCGTTAAAAAGTAATCCTCCAAATAAGCTTCAAAAAATGAAGCAGAATCCCTGGGAGATTTTGAGAATTCCTTATTTTTCACTACTTTATTTTGGACTGGAACTTCTCAAAAAAAATAACACAGGAAGTATCTAATTTCATCCACTATTAAAATTCGTATCAGTTTAAATTTTGGGCATTCATTCGATTCTTTACTATGACTAGGTGACCTATTTCAATATTTTGAGGTCCAAAATAATGGAATATCAGAAAATGCAAGTACTCCAACTAAGAATTCATGACGAATTTTGCAACTAAAGATTCATGAAAAATGTTTTTTCTAATCAGTCGAAATTGTTAAATTCTTTGAAAAATCAGTCATGTAAGAAAAAAATAAAGAAATTGTTTCTATGATCATATTCATCAAAATTATTAGAGTAACAAGTGGTAAACACATATGAAGGAATCATATAGGATTAGCTCTCTGAATTTCTGAGAGCATATCTGATAAGTGATAAATGATCAATTTTTTAGATTAGTAATTAGCAATTATAGATAAATACAATGATTGTATTTTACAGACTACAACCGGATAAGGTGGTTGGTGCACGTGCTGTGGTACTGTTTGTTGGAACGGAGTATGTACCAGAACTGATGTTGCAAACATTCGAACGAATGCGTTTAGAACGGTTACCACGTCGTAAAAAGATTATTTGGTTAATTTTTACTCTAAAAATTACCAAATATTTCATTGTAAATCATTTTTTAATTGTAGCACGAGACAAAAAATTAGAATTTCATGAACAAATCATATTCGAATTTCACTTAAATTTACAAATATGAAACAACTGCACGCTTACGAAGCATTCATTTCGGAAGAATCTTGATTTTTGATTAAGGAATAAAATATTGGACTGATTTGGCGAAGGAACCATTGCTGCTTCCATTCATGTTTAAAAAAAAAAAATTAAAACAGCATTAAATGAATGTTCTGAAATATCATCCTTAAAATTTCAAAAGAATGTTTAACTCGATGTCAAATTTAAAGGCTTGCGAGTGAAGGCTGGGATCGGAACAATGAAGCATATACATCTGGTCCAAGAAAATTGGCAGCAGAAGGTGCTATTGTTTTGATGTTAGCTTCTGAGCGTGTTCCGTCATTTGAAGAGGTCAGCTTTTTTATCATTTATTTTGTGAAAGATGTGCAAAGTTCAGAAGTTCTTTCCCAATTTGTTATCGTATGGGACACTTTAGTTGTAATATAATATTTCATTGATACTGGTTAATTTTTAAGCCTCTTCTAACCTGTTTCTTGCAGTATTTTTTATCGTTAAATCCCGGTCATGACAAATTCGAACGAAACAAATGGTTGAGAGAACTATGGCGCCACAAATTTAACTGTGAATTTGATTTGCCTGAAGAAAGTACATTGAATCGGTAAGGTCTATGTATGCAGTGAAATTATAAATATCGAAAACCATTTCCTTTCTGCTTTCATCTTTACATTTTTCATAACAATTCTTTGTTTTTCGGAGATGTTTTCTTAGATGTGAAAACTATCGTCAAACTACAGAAAATTTCAATCCAGACGACAAGGTTCAGTTCGTTATTGATGCTGTGTATGCTATTGCTCATGGATTGCAGGTTCTCGTTTTTAGTGTTGTGTTCGTATGAACCAAATAATTAAGTTCTATTTAAATGATGATTACCATTAAGTGTCTAGAATTTCGAATGAGATTGCATGAAGCAAAGCATCCATAATATTTCAAAAATTGAAACTTTTAGTTTAAATTCCACTTTTTTTCTCGATTGACGCTGAAATGTCAATGATAGGGAATGAAAGAGGATATATGTCCTGATGATACTGTATCATCCTCGTGGACTTCAAGATACTCAAATGTACCGCAAATTTGCGATGCAATGAAACGTATTGATGGAGAACAGTTTTATCAAAAATATTTGCTACAAGTGAAGTTTGAAGGTAATATATTGGGAAGTCATAGTGTTTGTGGAATTTTAATGAAACAAACAAATTAAAAAAAGTGTGGTTGAGCTTTTATTATCATTGAGAGAGAGAGAGAGAGAGAGAGAGAGAGAAAGAGAGAGAGAAAGAGAGAGCTCTGATTATATTGGCTGAACCTTTTGCTATTCAGATAAGCGAATGATCTATTCTCGCATCAAATTTCGATCAAAATTAATATTCTTTGAAACATTATTATTCACAAATATTTTAGATGCAGTAGGAAAAAAATTCCGCTTCAATTCGGAAGGCGATGGACCAGCGCATTATACAATTTTAAATTATCAGCCAGAAAATGGCAGTAGAAGGTAAAATTAATCAAAAACGTTAAAGACCTTTGGAATGATATGATGATTCAGAAATTACGAAGTTAATTTCAAATTCCTGTATCATTACTTCGGCTAAATAGTTACTTTAGATCCGAAAATTCGAGTCGAAGTGATTATGTCGTTATTGGACATTGGTCCGAAGAACACGTTCGTACTTTTCTCATTGATTAGATTTTATATATGTTTTTTCTGTATATTTGTTAATAAAAGTAGCATTACGCCAAAATTAGATGATCTAAATAACAAATGTATATATAGCCTATCAGTTCTTCTGTTGGATGCCAAGAAATAACTATTTTAGGTTACTGTTCTAGTCGTTGCGATTTTTTGCTAGATTGTTGTTGCAAAACTCCAGCAAGGAAATAATTTGGAAATTATCTGGCTAATTTGTTTTAAATTTGTGCTTAAATGCTTACATCCAGATTCTGAGAAAGAAAAAAAAAAGGAAAATCTGATATTTATGTACTGATTTTCACAAAAGATTCGGTTCATTAGGATCGGAAAAAAAGAAACTATAAAAATGGTCATAATGTGGATGACAGTAAGAAATGTATTTGTGTGCATATTGTGTAATTCGGAAAACTGGGTTTCAGGATAGGGAAGAAGGACATTATAAAGAACTATTGAACCCATTGTGAATTATACTGAAAAGTTTGAAAGACTGAAAACTTGTGCGAGAGATTAGCCATCGAAACTTTGCTAATTGTAGTGATCATAAGCTAAAGAAATCATATATCGAACAAGGACTAGAATTTTTTCTGTAAGTAAATTTTGCAGTTAGACATAGATGATGAAAAGATGCTATGGGAATACGGAGAAGTACCAATATCACAGTGCAGTCTGCCATGCCCAATCGGTTATCGCAAACAGCTCATTAAGATTAGTTTCATCGTTTATCCATTAATCATTGTAATAGTTATCTTTTTTTGTACACTCCTTCTAGTGATGGGTTCATCTGTTAAACTAATTATTAGAGAATGTGCCGCCGTAGATGATTCTGATAATTTTAGAGCGAAGTCAAAGCATTACTTTTGAAAGTGATTTATTTTAGGATGAAATTTGCTGTTGGGCTTGCGGTAAATGTGAAGATTATGAATTTTTGATAAATGAAACAACATGTGTAGATTGTGGTGAAGGCTGGTGGCCGACGGCTGATCGAAAAAGCTGCTTCAATTTGGCTCAGTCGAACCTGAAATATATAAGATGGTCTTCTTGGTAGATATTAAGCTCCAATTGCTTCTTCCACTTTTAATGCATAAATATTTATGATATGCATGCTTTTTTTAGGTATTCGATAATACCTACCTTATTTGCTGTCATTGGTATTTGCTCAACAATCGCTGTGATTATTATATATTTGAGGTTCGTACATTTATTTATAAATTTTTGAAAAGTGACTGCTAAAAAAATTCTAAACAATTAATTCACTAATTCTTCTCGATTATTTCTGATTCTTCAAAACCCTTTTCGCAAAAATTGAAGTCATTCAATATGAAAGACAATTGCTAGCGACTTTAGAACTTTAGCCTACTTACTTGCAATGGGTATTTTCGTTATCTCATAATAAGTAAGTTCTTCAGAAGCAAAATTGTATCACTATTTCACTAAAAGTTATATTTTTTGGTCCAAGGTTGCATTACGATTGAGAAGGCAGCAGTCTTTGATAAAAATCATGATCTTACTTTTGTTTGATGGAATTCTTCGAAGTTGGGTAATTGAGATTTATCAAAATAATTAATTTGCGCGACTAGATTGCAAGTAATGCACATTTAAGCAAAAGAAGGATTTTCTAAATGGTTGTAAATACAAAGGAAGTCATAAAAATCCAAATTTGATTGGGTGTTAATAAAATATCAGATAATTCATGATCAGGGAAATTAGATAAATGTAATCAAGAAAAATGCCAAGTCGCAAATAAAGTTTTAGCTTCTAACTTAACAGAAAAATCATGAATATATATACTATAATCATAATTTTCTAATAGCTTTTACATTTACAATCCATAAAAAAGGGTTCCATCAAAAACAAAGAATTCGACATTTGGGTGACAGATATTAAAGCAATTTGCATTTAGGAATCACGACACACCGGTGGTAAAAGCGTCAGGACGTGAGCTTAGTTATATTATACTGGTAGCAATGATTTTGTGTTATGCAATGACTTTTGTACTCATCTCTAGGCCAACTATTTTCATCTGTGCTATTAAGAGGACAGGTAATTTCCCAAAACTTTTCTCTTCCTTGAAAATCTAATTCTATCAGTTAATCTTATTTCAACATATTTTTATCACTTTTTTTTTCCAGGTATTGGATTTGCTTTTTCATGCTTATATGCAGCTCTTCTAGTTAAAACTAACCGGATAGCCCGAATTTTTTCACATCGTTCAGTGCAACGACCAATATGCATCTCGCCAATATCACAAGTCTGCTTAACAGCATTTCTCGCCGGTTTTCAGCTTTTTGGATCACTTATTTGGCTTCTCATTGTTCCACCCGGTAAATTGCGCTTGATTTTCGTTATTTTTTTGCATTTACTGTTCTGAATTAGAACTGACTTACAGTTTTTTAAAAATCATAATATCATTTTTGGAGCCAGTGAAATAACAAAGATATTCACTGATACTGTTTAGGTACGAAACATTATTACCCAACACGTGATCAAGTAGTACTTAAGTGTAACATTCCCGACCATCATTTCCTTTATTCGCTAGCTTATGACGCTGCATTGATTGTATTCTGCACTATTTATGCGATCAAAACTCGAAAAGTGCCAGAAAATTTTAATGAAACACGTTTTATTGGTTTCACAATGTATACAACATGTGTTTTGTGGCTTTCGTGGATATTTTTCTTTTTTGGTACAGGTAGTGACTTTCAGGTGTGTTTTTTAATCCGTATGAATAGTTTTGAAAGTTGCAAGCGACATTCAAGGATTTGTGGACTCTCACAGAAATTTTCCAGAATATTTTTGTATTTTATTGTAATGACTTCTTGCGAAAAATTGTTAAATATTTTAAAATAGTGATAATGAAGACGCACTGACTAGATGAAATAAAAACTAAAGTAATGAAAAAAAATTAAGCGAAATAATGGTAGCTTTCAGATACAAACAACGTCATTATGTATGTCAATATCGATGTCTGCAAATGTTGCATTAGCTTGTATTTTTTCACCAAAAATCTGGATTATATTATTTGAAAAGCATAAAAATGTTCACAAACAAGACGGCATATTTATTAAAAGGTTTGTTTGCATTTATTGCAGATTTTAACAATCAAAATGGTTTGTCGAATTAGTGTTGAATGATTTCTTTGGAGGGAAATGAGGGCAGTCAATGTATTGAGAAACGAAAGTCCAAAGAGCAACAAACAAAATGAAGTTCTCGTATCGTCTGCCTAGGAATGATGGTCTGAACTGCCCGCACCTTGATGCTAGATTTATTAAACTTAATGATTCAAAGATTTCTTTGTCCAGGGCTAGTGATGAGTGGCTTCAGAGGCCACTGTCAAGAGATTACTGTATTTATACACTAAAAAATCGCGAAGTTCTTGGAATCATCATCTGCAGGACTGAAAATCTTCACCATGTAGATAACAAAAATTTTTGAACTGAAGTTTTATTTAGCAAGAATGTTTCATCACTTCTTAACTATAGCCTTAGCTTGATGTCATTTTCGTCATTCATATGTTGAATATTTTCAAAGTCATTATTATCTTTAAAAAAAATCATAAAAGAAACTGAAATTAGAGGTAAAACACGACGTCTAATTACCTCGCATTTGTTAGTGAGAATTTTTCCATTATAATGAACGTTTTGGCTAAAATTGACAATATCATAATTAATCTGATTAAAGTTTGTACTGTTTCGTGATTCCATTGTTTGGCTGTACTTTTTTAATTCATATTCTTGAATCTGATCAATTTAATTATTCCTGTTAATGTTCTTTTTAGGACTCGTACACCAATAAACATACTAGGCAAGGAAACACCTACACAATATACTGCTCTGTTATCGGAGCAACGCAGGAGAAATTCGGCTAGGAACTCTTCTTACAGTATTTCGTCCTCTAATGGACACGATACATTTTTGTAGAATAAATGTGTGAAATCATCGAATTTTTTTGTTGGGAAATTGTTTAGATAGTACGATTCTCTCATAAATGCCTTTGTACTTTGAATCGTTCATATTTGTGTTGACCATTTTGCGTACCGGATGTTGTTTGTTGAAACAAAATTTCATTAGTTCATTTTAGAAAAAAAAAGTTGTTCTTTGCTCTTCAAGTTTTGCTATCGACTTTTTGATAGAATAAACTTCTATTAAAATTTATATATTTAAATAACAATTGTCTGTGATTGATAGAAAACTATTTATTTTTCATTGATACATGACATCATGCTTTGCATCTTATTCCAGCAAGTTATGAAAACATGTTAATTTATTTCATTAATTCTGTGAAACTATTTTTTTTTTTTTTTTTTTTTTTTTTTTTTTTTTTTTTTTTTTTTTTTTTACTATCATAGTGGACTTGTTTGGACGCAAACCCCAGAAAAATAACGAATGTCATGCATGGTCTCATTTATCGAGTAATTTGACCTGTCAGGCAAAGCAAGGCATCGCTTACATTTTTTATATTTACACTAATGATCAATTGAAAAATCGACAGTTCGCAGTCAAGTGCATGCGTATTTCAAATGAATTTCATATGTGATATGCATGGAATAAAATTGTTCCCATCACAATAATAATTTAAAATATTAATAAGAATAAATAATAGTTAATGACAATAAGTAACAATTAGTGACAGTGAAAACAATAAACTACGACAAATAATACAGTAATAAATAATAATAAATAAAAAATAATAGTTGGTGACAAGTAATTAATAATAAATAATAATAAATGATTAGTAATAAATAACAATCATAATTATTACTAATAATCTGTATAAACAAAGATGTAAATCACCGTTGCTGTTATTTGGTACATAACTTTGCAATCTCTTCACCGACAGCTTTCAAATTTTGATACAACGTTGCATCCAAATAGGCGCACGTTTTCATCTAGATATATCTACTTTTTTTTTCTACCTATCACACCTGTGAAAGATTGAAACGAAATTGACGATGTAATATGCGCTGAAATACCGATCCTGATGTCGATAAGAATTTGCATGAAGTTGGCGAAAAATATGAAAACACATCCATTTCACAGCTGCAAATGTGCAACAAATAGCCCTTAATCCATCGACTACAATGTTAACTGCTTTCTTCACGTTATATCAAAATGACATATTTGTGAGAACACTGTTGTATTCGGAAGTATTACACATGAAATGCGAATAGAAAATCATTTGAACGACGCAAAGGAGGAGAACCAGTTAACGGACAATCTGGTATATTGAAACAGACTGCGATAGGCAGATTGTATACTGTGTATCCTAATCAAGACGAATGCTTCTTCCTCCGCATGTTGTTAGTAATTGTGCCCAATTCAATTTCCTTCCAGCGATTAAAAATTGTCAACGGCGTTACACATGTTACTTTCCGCAGTGCATGTCAAGCTTTGAATTTATTGGAGAACGGCCGACACTGGGATATGCATTAATGAAGTATGCACACATCATATCCAAATCAATTCGTGCACTGTTTGCGATCATTCTGACCGCCTGCTGTCCTTCATCTCCAGCACAGTTATGGGAGAAATATAAATCGCATATGGTCGAAGATATTCTTCGTCGAACATGCAATGAAAATTCAAATATGAGCATGGATTTCACCAGCTGAAATCTATAACGAAGCGTTGATAGTGATTGAAGATTTGTGCTTACAAATCGCGAAGAAAGTCCTCAATCAATGAGAATGCCATCACCGAATCGAACTGCTGCTACTTCTTTTGATGTAGAATTGCGCCGCGCACAAAATTAAAACACGACTGATCTTTTGGCATATGTGCTATCAAATATTCCGAAGCTAACGTTTGAGCAAAAATGCATTTACGATCAAATAATGCAAACTGTCGATAAGGGAGTTGGAGAAATCTTCTTTTTAGATGCGCCAGAAGAAGCTGATAAAACGTTCCTGACATAGCCTTAGCTCTTGCATCGTCTGGAACAGTGCAACACTGCTACGAAGTGGAAGAACTGCTCATTCCGATTTGAAATTGCCACTGAGTAAGCAATTCATTGAAACTCCCACATACAACATTTCTAAAACATCCGGTATGAGAAAAGTACAGCAGAAATGCAAATTTACTGTTTGGGATGAATATACAATAGCTCACAAAAAATCGATCGAGGCTCTTGATCGATCATTGTAAGATTTGCTTGAAAATATCAGACCATTTGGGAACGCATTAATATTGTTTGCAAGAGATTTCAGGCAAATATTACCTGTAATTCCTCGATCGGCACCGACGGACGAAATAAATGCTTGCCTGAAATACTTTATTGTAGCGAGACATAAAAACGTTAAGATTAATTTCAATATGCGTGTTCAGCTGCAAAACAATCAATCAGTTGGGATCTTCTCACATCAATTGTTGGAAATTGGGGCGGAAAGCTGCAGGTTTATCTGACCTCAGGATTAATTTCATTATCTCATAACTCCTGCAATTTAATAACATCAAAAGAAGAGTTGTAAAATTACGCACATCCCGTGTGTAATTTATAACAAAAATACACCTTTTCTCATATAGCAATCTCTTACACAGCTTGAGAAAGCTGCGTAATTTCCATTTTTTGTATTCTGCATGCCACACCCGTTTATCTAGAATATATAAAGGGTTATTTTTTGTGCTTGTTGCTGTTGTAATTGAAGCTAGTTGCTGCTGTAAACTATTATAATTTCGACACTGTATTTTTCGACTGTTCAACTTTGTTAAACTACCTTCGACTCCAGATATTGTGTCCCTGTCATTTTCTATTACTCTATATTATCTGTATTATTTATCTGTGGTATCAATAATAAATTTCTAGATGGGAAAGATGAGATGCTGATTTCATTAAAATGTGCCAACTTTTAACAAATTATTGGCTACGCAATCATCAATTCGATCAAAGCGTTAGTATTTTCTTTTTCTCTATAACTAATTCCATAACTGAAAGAATAAAATTCACGACAACCATAACTCCGATTCATCTGATTTATGGACTAAAAATATTACAACTTTTTTTAAAATTTTAATTGTATTCCTGTGCTTTCCTGTCATGAATTTTTTCATAATTTCTTTAACAAAGAATTCTTCTTATACATTAAAATAAAAAAATCGATCAGGACAATATGAAATCTTTGCAAATTATAATGTAATTCTATGATTTCTTTCAGATGTTTCGGACGAAAAAAGATTACTTGAAGCAAATATTCTTAGATGATCGACAGTATTTTGTAGCGATTAATCAGAAAATAATATCAGACCGATTGAAAATCAGAATTTATTAATTCATGTAGTGAGTCTTGAGCTTCAGACCCGTCATTATCGATGCATATTGTTGCTGTGAAAACAGCAACTTCCTAAAAAATGACAGAGCAGATGAATGCCATCCATGAATACACGACTACTACCAATAAAAACAGTCAAACACACAGACTCAACAGTTAGTCCACTCATTCATTACAGTAAATAAACAAACCAGACAGGTAG
Source organism: Onchocerca volvulus (assembly GCA_000499405.2). NCBI lineage: Eukaryota > Metazoa > Nematoda > Chromadorea > Rhabditida > Onchocercidae > Onchocerca > Onchocerca volvulus. The sequence continues at coordinate 6,010,111 of HG738138.1, forward strand.
CAGTCCGCATACGTCGTTCGAGTTATTAATTCGTTCCAATCTTAATATACCTACCATGCCAATTCTGGGCAGATTACTAATCAGTGATAATCAGAAGGATAAAGAAAAGATATATTATGAACATACACTTTCAATGTGATGCACACTAACCGACAATATTTCGTTTGCATTTACTTGTGCAATTCCAGTTCGTTCAGTCTTCCTGAGAATTCTAATGTGTTATGCTGATGGTAAAGAACTGGATGACATTTGAAGTCCTTTTTCCTTGCATAGTAAATCATTGGACAATTGTTTGCAATAATTTATGACATTCAAGATTTAATGTGGCTTAATATTTTCCTTCCTGTTGATATTCTTAAGACAAACGAAATCAAAAGAAGGATAACGAAAAGATCAGAATATTGCCAATAACGTTAATTAATGTTAATTAATCCTTACCAGTACTTTTTCATATACCTAATCGAATCGTGATTTTAGATGGAGTATCTTACACACAGGTTAATTTAAAGGTGATTTATTTGACGATTTTAATATGGTTTATAGGTTGTACTATTTCCTTGTCGGTAATTATCTTCCTTTCTTATTTAAGGATAACACAAAAAACATACTGGCATTTAGCTCAAATAATGCAAACATGGATCATTTTGATTTGCCGATTGCTAACTTCATTTGATGAAGGTTCACTGTCTTATATGTTTTCTATTATGTAAAACTGATGCCGTTTGAAAACGGCTTCGGATTTTAAATGGTTGCAGATGGTGTTTATACCGCAAAAGAATCTGTGTTAAGATTGTTCAGGCTCCCTTCATCCTATGCCACGATTCTAGGCTTCTTTCTAAGTATATGCAATGTACAAATACTGACTTTTTGATAGATGCTATGATGAATATTTGAATTACTTTGTTACACTAGGAATGGTGCTACTTGGAATGAATATTGTACAGACTAAAAATTTCTAAATAGATTGGAAGCTCGCTTCCAAGTTTCTGATCAAGAAAAAATAAAACTAGCAAAAAATAATGATATCATTAGTGAAATGTAAAAAGTCCCACTGTAATACTTATGAGAGGTAACAAAGTAACTCTGTTTGATTCATAATTTAAAATATTAGCGACTATTACTATTACAGCAAAGTACGTGTTCTGGCCATTGTTTTGGAAATTGCATTGATCGACAAATATTGACAATATATTATAGGCATACACAACAAGCGTATATATAAAGCACTGATGTTGCTTTGCTAGCTATTATGCCAGTCTTTGAATCTAGTAAACAATAATAAAGAATAGTAATAATAAAAATAATAACAATAATAATCTGTACAAATAAAAATGTAAATGTTCCATGTTAACCCGGACAGAACTTCGCAAGTTCTCCATCGATTGTTTCCAAATTTTGAAACAACCTTGTATTCAAATGGGCCAATAGGCCATCATTTTTATGTAGACATGCTTTTTTCTACGTGTCAGGCCCGTGACAACTAAAAGTAAGTGAGGACTGAATTTTTTGACCCCGCCCCACACCACGCCTTCATCAGCGGACAGAATTTATTCACCATGCCTACTTTCCGCACTGACAGCGGCTACTTCCTGCAACATTTCAAGTTCTTCACCGATTGATTTGAAATTTTCATACAACGTTGCATCCGAACAGGCGCGTGTTTTTAAATAAATAAAGCCAGCAATTAAAGCTTTTCATTTGTTTTTTGCTTTGTGAGGGAATTCGTTTATTTTTTGATTTATGGGGCATATAGCTGCGTCGCACAGATGTCAGAGTCATGATAGTGCATAATGAAGTGTTCCGCTTTCTACTTTGTGGCGACGCGTAAAGACGTTAAAATTAACTATAAAAAAGAGTGTCCAGCTGCAAAACGGTCGATCAGCTGGGATACTCTTACATCAATTGCTAGAAACTGGAAACGGAGAGGTGCTGATCGATCTGGCCTCAGGATGAATTTCATTGCCCTCATAACTCATGCAATTTAGTAACATCAAAAGAAGAGCTGGTTGAAAAGGATTTCCCGATATTCAAACCAATTATAATGATCATGATTGGCTGAGTGAACGAACTATTCACGCAGCCCAGAATAAAGACATTCGACGAACTTAACAATATTATTCAGTCTGACATTTAAAGCGAGACCGTCATATATAAGTCCGTCGACATTGCTATGGAAGAGATGAAGCGGTTAATTACCCAACAGAATTTTTGAATTCACTCAATCTGCCAGGGATGCTACTGCACGCACTGCAATTGAAAATCGGCGTGCCAATTACCATGTTGTGAAATATCAGAAAATTTCACAAGGAAAAAAGTAAGGAAAACTATGAAATGAATCAAAGACCCAAATCAACATCATAACGAATAGAATAACATATGATACATTTTCTAAATATTTCATAATACAAAAATCTTACGATATAACTCAATTTGAATATCTATTAATCAAATAGAAATCAATACTTCATGTTCCAGTATGTGGTATATCACACCCACTTTGCAGAAAGTAGACATAATCAATAGATTCAGTCAGCTCATTTTGACTGCCACAAGTGTGATAGGTTAAAAAACAAAATCGGTATATCTATATAAAACAACGCGTCACATCTATTGTTGTACAGTAAATTTCTGAAAAGCAAAACATTTAGGGAATTGGTCTGATTTGAAATCTATAGGCTAATAAGTTTTAATTTTTCTAATTAAAATTTTTTTGAAAAAAAAATCCATTTTCAGATATATCATCATTCATAACTAATTTTAGAAATTTCCTAGTTACTGCACATTTCAGCTACAAAATCTTTTGTACAATAGGCAACATAAATGCAGTTGTTTTACCTCAATTTAGCATATCCGGAAATAAATCAAGAGTGAAGTCGCAATCAGTACCGCACGGAACATCGGAGTCTGAGATAAAGATTAATGCAACGAAGAAAGAGTCACAACTACGAATGACAGAAAATACCGAGTGATAAGTTATCTGGATCTTCTCGGATAGTATTTTGTTCGTAATTGTTCTGTTGCTAATAAATTCTTCAAACAGAATTCGTCTTTGTCGCAACAGAAAAAATTTAAAAAGATTTCGCGACACTGTCAAAGCTTCTCAAAAGCTCAAACGATCATTTCTTCTTCTCAATCCTTAACCATCTTGTCCTGCAAATGACCTACGACCTATTATATTGCGAAACACTTTCGTAAATTCTAATTTAGTCCTAAACATTAGTATGGATCATATTTTGTCGCACTCGCACCGTATATCTCATTTTATCGCTATTCATATGCTTATAGACAATAGTTGATTAATGATAGCACCGATGAGGTGATTAGAATTGTATGAATTCCAAATAAAAATGAAAATGAATATTCGGAGATAATACCCAAAAAAGTGAAAAGTAAATAAAATAAACAAATGAGACATTCATTTCTTTCTTGAAACCAGCCAAAACTTTGCAACGGTACGCGACTTGAAGTAAAGAAATTAATGAGCGATGTCGTAGAAGCGACAATCTTGACAGGACCTTTCAAAGGTGGAGATAACCTCATTCATTACATTCCTATGATTCCAACGGATATGCCATTTTAGTTTAAGAGAATATAATTCTCAATGCGATTGGCGGCGGTTGCATTCACCATCAACAAAGCTCAAGGCCAATCTTTAGAATTGTGCGGTTTAGACCTAGAGCCGGATTGCTTCTCACACGGACAATTATATGTTGCGTGTTGTAGAATCGGTAAACTAGACAATACTCTATATTTACACAGACAACGGAAAAACAAAAAATACTGTATACCCACAAGCATTATCAAATTAATTTTCCCCAACATTAGAAACTCAAGTGTGACAACAATTCGAATTCAACAAAGAGTTCAGTTTGGAGTTTCTACACCAACACAGCAACTGTTTCACAACGACACAGATCAACGCAACAGTAGCAGCAAATCGATAGTCAAGGAATTCCATTCCTCTCTATAAATGACAAAGGAAAGAATAATTCAGTGATTAATTTGCTTGGATACTCTCAAATTATTTCGAGGAAAGTTCAGGTTCAATCGGCTTGCTTTACTTCATTCAAATAATAGCTCACAAAAGATCAAACTTAGGTCGTCAAACTCGCGCAGAATGGAAATATTGCGATGATTAATTGCAAATCAAACTAAGGAAGAAAGGGCATCAGCGAACGAGCAAAGAAAACAAAGAAGGCTCAAATGCGAGCAGAGCGATATGCATCCAGACTTGAGAATGCACGACTGCGAGCAGCCGATTGTGTTCTGCAGCTTCAGATCTGCTTTGTTTGAATAGAATAAACGCGACGGGCTGACAGTGGTTGAAAGCAGCGTCGGATACGACTCCGTGTTCAGCAATCACGCGATTACAATCGCCTTGCATTCCGGTACAACTCAGGTGATGATTATAGTTTGAGCCGACATATTCTTATCGGCACTATGATTGAAGTGTGTCCTTATTGCAAGATTCTGAAATGGAGAAATGGAAAGACGGAAGGAATGTGTTGCACCACTAGAAAAATCAAATCCCTCAACTTAAAGAAGCGCGACAGCCGTTAAAAACTTTGCTTGCTGGATATATTGCCGATTCAAAGCATTTTCTATCTATCATCAGGAAATACAACTCCTGTTTCCAAATGACGTCGTTTAGTGCAGAAATCGTAACAACACAATTCATGCCAACTTTCAAAGAGAAAGGACAAATTTACTATAAAGCCGGCTCCCTGCTTCCGTTGCCATATGGTCAACATAAATTCAACAATCCGACAATTCAGTTCAACAGTATTCTTTCCCATCAGCAACAAAGGAAAAAATAACCAGTGATCAATTCTCTGGATGTTCTCTGACAATTGTTTGTTATGAAGAATCACTCTTCATCAATAAATTAATACCTTCCTCAACAGGATTCATCTCTGTCACACATGATACAAAAAAACCTCTTCACACTTATTGCTGACCTAGTCTAATCACAATAGCAAAAATCAGTCTCCAATCCAACCAACGTTGTGTCAAATTTCCAAAGTAACAGGTATGGACTTTCCGATATTCAAGATTTTGAATTAATATATATAACAGTCAGCTACATTTTTTCAGTTTGTCAATTCATGAGAAATTTCGCTCTCCACTTGTTTATACTACAAACCACTTGGAAATACAACAATTCAACAATGCATACATTTACGAGTGTAATCTCAGGGTTTTTCGCTTTTGGTAGGTTTGAGTCCGAATCGCCGTAATATGATTTTTAGCACTGAACATTTGTTGCAAATGGACATTTGGTAGCCGCCATTGTTTAATTTTATTAACAAAGTGGGATTAGAAAGGGATGGCGACTTATTGTAGTTGGAGAGACTTTTCTGAGGCTGGCATGCTTTGGCCTTTGAAAGAGATTCTTTATCGTTGAAGAAGCTCTATAAATAGGACTTTTGAAAACTGTAATATCGTCGTTCTGAACGATGTAAAATAAGGGATCGGATCTCAAGAGCTCTTGTATTTTCTCCAAAAGTTATACGGAATCTTTATTCAAGTTTGGTCTGCACGTCATTTTCCTGCTACCAGTTTGTTTTATAAAATGTCGCTCTTTGAAAAAACTTTTCAAAGAGCGACATTTTCGTGGAGTTTACCGATTTTCTCATTAGAGCAACATAGTTAACCATGTAGCGGGGTCAGCAGAAGCATGAATTTTAACTAGGATTATTGGAGATAAGCTAAAATAGTTCTCTGTATCAGTAAGACTTAATAGTTCTCTATATTAGTAAGACTAGCTGCTATTTTCCATTTTTAGTCTACATTTCTTAATAGCTGTTGCTTCTGTTATCAGTGAAGTTGATGATAAGATTCGCTTTGAAATGAGACAACCGAAACTGCTGTATTTTTGGAACTACCCAGTGAAGTGTGATATGAAATCTGAAGATGGTAAGATCTTGCATATTTCTTTTGGCACTATGTTATTAGAATGGATGTTGGAATAAGTGACTTCACTGACTGTTAAATAGAAATTTGAAAAAAGGATTTCAGAAAAACGAGAATTGAAGCATTATATGAGTTTCGAAATTTAGTTTAAGTTAAACCACCCGATGGTTTTGCGACTTGGACCGAAGTTTAAGAATGTTAAAGAATGTTTTTTTTTTTTTTTTTTTTTATATATCCATGAATATTTGTTAGTTTGTTTTTCGTGTAGATCAAGAATCACGAGCACATTAGTAAATAGTAGATGACAAAGAATGACATCATTCTTTGTCGTGACCATCGGAAAATATATTGCACCGAATATCTGACAGATTTAGTAAAGCTTGCAAGTGTATTACAAAAAATACGTTGTTTTTATTTCTTTGCAAAGAATACTGCGTACACACCATATTTTTGAGTCTGTTTTTATCTTTTTCTTATATATATATATATGAATCAACCAAAAAAAAAAATATATATATATATATATATATATATATATATATATATATATATATATATATATGCTACATTTTAATTACTATAATTTGCATTGTAGATGCTATCAAGGATTGCACGGATCGTTTGCCCCATACACTTGCTGTTCGCAATTTTGATATTTTTTGCTGCATCTTCTCAGCTACCTCGTATTTGGCTGATATGGGCAGTGATATTATAGCAGCTTACATTCATTATTGTGAACATCGAGTAGGTTTTTCTCTAATAGGGAAAATGGTCTAACCAAGTGATATTTTGGGGTAAATATTTCTGCTTTTTTATTTGTAAAATGACTTTTAATATAGATAGCCGATTAAATTTTGGTTGCATTCAAGTTTCTAACGATTATGAAATGGATAGCAAATTCTAATTTGCTCAGTAATGTATTATTTTGAAGAAATTGTGGATTTACTGGATTTTAGATGTGGGCATTCATATTTGTTACTATTCTTATTGTTTTACCTTCCCTTATATTAAATATTGTTTCGTTCTTGTGGTGGATTGACGATATTTCTGCATATGCTCTGCAGCGAGAGATGAAACACTCAAAGCAATTGATTTTTCGCATTGTTATTTGTTTGCTGCAGGTAAATAATTTATCTGATAGCGTGCATCTTCTCAAATTCTTTGCTTCTCCAGAGCCATCACAAGCATTTTTAAATTGCTCAGTTTCGATGTCAATTTTTTATCTCAGCTCTTTAGATAGGTCCAGTAGTCTGGTATGTGGAAGCAATTTTAGCAGCGATAAAATTTCGAATGGCTGAAAAGAGGAGTGAGAAGTTATCTTCATATATGGCTATGATTCAGGCAGAAAGAGATGCGGCGTTATTGAGGTTATATTTCGTTTTTTTTTTTTTTTTTTTTTTTTTTTTTTTTTTTTTTTTAACGTTTATTATGTTATTAAATCATTAGGAATTTGTGGAGAACTGTCTTTAAAACTAGAATCACTTTAATGATATCATTTGATTTTAGCTTTATTTTACTGTTCAGTTAATTTCAGATTTTTTGAAGCTTTTTTGGAATCAGTGCCTCAGATGCTTGTACAAGGTATTGCATTGGCACATGCATTTTATTCACTGAATCCGTCGAATAATTTTCCTAAATGGAGTATGTTTTCACTTTTAGCTTAGATCATAGAACTTGCCGAAGTGAGGGAAACTATGAGTAAATTTGAATAGTGAACTTTGTCTGAAGTGTTTTCTGGTTTTCGCCTTTCAATTAAAGCAGAGGATGTACCGTGCTCAGTGATCACTTCATGTACTTTGATAAACAAATCATTAGCATTGTGTAAAAAACGATTAAGTTCTTATTTAGCAGTTTCTTGCTAATGGTTTAAATTCTGGTTTTAGTTTAGTTTCTTTCTGTTTTCTAATGATGCTGTAATATATGGTTTTTTTTTTTTTTTTTTTTCTTTTAGTGTGGATACAGATGGTTTCAATTTCATTTTCTCTATTGTCTTCTTGTTGGTCATTTGTCATTCAGCATCGGAGCTTGCGGTTTAGCCGGTTTGATAAAGAAAATATCACATCTGGTGGCGCTTTAATGCAGGTTAAAAAAATTTCTACCCTATTCACTGAAGATTGTAATGTTGATTAGAATTCAAAATAATTCATATTTCCACTTTTCACAATTTAATTTCAGTTGTTATGGCGAATTTTCACAATATCTTCACGGTATATATGTTTTGTACTCTTCACACTTAAGTATCAGTATTGGATATTGGTTTTATTTGTAATACATTTCTTGATATCCATTGTACACATTATCGTCTTACAGGTAATCTTTTATTGATTGCCTCAAAATTAAACCCACATAATTTATAGTAGCAACGCGTGGCTGAGTACAACTAGTCTGTATAAATAAAAATGTAAATGTTCGTTTGTTCAAAATCTTAGATCTCCGAAAGTTCGTACCTATTACTTTGAAATTTTAAAATAACGTTGCATTCGAATACACGCATGTTTTATATACTTTTTATACATACACATTACTGTGACTCACTCTGGTTAAGTGGAAAAAAAAGAAAAGAGAAAGCTTACGTTTTTAATATGTTTAATTTCACAACGCTTTTGAGCATACAATAATTTTTGTTGTTCCATTGCCTATTTAAATATAGAGATTGTCTGGTTTGCCAGTTCTACAACATGCAACATATAATTGTCCATGTGAGAAGCATTCCGTGTCTAGATCTAAACCGCACAATTCTAAAGATTGACCCCGAGCTTCGTTGATGGTGAATGCAAACGGCGATTGAATTGCGAATTGCAATCTCTTAAATTGAAATCGCAAATCTGTTGGAATCATAAGAATACGAGGAATGAGGACATCTTCACCTTTGAAAGTTTCTGCCAAGATTGTTGCTTCTACGACATTGCTCATATTTTTTTTACTGCAAGCCGCGTGCGGTTGCAAAATTTTGCCTGGTTGATATTTCGCAACATGATAATTGGCACGGCGATTTTCAATTGCAGTACGTGCGGTGGTATCCCTGGCAGATGGAATGAATTCAAAAATTCTGTTGGATAATTAACCGCTTCATCCATTCTCACACAGTGTCGAAGGACTCGTATGTGACTGCCTCGCTTTGAATATCAGATTGAATAATATTATCAAGTTCATAAATTTCTTTGTTCTTGGCTGCAAAAATAGCTCATTCACTCAGCCAGTCGTGATTCTTATAATTGATTTGAATATTGGGAAGTACTTTTTCAACCAATTCTTTTGACGTCACTAAATTGCAGAAGCTATGAAATGGCAATTTCAAAGCGGAATGAGCAATTCTTCCATCTGAGAGCAATGTCGCAGCTATTCCGAACGATACAAGAGATAAGGATATGTTATTTTGGGATCGAATTGCTGCCAGAATCAGTCTAATTAGGAACGTTTTACCATTTGCTCCTGGTACGTCTAAGAAGAAGATTTCTCCAACTCCATTTTTGACAGTTTCATTATTTGATCGCAAATGCTTTTTTGCTCGATCTTTAACTTAAGAATATTTGATTGCACATACGACAAAAGATCACCCGTGTTTCAATTTTGTTCACGACACAATTTTATATCGAATGAAGAAGCAGCAGATCGATTCGGTGTTCGCGATTTCTAAGCACAAGTCTTCAATCATTATCAACGCTTCGTTATAGATTTCTGTTGTGAAATCCATATTCATATTTGAATTTTTCTTGCATATTCAGTGGAAAATATCTTTGGCCATGGCGATTTATATTTCTCCCATAACTCTGTTGGATGTAGGAGAGTAGGCAGTCGCTATGATTGCAAACAATGAACGAATTTGATTTGGAAGTGACGTGTTGCACGCGTTATTAATGCCACATCTCAGTGTCGGTCGTTCTCTATTAAATTCAAAGTTTGACATGCACTGCGAAAAGTGGCATGTCTAACGTCTTTGACAATCTCAACTGCTAGAAAAACGTCAGACTGGGCACATTTACTAAGAGCATCCTTAAAAAGAAGCATTCGCACTGGTTGAAAGTTCAAGATCAAACAATGATGAATTTGGTCTTTATATATATAGTCTATGCTGGATTGCATGTGAATGTAATGAATTGGTTTGGACTCTCGTAGTGACAATTTGTCAAACAATGATGACGAACATACGCAATTGCATCTTGAGCATACTCATGCAAATGACGTGGACTGCCTGCATATGAAAATGGTAAAATCGTTAGTCTTCCAACTTTAGTTGTCTTACTGTGATTTATAACTGCATCTCGCAAATGAGTGTATTCTTCAGAGCGAAGCTTAATCTGATTCAAACGAATGAATATAAAACGTTCTGTTTCGATTTTTGCATACATATCTACGTTATATTGTTGAAACAACTGATGGCATTTTAAAATGTGATTGTCTTTATTCTCTCGAATCATTAATCGGTATTTCTGCAATTTTTGTCAATTGATCGTTTCTCCGATGAAGAACAATATCTTTAGGTCAGAATCCATCTCCGACCATAATATTTGCCACTTCGTCTGTAGTTAGAGCATTGAATCTCAGCGCATGTTCTTCAGCAGGCGTTTTGTCAACATGAATAGCAGTCTTGTGTATATCAGATGGCATGTCAATTGCTTTTTGGATGAACGTACTAAATTGTTTTTTTTTCGTGAAGAAGCTGTTGCAGTTGGGAAACGACGGATCTTTCTATGTCGATATGAATTCCGTAGCGTGCATTCAATTCATCATTGCCATTACCGATGAAGAATACATATTTATATTGACCATCTGGGAACGGAAGCAGGAAGTCGACTTTATGATAAATTTATCCTTTCACTTTGAAAGTTGCCATGAATTGAGTTTTTACGATTTCTGCGCCGAACGACGTCTTTTGGAAGCACGAGTTGTATTTTCTGATTTCAGATAGGAAACGCATTGATTCGGCGGTATATCCTGCAAGCGAAGTTTTTAATGGCTCTGACCATTCTCCAAGTTGAGGCAGTTTAATTTTTCCGGCGGCGCAACACATTCCTTTCGTTTCTCCATTAAATTTCAGAGCCTTGCAATAAGGGCACACTTTAGTCATAGCGCGGTTGAGAACATGTCGGCCCAGATATAATCATCAGTTAGTTGTACTGGAAAAACGATTATAATCGCGTGATTGCTGAGCAAAGGAGTCGTGTTTGACGCTGATTTGCTGTTCCTCGTTGACGTCTTTCAACTATTCTCAGCCTATAGCTTTTATTCGTTCAGAAGGAAGCAGATCTGAAGTTGCAGAACACGATCGCCGTACTTGCAATCATGTATCTTCAAGTTTGGCTGCTCTATTACTTCCTCGATAAGTATTTGAGCCATTCTCTGTCTGTTTCGCTCGTTCGCTGATGCCCGTTCTTCTCAGTTTGATTTGCAGTTACTCGTGGCATCGCTTCCGCTCCTCGACTACGACGACTTAAGTTTGATCTTCTGCAAGGCATTATTTTGATGAACTGAAGAAGATCGATCGCACTGGAAAAGAAAAAAGTTATAACTGATATATATTACACAAGAAAGTTATAACAAAAACATATAAATATCAGTATTGGATATTGGCTTTATTTGTAATACATTTCATGATATCCACTGCACACATAATCGTCTTACAGGTAATCTTTTAGTTAATTGCCTCAAAATAAAATCTATATGATTTATAAATCACTTTAAATGGCTTTTCACACAGTCGAAAAATACGTTTCTTTTTTCTTTTTTCAGCCTCTTGAAATGGAATCTAATAGTAAATTACTGGAAATTGGGTTGATTGTAATTTGTGCAGCTGTTCACTTTTTTGCACCATTCAACATGGCAGAAGGCCGATCACGTTACAGATATGCTGTGGCATATAGCGTTGAAGCGATCGAAATTGTTGTAAGTTGTACATATGAAGATTCTAATTAATAGCTAATTTAATTGCTCGGAATAATTATTTTGTGTCAAAGCTTCAATGTCAAAATATCCTTAAGATGTTAGCTGGTCGAATTGCTCGAATAGCGTCTACTTTATTTTCTTTATTTTTAGAGTTATATTATTTGATGGAATATGGGAGATAGAGTTTTATTCCTTAGAACAGATTTTTTTTTCTTACATTTTTGTTTCCTAGCCCCCAAACTTTATGAATTTTTAATTTTCTTCATTGTCGAGAACTCTCGTAAAATAATTTTATGCTTTTCAGATTCTCTTGAACATGACTGTGGGTTATGAGCATTGTACTTTGCCATATAAAGAGTATATAATGACAGGAACGTACTTTCTGTTTCTTGTAGGGCTTTTCTTTATGCTTCTGTATTACTGTCGTTTTCATCCAAATATAGTGCATTATCGTGCAGGTAATGTGCCAAATTCTTGTGTTCAAGCCTGTCAAATAGTTTTATCTACTTCAAATCGGAATATGGAAAAATCTTAATGGCTATCTGTTTTTCAGCCGATTTTCGTAAAATAAAAAAAGCAAATGTTATATTTACCACCTTTTCGATTCGTTTATAAAATATAATAATACTAAAAGTCATTGCAATTCCATTTACTTTAATTTGAAATTGTGTGCTTCAAACTATGTTTCATTACACTGTAATATATGTTTCTTTGTAATGGAAAGTTTTCACTCGATTTTGGTCATTGATATTGCATTTTATAAGGAGAATGACATTTTAAAAAGAAATATGCATAAATGAAGTGAGTCTTCTCTGTATTTTTTGATTGTATATTTCATTCATTAAATTCATCCTTTTGTATTTAGTAATTTTCATGTCACCTTATTATTATGATTTTTGTTTAGCCAATGTGCTTGTGCTTTAATGAATATTCAGTTTTACGTTTTTATTACGCTTTAATTTAATATTCAGTTTTATTATTGATTGGCAATGAACCAAACATTCATCTTTATTGAGTTATAGAAGTGTTTATCATTATCTTTTTCTTTCATATTTTAGCTTGCTGGATGTGAATATTTGTTTCAGTTTCCACAGTCAAATAACCAAAATGAATGGTTTCTTCTAAACAAGTTCTCATTCTTAATGATCTGTGTATATTTTGGATGATCATACTTGCTGTTTGTCTCAGCTTTTTCATTTTATGGATCTTATGAACTGTATAGAATCCTACTTTTTAACAGATTATCATGATAAAGCATTTCTTTGTCTACTCTGTCACGGACCTAATGACTTTTCAATATTTTGTGAAATTTTACTTTAAAACGATGTGACCACAATTCCAATTTTCGGCCATTATCGTATAATGTTCAGTTTATTTTTGAATAACTTCTGGTCACTGAAAGTAGTTTCCCTTCTTTATCAGCCAATGACGAATTGCCACTGGAATAAGAGAATGATTTCAGCACGTATTATCTAGTGCGGTGAGAATATCTAAAATCTTGGAATAGCTGAACCAATGATACTAAGGTTTTTTTTTTTTTTTTTTTTTTTTTGTACTTGAGTATCATTGGCTCTGCTTATCCAAGTTCTACAAAAACTAAAATGCAGTATTTAATTGCTAGTTCTTAATTCATTTCCGACTGTTTTTTTCTTTCTTTTTTTTTTTGGTTTAGCAGTACCCCTTGCAAATTTTGTAATCAGGATTAAATAATTGAAAGAAGGAATCCTGCATGAATAGACTTCTCAGATATGTTGGGATTATTGATACTGAATGAATGTTATCCCTTTTATTAAAAGAAATCTTTTGTACCTACAATAAGAATGGTTGCATTACTATTCTGCGATTGTTCTTTGCTTCATGAAATCGTTGATGAGCGTGGTTGTTGATTAATCCTTATTTGTATGTTGAAAAAGCTAATGAATCGTATATTTTTCTCGCTGGTTATCAACAAGTATAAGCCATTCTATTCCTTTCCATAGGATTCATCATAATTAAATGTCAATATTTTGAGTATTTCATTATTCAATGCTAGATAATTTGAATTGGAATTTTTCGAAGCGGAAAATAGGCTAGGAAAATTGTTCGGTACCTGGCTTTATAACTCCGGTCGAATCAAAAAAACTTCTTTTTTTGATTTTAATTCGGGGGTGTGGGGGAGGAGGAAGGGGAGGGGGATTGCTCAGCAATTTTGGAGCATTTTTCCATAGCAGTAACATGCAACAAGCAAGTATTTTCTTTCTATGATTAAACTCAGGAAGTTTCTCAAATATTAATGCATAAAGTCCTGAGAAAATCGGTTCATTCTTTATTTTCTGAATTTTTAAAATTTTGAGCATAAAATGATTTCTTATTATGATGGGAAATGAATTAATTGCTTCATTCTTGCTAAATTTAAATATGAACTGGGATCATGATGAGACTTTCGGTGGGTTTTTCTTAAGTAGCTTTTTTTATCAGTTTTCACTAGTCCATTCATTAATTGAGATAAAATTTAATGTTTTGTTTTTGATATTGCTATCTTACACCTAACGTCGATTAAATCTGGGAATATTCAGATAAAATGTAAGTTTATAATGTGATTAAAAATTAGAACTGATCATTATTGATGAAACGTTCTGTATGAAGAGATTGGAAAAATTGCCTGGGGAAAGATATGATGCTGATAAGAAGTGGTTGTCTTCAAAGTTGATTACTATAAGGACGAAGTATCACTTGTTCACACCTCCCAGTAGCAGTATTTGTTAATATCGTTAATACCCTGGATTGATACATTTTAACATCTTTTCTTCCTCGGAATTTTCCTTCTACTAATCGCTCAACTACTTTTACGAGCAAATTCCTATTAGGCTGATATAAACATTTGCTTCAAATTCATCCCTACATACCATTACTAATTAATATCTTCGATAACAATACTTATGGAGCAATCTTTGGCAGTGACTGGATAATTGCTTAGGGTTTAATAAATTTAGTCACATAACCATAAACTATCACTTCATTTTATTTTATCTTTTAAATGATTGTTATTCCATCGCAATCTTGTTAATTTCTCTGCAGCATTCAAAATCTTTCAGAGTTTTGTTAAATTAAACAATGGCTGACTATTGATAGGGAACCTTTTATTAGTCTCGTTCATAAATTCTTTGTACAAATACATGTATTCTTATTATTTCCAAACTGCGGAAATAAAGTATCACGTACTGAATTGTTTTGTAATAGTTATACAAACGAAACTACTTCAACAATAATTTTTGAGTTCTTTGATATGAGCAATAATAATACCGTACTAACACAAAATTTAAAATTAAATAAAAAAATAAAGAACAGTGGAAGCATTTGAGCATGAAATTAATAAATTAATATGCGAATTCTTATAACGCAGCATTGATGATGATATTGGTATTATTTTTTTAATGTTGATAGAAATCAGTTTGTGTATTATTTGCTCAATGGAAGATTTCATACATTTTTTTTCTATTCGATCTTTATGATTGTTTTGAAAACGGATGGAAGCGGTACAAATAAATGAGGGAAACTTAATTTTTTGAAGGATAAATTTTAGAAAGTAATAAAATGAAAAGTTGTTGAAGACGGAATCATGAAAAGATTTAAGAATATGCTGAAAACACAAAAATGCTAAAATCAAGTAAGGATCATGCTTGAGCAGATGTGAGGCTCATGTAGTTGAAGATTTTGCACAACCAATGCTATGCAGAAAAGAATGGACATTAATTCTCTATTAGATTTCCTCTTAGATGGGTTTTTGGTAATGATGAGGATCGCTATTGGCATGCTGCTAATGAAATCATGGAATAGTTTAAAAAAAAAAAAAAAAAAAGCTACAAAAGTCGCATAACAGAAATAACTTCTTTCGGGAAAATTGAGTGGTGTATACAACCTTCATCGCTTTATTCATAACATATTTGAAAACGGACTTCTATATCTCTACTCCTTCTTCTAATCAGCCAACCACTGCTGCTGCAAATTTTCGACTTTTTCGCTTCACTGAATTCTCCCACGGTTCGTTTTCTATTGCTGCAGAATTTGCGATGAGTATAAGAAAAATAAGTAGTAATCGGAGGATCAAATTAGTTTCCAATGCAAAAAAAGTTCGATAACTGTTGCGGTATTTCTTTAGTAGATAGAGCGGAAGTATGAATCATTGCAATCGTATAGCACGAATTGACACGTTCATTGAAATGAATATAATACATGGAATATTCATATTAATAGACTTAACTTCGTATTCACTGAAGCATTCCAAAGCTTACCCTGCTGCTTAGATTTTCTTGAGAAATTGAAGTATTTGTTAAGCAGTGGATTAAGTTTAACGGTGAGCGCGATCGGTTCTAGATTGAATTTGCAGCTATTTCTTAACAAGGTTAGCTGAGAGAAACTTCAATCAGTGTCTGTCGTAATTATTGATGGCAATTGAATATGGCTATTGCTGGTAGCATCAGAAGTCGGATGGAATCAATGAAATATCAAAAGACAGATAAATGTGAAAGTTTGTAAACTGATACCAATAGACAGGGTAATAGGCATGTATAAGAAAGATAGAGGACTTCAAAAGGTAAAACGATCAAGTTCAAAAGTAAGAAGAGAAGAATCTTAGCTCTTCTTCCTCTGTCGGTACCATCAGATATGATATATATGAGCTCGTTTGTGAAAAACAATTTTGGGATTAAGTATCTGACCGACACATATTCGTATCAAATGTATTGTTTAACGCTGCGTTACGACTGCTAAATACCATGCTTGATGTGGTTTCACTGGATTGATTATGTAAACTACCAAATAAATTTTCACAGTTAATAATGATAACAGGAAAAACAGCGATAATAACACAATACGTTGTCAATTATCAAGGAATCCTCATTGAATAATATATTCTTTCGGTATTTTTTGTCAGTAGCTTATTTCGCATAGAATCCTTTTTCCATAGCCCTTATATAAAAGCGGGGTGTAAAGCTTTCACAGAGAAAGTACAAAGGTGACCAGAGAGTGAAATGGCGAGTAGTGGCAATAAGCAAAGAGTTCTGGTTGGATATATTGCTGCTTCAATCTGATAAGCATCATTATTCTTATTTGTTTGGGATGAGCAAATCTTCTACTTTTGAAGCTTATTTTTGCCGACTTTTTCCTTTGATGAGTTTCATCAATTCATTCTTCACCTTCTGTTTAACCAACAACTTATTTATCCTTATTTCGGCTCATACAATGAGCAGTGGCTTCTGGACATTTCTTTGACTCTTTTACGAAGCAATATTATTGACCTCACTGGACATTGTAAACTTCTTCCTTATTTGAAAAGAATATGTCCATCAAATTTCAACTCCGTTAACTTTGTACATTACAAAGCATCCGAATAGCTTGATGATCTTGGGTGCAGCAAAATACTGATAAAAGTGAAGATGGTCCTTATTCATACCGCTATGTTCTACAAAGTTAGTTGTTAATTTCAAATGACGTAATGGAACATATAAAACTCACGATCATCGCGAAACAGTTGAACACAAAGCTGCAACACCTTGCTTGCCTTGTTTGCTCTTATTGTTTTTAAGCTGAACTGATAGCAGTTTTATATAATACGAAAAAAGTAATTTCTCTGATTCACCACTTCAATTATTTTTTGATGAAATATAGTTGACTGTTTTCCAATTTCACAAGTTTTTTTAGTGATTGTATCAAAAATTGATATTTATAGTTGGTAATTGATATTTCTCAATATCATCTTCGAGATTAAGAAATTCTTTCTCAAAAAAAAGAACGGATTATTATTGTGCAGCAAATTGAATAGTTATTCCGCTTCAACAATTTTTGACTCTCATCTTGAATTTGATTATTCATAAATTTCCATGCTCTCTTATTGAAAAGTCTATACTTATCTTGAAGGAATAATACGATCTAGTTATCTTGCATAAAATTAATTCGCAATGGAATTTTTTAATGTATAAGTTTCAACCCCAGTTTTGCCAGTGCCAACTGAATTGAATTTTTTTTTGCATAAATTTCAATAAATTTTTTTGAGTTCTATGAAACTAACTGCAGTTCCTAATACGGTGCGATGATCTCCTATTAGAGAATATTCATCCCATGTCTATCTTTTCATCACTATCTTTCCCATCATCATTATCTATCTTTGACAATTTTCAAAAGACAACAGTTTAAAAAATGATGGGTAGAAAATGTAACGAATAAAAGAGGAGTGATTTAGACTATTATGGATTTATCTTTTCTTTGTATTATTGTGACAAACAGATCTGCAGGTAATTCGAGTAGTAAACCAAACGAATGAATAAACAATAAACAAAAAAGAGGAAAGTGGATGAAATTGTTTGTCTAGTGAACGGATTATTAGCAGCAAACATACAACAAACAGGAAGCAGATTGATGGATGCTAGCTAATTTGTTATTTTTAACGATGATAGATCTGTTTAATGTATTATGAAATATCGAGTAACTTTACTCGAATCAATTCAATCCATTCATTTCAATCCATTCCATTCCAGCTCATTTCAATCCTTCATCCCTTATCGCAGCTACCGTCTCCTCTTGCGAAAGCAATTGGAGCATCGTCGGACAATCGCACCACCCACTTGTACCCCGCCCCGCCCCTAAATGATGCATGTTGTAATAAAGGCAAAACGTTTTCTCAACAACCAATCATTGAACCATTTATATTACATTGTTTGTTGTATCTATCATGTATGTGTGTGTATGTGTATGTGTGTATGTTTGTGTGTGTCCATACACACAAGTGACATTCTGAAGAACACACGCATACACACACTGAGACAGGGACGAGGACATCATCAAATATCTATGTGCTCGGAGTGATAACGTAACGATTGCCGAGCTGTTTGTTTGTTTGTTTGTTTATTTACTGTTGTTCTTCCTTTAAAACTACTCATATTTCGTCGAGCTTTGTAATTCTCGCATTAAACAATAAAGCAAGTGCTGCGCGACGAATGTCGAAATTTAAAATCTCGGAACTATGCCCCGATCTTGTTGCCGAAAGGCCAGCATCATGCTCCAAATGTATGTTATTAGCCTTCTATTTGGTATTCAATAATCAAAATTGAAAAATCTTCCTCATCCCAAAACTACGAATTATGAAGAAATTTAAATGAGAATAAAAACTTGTATGAATTATGCTGTACTTTGTTTCCTTTTTTCTTGGACATACTCATTTCCTTACCAAAATGAAGGTGATAACAGGTAATTTGCAGCATTTATTATGGATGAGAAGAACAAAAACGAGGAAGGTGTTGATGAAGGAATTGAGGAAAATACATCTGATGGTGGTTCTGATAGCAAGAAAGTGAGTTTAATTTAATGTCAACTATCATAAATTCGTTCGTATGATTTTCTTAATGTTCAACCTTCCTTCTCTTACTGTTCACTCACTCTTTTTTTTTATTTAATCGAATCTTTTATCTAATAAGAGCTTAATTCTTCCATTAAATTATTGTCCTAATAATATTAATATTTTCTTTGGTTCTTCAAGTTATCATCATCATCGAATTTTACCGATAATACTTTGAAAGCTGCACATAATTCTTAATCCGCAGTAGCTCTCGCTCTCCCCATAAGTTATTTCCGCTCACTTTTTTCTCGAAAAAATTCCATTTCTCCTTCTCCTGATTCATTGTTGAATTAACTAGACAACGGTTATTGATGTCTAATTGCATCTAATTAAACTACCTGGTGGGAAGACTTCATTGCTTTTTGTCTTACTAAGTAAACGTCATTTATTTATTATCAAAAACATGTTATACCGTTAAAAAAAAATGCAGAAATGGGCTCTGATAGAGATCGGAATTATTCCAGATAAACAGCTGAGCGATTTAGAGAGAATATCGAATATCATTAATCTAGAAGATATGACTTTTAAACAATTCCTTAAATCAGTGGAAATGATGTGAACCTCAGTCATGCAAAACTTATTTATTTTACAGTAAAACAAGTCAAATTTAATACTGAGCATTTATTGCTACATCACTGTTTATAAAAATTTATAACAATTCCAAATTTAATTACGCGAATTTTTTAAAGACTTTCGAAGAATTGCTTCTATTTCTGTCAAAAAAAGTCAAGTTTTTCAACATCATAATTAAATGAGGAAGCGAAACTGTTAGTTTTTCTGGAATTATTATTCAGCCAAAATTTCATTTTTAATTTTGTCAAGTAAATAGTCACCTGCTTTATTAATTATCGTTATTTTGCCTCGAATCACCATTTCTTGTAATTCCATGACAATCATCGCTGTAGTAAGTAACGAAAAAGCATGTGATTATTTACAGATATGAATTTTTTTGAAAACCGCTTACTTTAAATCGTATTTTTTAATGTATGATAATATGAAATGTAATATTTCAGTCAGACGAAAATGGAAAGCCTCCATTCAGCTATAATGCATTGATAATGATGGCAATTCGAAGCAGCAAGGAGAAACGATTAACCCTTAGTGGAATTTATGATTATATCATAAAAAATTATCCATTCTATCGAGACAATAAGCAAGGATGGCAAAATTCGATCAGGCATAATTTATCTCTTAATAAGTGCTTCGTGAAAGTACCGAGGAGTTATGATGACCCTGGAAAAGGTAGCGTTATTTCTTTTTATCTATCAATGAAGCAGAGCGTTATTTTGCATTTATTATTCCCTGTGGATTTTTAATAGCTTGTTAGTCAATGTTTTTCATAAATCATTGATTTTACAATAGAATTTGCGCTGTTTTGCTAAACACCTCTTATGCTTCATTTTTTGTTAAAGAGCGATCCAACTACGGGTAAGGTGGTAGTAGTGGAAAATATTATAATAATTAACTTCACTCGTTATTTTATGGAAATGATGTTATGGGTTTCAACATCACTTTGACTAAATGTCCTGATGCCCAGGCAGCATTACTATATTTGGATTTGTTAGTGTTTTCGATCTGTCTGTTGAATTAATCCACGGCTACAGTATGATCGAAACGTCATTAAGCATGCTTCTGCTGCACATTTAATACATTATTTTTCAATCCAGAAATTATCAAAATTACACAGGAAATGCTATATATGCTCACTACTGTTTAATCATATTCCTTGAAGAAGAGATAGTTTTCAGGTAATTATTGGATGTTGGATGCTTCATGTGAAGATGAAGTATTTATCGGTGGATCGACGGGTAAATTACGAAGACGACCTTCCGCAACGACACGGGCTCGTCTTGATGCTTTTAAACAGTACGGTGCTGTAGCATCATCGTTATTTAATCCATTTTATCAGCAGGGTTCACGACTACCTCCATTCCTTGCTACGCCTGGATATCCGCTACTAACAGTTGGCGTACCACGTACTTTACCGGGTACTTTTTTGGCGGATCATCCACGATTTTTGACAGCAGCTGCAGCGACGGTCCCTCGAGCACAACTGCCACAGCAGTATGCACCAGCACCTGCCGTTGCAGCAACAGCAGCAGATCCATCAGCAGCTACAGCTTCAGCTACGTCAGCAATAGTTGCTGCTGGTACTGTCGGCTATCCGTACGTATCGGGCGGTGATCTGATGCGTTTGTACATTGCTCAACAGCAACATCAACATAAGCAACAAGCTATCGAGTTAGTTAGCAGAAAAGTTATACTGTAAATGATATCGTAGTAAAAGCATTTCTGTGTATATTTAATCATCTTTTCACTATTTTTTAAAATTCTTTTTCGATTCTGATCTACATTCCTTGAAACCGACATTTTATAATCCCTTTTTTGTATTTAAATTGTTTCCATCCCCGAAAAATTTTGGATTTGTCATCTCTTTATTTTATGTTGAAAAAGGTCTATTCCCATTTTCACATTTGGTTCATAATTTCACTATTTTTCTATTCTCAGGATGAATCAGTTTCATTTTTTTAAAATGTCTCTTTCAAATGGTTGTCATACCGTCGTATTTATTCATTGAAATCTATTCAAACAGCAAGTCAATACTCGTTTTTCCGTCCCCGTTTTTTATTCTATCGATAAGAATTATCTTTGTCCCTTAGACTTTTCTTATTAATTAATGGTAAATCTAAAAAATTTCTCCCCTACTGATTTAGATATCATATTCTAAAACTTTTTACATTCCAAATTTCTTGCAATAAATTATCGGTCTACACCTTAAATCAGGTATACATATATATATATATATATATATATATATATATATATATATATATATATATAAAGAAAGTGATATTGCTCATTCGCCCTTCTAGCCGATTTTCGCATGATTTGAGCACTCGGTGCGTTACTAATTTTTTTTTATATTATATAAGCTCAAGTTACTTCATGTTTCGTCAAATTCGTAAAATAAATGTCTTGTTTTAAATTTTTTCCGTCTATCAACAATGTTAATTTTTAAAATGTTTGACAAAAAATTAATAGAAGATCATATAAATTCAATTTTCTCACTTACGCTTTTACCAATTAAGCTATTAAAAAA
Source organism: Onchocerca volvulus (assembly GCA_000499405.2). Classification (NCBI taxonomy): domain Eukaryota; kingdom Metazoa; phylum Nematoda; class Chromadorea; order Rhabditida; family Onchocercidae; genus Onchocerca; species Onchocerca volvulus. Next base: position 6,032,376 of record HG738138.1, read on the forward strand.
ATGAAAATACGTTTAAACCAACTTCTTTATAAATCGATGCACATATCATCTTGAGATTACAGAATCAGTTTTTCCTGGAATTAATAAGTTCTTTTTGGCTACAGAATGCGAATTCTTTAATTTTGACAAACTGAAATGGTGAATGAAATTCATATTAGAATTATATGAATGAAAGCAAATCCAATCTCTCAGGTCTATACTAATATTTGTTTAAGGCCAAAGGATTGCAAACTCTCCTTTGGGTAATTTGAGTTGCCTTTTAAAATCAGATTCTCCTGGTGTTGCATTGTTCACTGTTCAGTTATCTAAATTTCAACAACTGCAAATTTTGTATCGTTTTTTTGTGTAATAGACTGATAATTTTCCATAAACTTTATATGCATTTTTCTGTGATATATTTAAACGCCAATGTAATCATTTCGAGCAGTTTTTCATCACCGACTTCTAAAATTTTTTTTTGAAATTAAAAATAGTTCATTGCATAAATCAAATTCTAATGGATTTCGAAAGGTCATAAAAAATTAATTATTCATTACTTCATTTATTCACAATATAAGAGCCACTTTCCTTATTCGATTAATTGTATAAGGTGCTAAAAATGTTGCTGGGAACATTCATAGAAAACAAGAACAGTTGTTATTTAGTATGAACTTTGTCTCCAAAGTAATCGTTTTCCTTCGCTTTTTACTGACCGCCAAAGTAGTAACGTCAACGAAGGTATCGCATTCTAAGAGCGGTGAGCTTTTATTATGTCACTCAAGGAATGGTGCTATATGTTTCTTACTGATTCTCATCATCCACATCAAGAATTCTAATTGATGTTCTGGCAATATGTTGTTCCGATTCAAGTAGATTCATCTGTAATCCTTCTCAAAAAATGGATGTATCTGAATCAGTTTTTGGCTTAACTTTTTCAAAAATATCATTTTTAATAAGATGAACGGTACCATATTGATCAATAAGACTACTGTTAGAAGCTTAAAACCGTTCTTTAAGTTCTCAACGATTCCGATGTGTTCATGAAAAAGAAAGAATTGACAAGAAAAATGAAACGTCTGGTCTTTGTCTTTGAAGAGCTCCACTTTACACTTTTTGTTTTATAGGTAGTCGATATCTCCTGCAGTCCTACACCATCAGCACTTTATTCCTTCTCTTTCATTTTATTTTACCAGACATTTTGTTTGTCAATTTTCTATTGCTATGATTGGTATTTCCTGATTATGACGGATTCTATCTCAGATACTCGAAATTATTTCCGTCAATATAATTTAGCAAACAGATATCATCAATAACTTTTGCTTTCTTCATGCTCTTCCTTTGACAAATAAATTGGTGGAGGAAGTGAATGCTTTTGAAGAACTGTTGTCATACTGACTACTGTAAACACAATTTTTATGTATTTTATTGGGTATAATTTTGCAGTATGAATTTCAAAAATAGAAGGCTTATCGATTTAAGAATCCCTGGTTTCTGTTTTTTTTATATTTTCTTTTTGAAGTTTCTTTTTTTTCCGGACAAAATTTATGCAAATCTTATAAAAAAATTATGAGTAATTGACGAATGGAATAATATTAAATGCAATTCTACAATGTTTGAATAAAAGTGCACTTAAGTACATTCTGGACTTACTTAGCGTGCACCGGATCTGAAATCCGTAATATTTTCGGATTACAAGCAATTAAATGACTATTCATGTTGGTTTTGAGAGGATTTGTTTAATGACTTCCTGCTCCTGTCTTTTGCTATTATTACATATATTGTTCCTGATTCCTCTTTGATAATTCATTATAAGGTTTCCATCTGTCTGTTTGTATATATTTCCACGTGTTTTGTGTATGTATATGTTTTTATAGTTTCTTATAAGCTTCTGCCGCTCATCGACAGCGATAATCCACTAAAGAGGGCAATGACAAGCGTTTCGTCGAAATAATAATTTAATACTATATTTCAGGGTCATTTGCCTTTTGTTTCCATTAGTTTTTTTGTTTTTTTCTTTTTTTTTCCATTTTATTCGGCAAATTTCATTTCATAATGTTTTTATTTCCATTTCTATTGCCGTTTATTCGTATTCCTTTTAGCAATCACTATGCCAACATATCATACTGTATATAAATTGAGCAGCCGTTTGCTCCCTTATTTGCTGACACCATTTATTTCACAATGGAATCTCTGCAAAAAGGGAGTGGTTAGGAATCATAATGTATTCATTCAATTGTTTTGCATACTATATTTATGACTTCTAATTTTGTTCATAATTCTGATTTATGACAATAAGTGTTTTTTTTTTCTCGGAATATGTCTGAGTTTCAAAAGAAAGTTATCTTAAAAAATATATTTTATAGTTTGAATCAGGATGAATTAGCAATCACAATATATCTAATACTAATAAATTTAGTTCGGAAAGTTCATGAAATCACCAAAAAAAGATTTTTTTAAAGATAATATTTCTTTATCATCAACTTATGTTCCATTTACTTTACTTATATTTTATCGGTATTGTATCTCAGTTAACTTTTTATTCCAGCAAGCAAAAAATCGTTTCAGAAAGAAATTTGACATTGAAGCAAACAACTGTAGATTATCTAGCATTTAACTAAGAATATATTATAAGTTCTAAAAGGAAGGTTAATCTGATTGTTGTGTTGCAACTGTTATTGTCAAAGAGCACAGTTGCTCTTCTGATTATCCATGTTTATTTTGTGATTCTCCCGATTCGTGATTTCTTCCATTATCATGGAAAAATTGTAGTTGTCATGCCAATCTTACTAGATCTTTTTTTTCTTCATTCATCCAGCACTGTTCCTCTTGCAATAGTATTTTCTTGATAACCGAATACTGTATATTGTTGACTCAAATAACAATGCTCACTCCTTTGCGTTAAAAAGTGTGCGATAACTACAAGCATGGGTAAATAAGTGAATTAAAAGGATATGTAGATGAAGTTGGGGGAACGATGGATTATTTGAACACTTCTAAATTTTTAAGTTTTAGAAGTAGACTTGAAGTATGCTTATGTTGATGAAGTTAATAGTATAGTACATGCATCCTGTTGTATAAATCTATGGATGTGAATATGGACTGCACTTTTAGTTCTCTGCTTATTAGAATTTTTCTTTGAAAATAAAGCTACTTGTCAATTTCCTTAATTTGAAAATATTTTCAAAAAATTTCGAAAAGTTCTTTTTTTTTTATTTGTGAAAGTATGCAACTATATTTTGTAATTACTTCAAATTCGGCCATAGTATTTCAGACTTTTTATAATCTTTACATTATACATTAGCCTCGTAGAATAACAAAATATGTAGTATTGCGATATAGTGTTGATTAATTAGCGACAAGACAACTGTAGTGATAATCAGTGACAATAAACTGAAGATGATTCAATTGATTGTAAATCATACGAACAGAACAACATCCTAATCATTTTATAACTAAGCATTTAATTTAACGCTACTCATAATAGCAATGTGCTAATTAAGCTAATGTACATCATTTACAAGAGAGAGAGAGTTACGGTCATTATTATTTTCTGCTCGCATTCATCTTGTTCTCTTCTGTTGTGGCTATTTTAATTTGAAATTGATTAGCGAAAACAGCAAACAGATCTAGCGAGATAGCAGAAGCAAAACATTATGGTTTATCGTCGGCATGTGTTTGAAGTGCTGCTGTCATTCATCTCCTGCTGTTCATTTTTGTTGCAACATTTACTAAATACATCTCCGTTATCTCTTTTAAATATTTGCATTTTTTTTTTCAGATGGATTCACCTTTTCTCATCTTTAAAATTCGGTTACTTTGAGATATCGTCCGATTTCTTGGTTGTTTAGTAGAATAATTCAGTATCAATTTATCATTTAACCGTCCCCCAGAACACATGGAAATTTTCAGATTTACTGAAAAATATGTCTCATTAAGACCAAATAGAATAAAGCTAAAATTTTGATCATTTTATATATGAAATATAATGTGACAAATATTAACTCATATCAAAAATTATAACAGTGCGTTTTCTCATACATTATTTTAATAATCGAATTTAAAAAATCCTAAATACAAGTTGAAAAAAAAATTAACGATGTAAACATATTTTTACAACTATGCAATTTTATATATTATGATAGCTTTGATAAATACAAAAAAAAAAAAAAAAAAAAAAAAAAAAAAAATTTAAAAAAAAAAAAAAAAAAAAAAAAAAAAAAAAAAGAAAAAATTGCACATTAAAAAAATTTAAAAAAAAGAGTTGGCTCCATATTTAGAGATACGGATTGCACAAAAGCAAACAAATAGTTAATTCTGGTATGAAATCTGGAAAATCAGATAGAGCAAGGAAGGAATGAAAAGTCCAGAAGTCGTCAGCAAGCCCAAGTTTGTGATAATCTTGAAAAATAAACAAATTATATATACATATTGTGCTGATTTATTTTATTTGTAATTTACTTTCTCCGATTGGCATGATGAATAGTCCGGTTTGTATTACGGAATTATGACGTAGCGAAAGAAAAAAAGGAAAAGAGAAACAAGAAGAAAATTCCACGTAGCTAATTCCATTATTCCATTTCGTTTCCTGAGCAGATTTACTGAACGATCGTAATCAAATAGTGCTTTCCAATACTATATTTCATACAGAATTATGCCTCAATATTTTCTTTTCAAACAGTTTGCTGAAATAATTGTTTTTTTCCAAACATTAAGAATTTTGGCTCATTTCGATTCCACGTTCAAGATAAAAACTTTTATTGAGAAGGAAAAAATAAATCCCTGCAGTCAAGCAACACAGCATAAAAGGTTGGCTGTGAATGAAGACCTAATTGCAAGAAGAGTGAGTAGTATTTTTTGATGGCTTTTATGTTTGCTTTTCAGATTATTTTTATTGGATCAGTTCAACTAACATGTAGGTAACTTATAGGAACTGAAAGTATTAAATTTTATTGAAGTGTTATGGGAATAAAGACTACTGTAAAATTACCCGTACAAATAGCTCATTGGAGTAGTTTTTCGTTAATTTAAAGTCAAGTTAAATGAGGCCTTTGCATTTGAGAAGAAAATAAATTAACAAATAAAGAAGATCGCTCATAAATTCATGGAAAAGCTCCCCCCAAATTGAATCTCAAGAATCAACTCCGACCGATTTAATTTTCATTCAAAATAAAATGGAACTAAATCAAACTATTTTACAACAGATATTACTTATAACTTAGCAGATAGGCAAATCTGGCCAAGATGAATAATGTTTTGTCAGTGAATCAGTGAATAACATACGAACTTTCGAAAGTCTTGCGAAAGCACACAAACTTTGAAAAAAGAAAGGGTATTACTTTCATAAAAAATATGCTGCTGAAATGAAAATAATTGAAGAACAGAGGTGAAAAAAAGATAGAAAGAGGGAAATCGACTGCTATAACATTATATTTGATTGACAACTATGAATGACAGATACGTCAATGGGAGAATGTATTCTGACTCCAATCTCATTACCACTATCATTATTATTACTATCAGCATTATCATTCGTAGCTCACTTCTGCAGCAGCAAGCAACATCATTCAGCTCAAAGATGCTCGGAGTTTTGCTAATTTGTAAACTGCATACATCACAACTTTCGGAATAATTTCTAACGAAAAATTTTAACGAATCAAATAATATGTATCAATATTACGATTAGCACACTAATATTTCCATCAAATAAGATGTCGGAATACAGTTTGTAATAATTAATCAGCCACAATTTTTAAACTGATCTATCTATCTGCGATAAATCAAAGCATTTGTGTTGTCTCAAGTACCTTAAATGATGTTTCAAGTATTTTAAGAGATATCGCTCATGAACAGTCACTTTCTGCTTACAAATCCCATGATTTATTCGGCTCAATTTTTTGACACAATCCACGAATATATAAATGTTTTTTTTTAATCTGTAAAAACAAAGAAAGCTCGCTTCTTTATCCAGTTACAATATTAATACTGAGTTAATTAAAGCGAAAATTGAGTATTTCAAATATTTATCTTAATTTATTCGCATGTGTTATGCTTATCCAAAAATATCAAACGAGATTGATTCTGATAAATACTATAATTGAATCTAACAACCAGTTAAAGCTATCAAAAAAATATCAATGAGATTGTCATATATATATTCTGTTGGAAATCTCTCGAATTTTTAAATAAATCATAAAAAAGAAGGAATTAAGGCTGCTAAAGGAAGAAAAAGTTAGTTTTGATTTCGGATTAGCTCATCCTACGAGAAGTCATTAGACTGTGAGAAAGTGCATGAGGATAAAATAGTGTCAGTGCAGACAAATTGACGACATGAACAAGGACACCGGCTTCTGTGGTATTGCAAAGAGTAGGCGACACGCTGTGCGATTTGCATTCTAGTATTAGTCCCATTATCGCATTTTGTATATCTATGTGCAACTCTTGCCGCTCTTTCATAATCTTTATCAAAAGTGCCTGAAAATTACAAAGGATAGTAAGTGTTACGACATGCTTGTCTCTTAAGGACAGCAATAAAAAAAATTGGTGACCTCACTGCTGTTTTCGTTCATAAGGGTGACGATGACTAACAAAGAATGAAGTATGTGACTCTTCCTGATCCATGAAATTTTCAGCATGATTACCAAAACACCGAAATGGTGAGAATAAGTAGTACATCGAACGATTCAAAAGGGCCGCAGTCTTCCACACCGTTTGGATGACTTATGAATGAGAAACAGAGCAAAACAAATTATAGAATGGTTTTTATTAGTTACAAATTAGTAGTTCAGAAGCTCGTTTATTTTTATATTTTGTTTACATCATCGTTTAAAGATTATTCCAAATAAATTAATTCATGAAAATATGTACAGATATTTCAGAAAAAAAAATTTCCGTTCGCCAGGAGTTCTTAAATATATCATAATCATTAATCTACTTCTTACATTTGCGTCAACTTTCATTTAATTCTTAACATACATTTTAATGAAGACAAGAAATAAGACAAAACAAAAATGCTCTTCTTAAATTACGATATTCATAATCTGTCGAAAAAGACTCATAATAAACTACGTATTTTCAGCAAAAATTTCATCAACACTTTAACAAAATTTCCACTAAAAAGCAGATGAGTAATAAATGAATAATACAGAAGTAATGATTATTCGAATTTGATTGGAATTAAAGGGAATTGCGCCACTGCCGGATTTGAAAGATCGACAAGAAAACATAACAAACCACCAACACCTTCAAATAAACTGTATGGACTATCTGGTATTCGGGCATTCTTTCTGAAATTCTGATCGCATGCAATTCGAGCAAAACATTGTGCATATTTGAGATACTTCTAAAAAAAAAAATATCGTTTGATAAGAAGAAATTATATTACATAATGGCAGCATATAGAATCACGGATAGTCTTTTTGAAGAAAAATCTAACACCGAAATATTACGATGCCATATATACTTTATTTAATGTAAACATTTTATTTAATCAGAATTCATGTGCAGTTCGTATTTACCGTTTTCTGGGTTAGACGATAATAAAGGAGGAACGCATAACCACCACCTGCAACACCATGACAAATTCCTGGTCCTTTGCGCAGAACACCCCGTTTCCAAATAAGATCAAGTGCCTTTTCAGCTGCCTAAAACATCTTTAGCGCGAAACATGTTTGCTTTCGAAAAACTACGAACGTTCCACATAAATGAGGAAACTAAAAGATGAAATGAATTAAACTGTTAATTATTTTCAAACCATTTTTCGTTTTAAACGTGCTTTTAAGCAAATTCCTGTTCCTGATAATAGTAAAGTTTGAATGCGGAATGAAGTTTATCTTTAAGATCTTTTGCTTCTTCGCCACCATTATCACTTGGAAGATCACACTAAAAGAATTGCTGATGCGGCCCTGATAAGGTTTTCCAACAAAAAAACAAGTGGATTTGAATATCGGCAGTATTGAAGAAGCAAAAGAACCTTGTGTTTAAAAAAAGTCAGTTTTGTTAAGAGGATGCGTTTTAACTCAATAAGGATTGCTAGTGTTGCTAAAAGGGCTGTCTACTAACTAAATTAAAAAAATAAAAGAATAACTCATAGAGAAGCAAAAATGCAAAAAAAAGCAGAAACTGGAAATAAAAACTGGTGAAAAATCACTGAAGGAAAGGTTATATATTATGGATCAAAGAAATTAAGCAATTTAAATTGCATTATTGTAAATACATCAATAAGGAAGAAAAGAAAACAAAAAACCAAGGATAAATACCTCCAAGAATTTGACTTTCTTAGTACACAAATAAGCAACAATCATTAAATGAACAGCTCCAGCTGCGCCATGACACCAATGCACAAGTTCGTTGGATCCACGATTTATACCGATTTCATCAACACTTGGAGAAAAATTACCATTTGTTGCCTGTTTTTCCAGAAGCCAATCCAATGTACTCTCAATATCTCTTAATGCTGCACCATCCAGAAGATCAAAAAAACTGCAATTATTGTTTCGAATAAATTTTCAAAAATTAATTCATAAAAATTGTTAAAAATGTTGTAAAAGAGTGAGGCATGTCTGCAAACAAATTTCAAAAATAATGTGTCTTCACAAAACAAAAGTTCACAAATTTCTTTTTTACCTAAGCAACATTTGCAGAATGCCCATCAAACCATGAGCAGCGCCGAGGTACTCAACATTATAATAACGATACATCAATGGTGCTCGAGATCCATGCCGTTTAGCATAACTACGACCAGAATCGATTATGGAATCAACTACTTTCTTAAGACGCAAATTAGATATGATTTCATGATGCAAACGCATCCTGCAAAACAAGAAAATTCAGACCTTAAAACCAACACAAATATATGAGCAAACAGCTCGCATAAAGTCGGAATTTCTCATTTGAATACAACATTTTCTACGCTCTTCTATCTAAATTAACAACGAACTAACCTTAAAGTTAAAACTGCTGCTAGAAAGCCAGCTCTACCAACAAGCATTTCATCCGCACCGTTCGGTAAATAATCTTTAGCACATATCACATCAATTAAAGATGCTACTTTATCGATGATAGCAGTATTCACAAACTTCTTCACTTCGTAATCTAGTACAGCTTTAATGACATATACCCCAAGTGCACCAAGCAAATATTGCCCGTCGTCTTTGCGACATCCACTCTTCTGCAGAATTAATCACAATACAATCAAGAATTTGATGATAGTTTTCATACATGAAAAAGTATCGAAATACTTTTTGCCGCATATCAATTAAAAATTATTCAGGTGACAGTCTTATTAATCATTTCCCTATGATATGTCATTTAAAATTGAAATTAATCTTCTGCAATTTTCTGACTAACATTTCCTATTCACTGCAAGCAAATTAATAACCAAATGGTATATTAACAGCAAAATATCATTTTTTAGGAATCATATTTATGTTTTTTTTTTCGAAAAAAAAAATTAAAAATAAAACCTTAATTTGCTTTAATTGATCCTCTACCACTTTACTGCAGAAATCTGCATACTGCTTTGCTTTCTCTGATAAAAGTCGGGAGGCATACAACACGCTGTACCCATCACCTGCAACTCCGACGTAAGCACCACCATCATAATCATCCGGATTATGTTTTCTCTTCATGATTTCTTCTGCGAGAATTGCAGCTTCTTTTTCCAGGATTTCTTTAGTCACCTTTAAGCATCAGTTCAAAGCTTTTGAAAAAAGTTATGGGATAAAAAGTGCAGAAGAAATAAATTCAACAGAAAATTTCAGCTCAAGAATTACTAAAACATGGAACAATATATAAAACCAGAATATTGCGCAATTTGCATCCATAAAAACAATTGCATCGTTTTCAAATTACATGATACAAAATAAATAGAAAAGGAACTGGCTACAAATTTAAATATTCAATGGACTTTAAACCATTAGATGCATAATATGAATACCTTGCCCGATCCAGCTTCACTATCGGCCAAATATGGATTGTCAAAATACCGTTTATGTAGGATAGAAAACATGGCTTTATCGTCTCCTTTACTTTCCGGAACTGTAAACATACATAAGAAATACATCATGCACTTCCACCGATATATCATTACGTGAATCTTGACTGAATCCTTCCAAAATATGCCGTTTATTCCTCACAAATCATTATGATTGCACAAATGTTATCAGATTCTCGATAATTGTTTTAAAAATTACTATATTAGAAAGCAGAAAGCTACTGCAATATATTGTAAAACACCATAATAAGAAAAAATTTGAGAAAGCAAAATTTATTTTCAAAAAAATAAGTGATACAATATTAATATTTTTTCAGTCTCGAACATTTCTTTAATAGACATCGCAATGCATAAATTACGTCGAAATTTTAAAAAACAATAGTAACAAGGAAATCAAGAGAAAGGTATAGGTACAAGGGGAAACTGCGTCTTATCTGGTTCCAACAAGTCGCATATAAAACATAAAGTTCCACTTATCCCTTCGAATAAGCTGTATGGTCGGTCAGGTGTCCGAGCTCTACATCTGAAGTCTTCACTACATAAAATTTTCCCAATACAGCGAGCGCAATCCAGGTAACGCTAAAAAAAAAAAAGAAAAAAAATCAGTATCTTATGTTTAATTTTCTGCATTATATGCATCTTATGTCTTCGAAAATTTTGTAGATTTTTACTTACATAAGCGGAAAAATAGCAGTAGGAAGTAATCTCCAGGAAAATGTAGTTTCAATAAGAAATAATGTCGAAGAAAATTTGGACAATCTAGTTAAGGTGAAAGGGTGCAAAATAAGTAATCTAGTGATAATTGTGCTTAAACGTGAAAGGCACAATGAATCAATAGCAAAAAAATTAAAAATGATAGGAAAAGTTAGGTAAGTTATTAAAATTTTCTCTGGTTGAACTTAGACCAGATGAACGAACACTTATTCAGAACCGAAAAAAAAGAACCTGCTCATTGGTAAGCCGATAAAACAATAGAAAAGCATAACCACTGCCAGCAGCACCATGACATATCCCAGGACCTTTCATCAAGATACCCTTTTGCCAAATAAGATTCAGCGCTGCATTTGCGCTCTGAAATTTCATTTCCGCAGTTCGGAAAAAGCTGTTGCACAGAAATACTCCCTCTCATAAAAATTATAAATTCTGTGACAGTCAAGAACGAGTTGAAAAACAGTTTGAAGAAAAATAGAAAACAATCCAGACATATTACAAAAACGAAAGCAATTAAGACATTTCAAATGTACAGCTTTTTCTTCTTCACTCGTTACAATCATTTTATAAAAAGTCTTTAAAAGAATTGATCAATGCAGAGAATATTGAGCTAACTTTTAGGTATTTCTCGTTACGGGTTCGTAAATATGCAACAATCATTAAATGAACAGCACCAGTGGCACCATGACACCAATGCACCAACTCATTTTCACCTCGATCGATTCCTTCCTCTTCTACTTTTGATGGAATGTTACCATTTTCTAATTGTAGTGACAAAATCCAATCCACTGTTTCCAAGACATCGGATTTTGCTCCCTCATCCAAAAATTCAATAAAACTGCAAAGAAAGAATGTACTTTTAAACAGCTGAAAGAAAAATTTGAAAAAATTACTTTGCGATCATTTCTTCACATAAAAATGCAAAATAAAAAATTCCTCTGCCATAAGTCTGCAAATAAAATGTACGTAACATTTACGCTAACAGTGGTCTAACTAACAGTTGAGTTAAAGTTCAAATGGCATAAGATCATGAGTCTTTTACAACAAATCGATGTTCAATGCGTCTAATGTATATCAGCCACAACATTCAGAAATGACCGCAGCAAACAACCAAACAGTTCTAGTAGAAGAGGTTTGAATTTCAAATTATACTCGTTCATGAAACTAAAACAACTGATTTTACCAAAGTAACATCTGTAGAATGCCCATAAGACCATGGGCCGTACCCAGATAATGACGTCCATGATACTGATACATTAATGGCACCTTAAACCGTTTCGAAACCGCGTAAGATCTACCAGAGGCGATTATTTTATTTACAACAATCCTAATGCAATCATCAGGAATAATTTCATGCGCTATATGCTCCCTGCAAATCAAATAAATTATTTAAAAAATCAGCAATTTTACATCAGAGAGACAAAAGGTGTAAAAAAAAAAAAAAAATGCTCAAGAGAAAAACATAAAAAAACCTAAGAGTGTTGACAGCAGCGAGGAAACCAACACGTCCAGCAAGCAATTCGTCAACTCCATCACTATGTACATCACTGTTCGCTACAATATGACCAATTTCAATAATACGGTTAATCAACTGTTTGCTTTTCTCGCTTCTTTTTTCATAAAGTATACAGATCACGTAAATACTTAATGATCCCAATAAATAGTATGTTTCTCGGTTTGACTCTTTCTGTAATCAGAGTTGGAGAGTACAGGAAACCTTCATACATTATTATTAAAAAATCATAAAAAACAATGAAAACTCTTCTGTTATATATGGATTTTGAAAGGATGTGCATAACAATTTTGCAGATTTATCCATAGCTGGGAAAACTGATCTCCAAAGAGATTGAAGTTACACACTAGAGTTAAAAAACTATGATGGAGGAATTTCCTACTAAAAAAATAAGAGAGAGACAAGCATCATGACATCATGTGACATTTTTCAATGTCGCTCAGGCTCATTCGGTTTCACTATTTTCATTCTTTATCAGCAAAAGTGCAAGTCTTACTTCTCTATAGATGTTTATTTCTCTCTCATTCCATTCACTGAAATACCCTACTGTACTGACATGTCAATCGGTAGAATTAAAACGTAGAAATTTAAATTCATCCACAGCTGACCCATAGTTGACCATTTTCAGCAAAAATGTTTAAAATGAACCTTTTTAACAGCTTCCAAATGTTTCATAAGAAGGTGCCTTCCGTATTTCATTGATTCCTCTCGACTGTGATTAAAGAATGATGAAGATGCTCTTAACATAGCGTATGCAATACCGGCTTCACCAGTATATGCGCCTCCATGCAAATCATCGTTACTAGGAGATCTACTCATTATTTTCTTCAAAATCTGTCTCGCTTCATTTTCCAACCACGCTCTCGTGACCTTAAATAATGGCTAATTAAACTTGACTGTATTTATAGGAAGCTTCATCAACTGTGTATGATGAATAAATATGGCACTCAGGTCATGTACTACCCAGTGAATCTCAACTGTCAATTTCAAGAAATGACTCTTATTCGTGAACTTTCCACTTCTTGATGACATTTGAAACTCTAAAAAACTAAGTGCGGACATATCTCTATGGACTACTTTTCCTTACATTTTAAAAACAAATAAAATGAATCAGCGAAAAGTGAAAACCTGTTGGAATTACTTACGGATTCCGCTCCTTTATTTGGGTCGTTTAAAAAGGGATTTTCCATATAACGCGGCAACCATTTTGAAGACATGCTTTTTTTACTAAGAGGTCTAAAATAATTCCACAATTTTACACAGTTGTAAAATAAACATGGGAGAAATGATTTTATCGGAGTCCTTTGATTGACACTCAAGTAGTTAAAGGCTAAAAAAAACCAAATACAAAATAATGATGAATTCAAAACATTGTGGGATTATTATTGCAATACATATGTACTTTCTTCACTCCCCTCGTTGATTTGGAACGTTAATTTCAATCACTAGTCGTAGATTCTTCGTTAATATTATCTCAAATTTCTCCAGTTTTTTTCTAAGATTCCTCCTATTTAATATTGTCCACAATGGTTATATATAATATAAATTCGAAATTCACGAAATCTTCCTCTTCTGTGCTAAATCCCGGAATCAGCTTCCAGCAAAAATCTCGCCACTCAACCACCGCACAAGCATCTCATGACGAAAACTGGATAACTTCATAACATCCTTTCAACTATGTTGCATATCACAAAATATGAAATTTTTATTCTCATATTCCATCAAACAATTAAAATTTGCAAACTATTCTGTCTGAGGAAATCAGTTTCTTTGGGCATTTCGGTTTTACGATGTCGAATCCTGGTTCATTCGTTGAAGTTCAGTACTATGATCGTTTTCAGTATGATAGTTTTAGTCTTATTATTCCCTGTTCATTTTTTCTGAATAAATTACAGTGCAATTTGCAGGAATGTTACAGATGTCATGTAGGAATTTGCTAAAGTTACCATCAATAGGCATATCTGTTACGAGGCTTGAAAGTGGCATACCATCGATAAATGATATCAAGAAATCAGAAGATGATTACCATCCATCGAAATACACGATTTTTGGTTAGGTTTTATCTCTGATATTCATTTTATCCTTTCGTAAAAATTGTAAAATCCTGTTGTTTACTTATAAAAGTTGTTATCAGTGATTTTCAAATGAAACAGTCTTATGCAGGCAACAAACGGAAGGATCCAATGCATTATACTGACAGAAAAGTGGGTCGAGGTTACTGGCATTTCTCGAATACTATTTCTCATGCGCGGCCAAGGATTCATCCAAAATTGGCGAAAGGGATAAAGCAAAATCTTCATATAATTTTTGCTCTTCTTCTCAGCTTATGCATAGATTACGATTGGTACGTTATTTTCTATGAATAAATTACTTAGAATATCCATCAGTGCTGCTAACTACTTTTGATAGTAAGAATATCTCTACCAATCAAAATTGAATCATAACAGATTAGACAACTTATCTTAATTTCACATAAATGCATTTTTTATAAATATATGTTTTTTCGGATTATAATTTTCTATATCTCAAATGAGCTTTTTGTCCCAAATGGTTATACTGAGGAAAATTATATTATTAATTATTGTCGTTTAATAAGGCTTGGATATCAAATCAAGAAATTTACAATGATTTTTCGTCCAAAAGCTGCTGTTTACAACCCACAAGATACCAAGAATATGAACCGTTATCAAACTGACGAAACTATTTTGAATATTTATTATCAGTGGCGATGGAAAATTGGATGAAAGGAAGTTTATTTTATGGGTGAACCTTGTGTTTTACAATTAGACTATTTTTTTCAAACCAAATTTTCGTTAATCATGTTGAGAAATGGTGTGGTGGAGCAGACATTACAATTTTAAAGCATTTTCCATGTTAGGAACTGGTGGTATCAAAAAAAAATATTGATCAGTGTTGAGATGATCTTCCAATCATGTTTTCAAACCAAATACTAAGACATAAAATACTCCTGTTGATCAGTGTCAAGACGTTTTTTCGTACTTATTTTTTAATGATTGATTTTAGATTTTTTTTGTTTGTTTGTTTTTTTTTTTTTTTTTTTTTTTTTTTTTTTTTTTTTTTTTATTCTACTCGTTCTTAGATACTTCTTCTTACAGGTTTTTTTTCTATTTTTTTTAGTACTTTGGCTTTATAACATTAAGCACATCAATTGTATATTTTCTCATTATTTCCTTGATATAGATGGAAATCAAAAACTGTTTGCCTCGATTCTCAATTTAATTAAAATTTTAAATAGTAATTCCTATGAATTAAAAATTTTAAACAACAATTCTCAACATCTTTTTGAAAATTCACTCCACTGGGCGCTAAATCCATTGTTTACTAATGGTTTTGATATTTTGTGTTTCCATAATGGTTAAACCTTAATTTTTTAGGCGCAGTTGCACAGAAACGTTTTAAAAAATTGAAGCCGAGCGTAGTTCTTAAAGGAATAATCTCAGAGATATCATTTGCTGATTTGTTGCTTGTTTGCTCAAATGTTTTTGAAGCCAAAATGTGGAAGATGTTGCATCATGTGAACAGAAAATATAAATCGAAGTAGAACGCGAAGTATGAGTAAAATTGTTGTAGTTCAGAAGTGCTTTTTGTTTTCCTTTTGTTTGATGTTTATGTGAGTTTTACTTCTTGTCGTAATTAGTTTCCATGAGCAATGGTCTGATAATATTGCAATTTTTGGATTTGTGTGGGATTTTTCGACTGGTATTTCATCGCTTCGAATATACGAAAAAAAAAAAAAAGAGTTTTTCGTGTTCAAGGATGTATATCATAGAATGATGATATGTCATATTAGACTTCCATTTAAAGCTGTATTATTATTCATGTGTGATATTGACTATATACTAGGTAGAATTACATTATATGATTGTTCAGGCATCATTCGTAGCTCTACATATGAAATTTACAACTGATGTGTCAAAATCGAAATTTTATTCTGTTTTCTGTATTTCGTTTTCGTTGATGAATTAATACTTCTCTACATTGATAGATGTATTACTGCGATGTTTTCGAAATTGTATCAAAAGATATTGTTGCAAAAGAGTTAACGATTAATGTTATTGGTGTTGCAACTCTTAAATGAAAACGAAGTAAAGAATTCTTTCGCTATATCTGACGAAGGCTCATACTTTTTTGATGCCTTTTGAACTTAAGGTCATTATTCCCATCCATATCTAGTTGAGACGTGAAATTCATTCCCTTTGTACACAACAAAGTTCCCCTTCATGTACGCTACGATCACTGTTACAAATTACTGGTAGTTTCAAAATTCAGTCTGTTTATGCTATTTATTGGAATAGAAAGATATTAATGATAAAAACAGTAAAATAAGTGGAAAAAATGAGATATTGTCAAATCCAGTTAGTATACCGTTGCTGAACTAGCGTAGCAAGGATGCACGACGGTTACAGAAATGGCAGAAAAAGTGCGTGCAAAGGAGGAATCAAGGGGGATAAATACAAGGAATAAAGATCAAAGAATATGATGCAAACAGGAAGCGGGCTAGATTCGTTTATTTTTTGATTTCGGATTACTAATAATTTTAGGATTCAACTTCAGGACTTTGCTTATGATGTTTATTGGTATAGAAAGATGTTATAATAACTGCAGTAAATTAAGTGGAGAAATTGAAATACTGTCAAATTTTGTTAGTACTGCCATTGCTGGATGATTCCAACGACTGCCAAACTAGCATAGAAGAGATGCACGAGGGGTTGCAGAAAGAGAAGGGGAATGGGACATGGGCGTGTAAGACAAATCAAGCAGGGGAGGTGTTAAAAATAAAGATCAAAGAATATGTTGAAACAAAGAGTAGGGTAGGTTCGTTTATTTGCTGACTTATCATTAGATAACAGTTTGGTGAAAAAAATGGATGCAGAAACAAACGTGATGGCGGGTGATGGGGTAACTGCAACTACGACTACGACGATGACTTTCCAAGTAAGTGTCATCTGTTGTTTGATAATTAAGTGTCTGGTAGAATTCTGTGTACTTTTAGATGTTTCATGAAGTATAAAACGTTTGTATCGCATAAGATCAGATATCGGAATTTGATATCTCTCCACTCTGCTTCCAAAACCGAATATCTCTTTTTCATTATGCTAGAATAGAAGTTTATGCATTTTTTTGTTACTAAGTTTACTGAATGTTGCAAACTATACACGTGTGGCATTTGATATTCCATATCTTTTTTCTTCTTGTACTTAGTTTTTCCATTCGATTCACTCTGACTTTTTCAGAATGTATAATTTAGAGTGCAGTATACAAAGAAATGGAATTTTCTGAAATTTTTTGCTACGCGTTATTGAAGAGTAGAATAAAACAACAGTATTGACATAACTCACAATTTAAATTAGTGATTAGTTAGTGCAACCGGATTTACATTAACTCTATGTTTATACTTGATTTCGAGATTGGGACCACTTAGTTGTGCTAGATTGTATGTTCGAAATGGTGAAGTTTCTGGCGATGAACTTCGTTGCTATTGTTTTAGTATGTCCCCATAAAAAAATTATCACTTTGTTGTTAATTTAAATCGCCTCATCGTTATACTTTTCATTCAAGATAGATGACTGCCTGAAGTGCCTTCTTAGCATTTAATTTCTTGAAACACATAAGTAGTTTGAGATTATTATTGTGGAAAGTTTGCCTTGTCATCAGATCGCTTAAATTAGTCGCAATAGTAATTTTGAGAACTTGAGAATCATTGAGTTCCAAAGCATTCGAAAGACATACATATTATATATCGTTTTTCTCAAAGCAGTCATTCGTATCTTTCGATTTAAAGAAATTTAAAATGAATTGAACTGCAAAGTTATTATATCTTCAAAAACGGATGAATAAATGATAATATGTGATTCAAAATATATGTTTAAAGAAAAAGTTCTGTGAGAAAGGCATGTAGTTTTATGTAGTAATTTGATATTAAAAAAAAGCAGATTGTACATTTGTTAACTGTATGCTTCAATAAGGCTTATCGTTAAACTTCAGAGATTAGTTTTAACTTTTTTTTTTTTTTTTTTTTATGCAAATAATTTGTGGAATGGCCATTTGAGATTATTCGTTGAGCTTCTTAATTCCTCACTTTCATTTTATCATCATTAAATAAAGCAAGAACTGAATCTTTGTCATGATATACATCATTGAGTATTCAAATGTGCAATAACAGAGCCTCGTGTAAAAAAATCTACTGTAGACTTTTGAAGTTCAGATTCTTTTTGCTCAGAATTGTGTGAATGAGTAGACTCCAGAAGGAGGGAGGATTAAACCTTATCTATTTTGTTAGCAACAAATGGACACGACTTATTGCTGATAGTGCCCGAAAAAGGAAGCATGACGTACTTGCTCGGAAAGATGATTGCATAATAAATGTGAAAAGTACTGAGCAGAGAAAACTCTGTCCAGATAAAGAAACTTGCAATGGCTTTGGTGACATGACGTTGACATCTTTGTCATTGAGAGCATTGCAATGAAGACTTGATACACTTGGCGATCATGATACGAATAGAATGCATTGCTTTCATCAATCCGTTTTTCAAATGTTCTACTGGTTTGTTACTATTATCTTCAATATTTAAGCGGCCAAAACCGAATTTGCCGTCCTTTGAAGAAATAAGGCGTGCCGTACCATCATCATGTTTCGAAAAATCGCTGTTCAAATCATTGTTTTATCTCGTTTTCGACTTCATAGTACTGTACACTTTGTACAGATTTGTTGGTATATTCGAATCATTTGGGATTATTGGGCTGTTTATATGGTAAGATACGATCATATTTGCTTAGGTTCGCATGATTGCAAAATAATATTGTATGATTTTCTACAAAAAAATCGTCTTAATAATCCATATAACTTTACAAAAAAGCAAAAAATAACTCCACCGGAATTGCAAATAGATGTTGTTTACAAAAAAAAAAATCAATTCTAATACAATAGGCAACAAAAATGTTGTTGCCTATTGTGTTAGAATTGACTTCTTTGGTCCTGTTGATGCTGAGGATTTCTTTAAATTTAAAATTAAATTATTTGTATATTTGAAATGAGTACAGTAAACGATGAATTTCAGGTATTGTTGCATGGGAATGTTCGGTTCGTCATTGTTTATAGTTGGTCATGATTGCGGCCATGGTACCTTTTCCAAATATACTTGGGTTAACGATCTTTTCGGACATATCGCCCATGCTCCACTTTTGGCACCGTACTGGCCTTGGCAGAAATCACATAGACTACATCATCAATACACTTCTCATATTGACAATGATCGTGTCTGTTCGCTTCTATTAATATAAAAAATTTTATTTACTTGTATCAAGCACTTTAATGTGTTCAAATGTGACAGTATTCTAATTTCTTGATTAATGTTTTAACGTTAAATTTATTTAAAATTCAGGGACATCCATGGATGCTCGAAGAAGATTTCATGACACGTGATTGGATAAGTCGCAATTTTGCAAAGATCCCACTTTCTGGTTTCATTCGGTTGGTTAAATGTTGTATTTTTACATTTGACTGATGCAGAATATTAAAGTAAATTTGGAGAATCCTTCAAAAACACTTTCCTAATTCTTGAAATCTTTTATTTTTCATCTGCAGGTGAAGAGACTTGAGTGAAGCTGCTAGAGACGTCAGTTTCATATAACGTCATCTTTTTTTTTTTTTTCTTTTTGAAAAAAGCAATATTTCCAGATGGAGTCCAATTTACACGATGGTCGGTCTACCAGATGGTAGTCACTTTTGGCCTTATAGTAAAATTTTTAGCAACAATCATGAACGAGTGAAATGTGTTATTAGTGGTTTGGCATGTTTATTTTGTGCTGTGGTTAGTTTGTTCATGCTAAAAAAATCTATAATAAATATGTCGAAAATACATTTCAAAACTGATTTTTTCTTCTCCAAATCTATAAATTTTGCATCATTTCTGAGTTTAATATATCAAAAACATAGTAAATATTCCTGTCAATAATTTAATAAATATTCCAGATAGCCTTTGTTATATGTGGTTATAACTGGTACACATTCATCAAATATTATTACATTTCGTTGTTGTTTCAAGGCTACTGGCTTATTATAATAACTTATCTGCAACACAGCGATTATAGTATAGAGGTACGTCTCTTTTTTTATCCTTTTTGCAAAGATTTTTTATTACTTCCGCCATTTGAAATTGGAAATTTTCTTGAAATATATATATATCTAAATTCTTGAATTTATCTTTTTTTTGAGTCCATGAAATATATTTTGTACGTATCCCGTGATATTTCCAGTTGCTTGATAATGAAAGCTTATGACTTTATTCTCACTTTCTCATTATAGTCTTCTGCTTTCTGGTGTTTTACGAATTTTCCTTTTTTTTTTTTTTTTTTTTTTGTATTCAAAAAAGTGGTTAGCTTATTCAATGAGAGAACTATTACAAAAAATAGAAGTTCGAGTTCAAATGGATTCTATTCAAAAGTTTTTTATCGTAGTTTATTTGGCGGAAAAATTAATGGTAATAATAGCTGAGGAAGGTATACAAATGAAGAATTTATAAGCCTTTTAATGATGTACTTATGGGGTGGATTATAAGTAAAATATTCAGTATTGTACAATCATTTTCATACTGCTATGATATGCCATTTAAAGTCGATTAGTTTCTTTTGTTTCATGTATATTTAGGTTTACGAGGAAGGTTATTGGAATTATGTAATGGGGCAAGTACAAACCATTGATCGAGTGTATGGTTTTGGAATTGATACACTGCTGCATCATATTACTGATGGTATCACTTTTTTCAGTGTTGATTTTTAGATTAAAAAGAGCTAGTGAAGAACGTGATCTGTTTTCAGTGAATATCGTAGTTATAAACGAATATATGTTTTTAGAAAGGATTCTTTCTTAAAAAAAAAAAGATTTAAATCTTCTAATAATATTGAGGAAGCTAGTGAAAAATTTAATTTTAAATCATAAATCCAGAGTTCGTTTTTGCATTTTATATCAGTATTAATTATTTATTTCTTTCAGGGCACGTGGCTCACCATTTTTTTTTCACAAAAATTCCGCATTACCATTTGATGGAAGCAACAGAGGCAGTTAAAAATGTTTTGGAGCCTTACAAGGCATATCGATATAAACGCAATTATGATTTCTTGTTGGAATATTTGACGCTCAATATAAAATTAGAATACCTTGTTGGTAAAGGCACTGGCATCCTTACCTATTCTAAAAAACAGAAGAAGGAATGATTTTTTAAGTTTTTTTCTGTGAAGTTTTAACCAGTTTTGAAAAAATGAGTTTGAGATTTTCATTATTTTAGTTTTTCAAGAAATGATATCAATGATTGATGACATTTGCTAATAGGAATAGCTTTTATTTTTACTGGTATGAATTCTGCTATATTGGTAGCAAAAGTTTTTATTCGACGACAACAATTTAGTAAAGTTCTTTGCTAATAATATTGCTCTGCTTCACTAATAAACATTTTTAACTTAACTCTAGAGAAAGACTTCAAAATTTTACCTCAAAGGTTCCGAAAAAATTTTTATGATCTCTAGCTAATGTTTATATTGGAAAAAAAAAATTGTCATAAAATAAGAAGGGAGAGGAAAGAGAAAAAAGAAATCAGCGAAGTATTGGGCAGATGAAAAAAATGGACAGTTCAGTAAGTCAGGTCATTTTTTTCACAGCTTCTGCAGCTATATTATTATTGTTCTGATACGAAGCTTTATCTTTGGTGGCATATATCTTGAAACTCAGTTCCTTCAACATTCGAGCAACTGACAGTACAATTCTTTATCATCATTCTTCACTGAAATTAGAGCTTTTCCTTCCGTTGGCAACTTATATCCTGCAGCCATGCACGCTTTCGCATGCGCAGCTTCGAAGGATGAGTCAAAGGATACTAGATTTTATAGTTAAGGCATAAACGTAAATATTTGATGATTCGCTTATTCCCTTTGCACTTTATCCTATTTTCCTTCTATCCACCCAAAAATTGTCTTTTTAAATGCGCTGATTTGATTTCTGAGAAATGAAGAATAAATGTTTAAGTTGAACTTAGACAAACAAGGCAGCAATAAAAGCTCTAACTCAGAAATTCTTTATTCGAAACTTTCCAATATCGTAGCCTATCAATGCTTCATCTATATTTTCTCGTTTTATAGGATTATCAAATGCCTCAGTTTTTTCCAGCACTATGTTTACCTCAGAAGGATTTATACTATTTTTCATATACAATTCCTCATTTTCAATAATTTCATTTCATTAAAACTAACCAGTCTACCTAATAACTTTTCAGCGGAGCATCAGTTAAAGCCACCGAATAGACCTTGCTGAAAAGACAGAAATCTTAAAATAAATAGAATAGATTTGACATATTCAAGTCTTTTCGAATTTTCTAATCGCAAAAAATGCCTGAAGTAATCGTAAAAAATAAAAATCTCTATGTGTTTCACCAAAATTGATGAGTTACGGTCTAAATCTATAGTGTTGGTTGTTTGTCGAATAGGACACTTTCAAGATCTGATTCAGTACCAATCAAATAATCGGATAATTAATTCCGGCTGAAAACAAAAATATACTGAAACATTCTAGAAGTGATAGCTGGGATTCTGCTAGTTTTTTTAATTATCCCATTTCGATACACATTACTATGCTTCGAAATCCTGAACTTTTTTTTTGAATTGTTTGCTTTATCATAATGAATACTACTCAAAAATCTACGAAATTATTCCTATGTCAATTACTGTTATCAACTAAGATGAAGTGTGTAATTTTTCTTGGAGATTTCTAAAACATGTTTTTCGAAGATCTTATTTTGCTTCAACGACATAAATTTGTGTTGGGATTCAGAGGACTCGCTTTTCCAGAATGCTTTTGAAGTTATGACATATATAATTTAGCAGGCATAAAGTCAAATATATTTTTACGTGACGTTTTTCATCAGCAAATGCCAGAAAAATTGGTGACGCTAAAGAACTGGACTATTTCGTCCAAATTATTATATAAATAATACATTCTAGAATGCTACTGATTCGAATCATGAAATTTAGTCCTCTTATTTCTGAACGAAATTTTCGTTTTTATGAAGTAATAATTATATTTTAAAAATCCCAGATTACATCGTATACAGTCCTGTTTTTTTATTGTGGACTTATTGAGAAAGATTAAGCCTGAAAGTTGAAGAAGTCCTTTCAGTTCGAGATCAGACTTCGAATATGCATATTTTGGTACTGAGAATTGCTAGCTTCAATAATTTTCTCACTTGACTAGTTATAAATTGGAATTCTAAAAAAAGACATAGACTTCGAAAATAGAAGGTAAAATCAAACAAGAAATTGTGGCATGCAGATTTAAAATAACTCGTAAAACGATCCATTAAAAGCCATTTAAAGATATCGTTCAATTGTGGATTATAGCATTCAAAAGTTGAAAAATTTGGTGTTTACTTGAAGCAAATTTGAGATGGGAGCGTGTGCATGTATGCTTGCACTTCATTGATTTGAAGTAATTGTGACAAAAAGTACGAGCAAAGAAGCAGTGATATACCTGGACAAAATCCTTAATTCAATAGATTCGGTACCTGGACAGAATCCTTAATTCATTCAATGCAATTAGCATTTCTACTTTAATTACTCTTCTCCTATTTCTTTACTCATGATTATTTCATTTGCAGCATGCAACTTATCACCCTTCTTTCTAGCTCAATTTTTCACTTGTTTTGGTACGTCTCTCTTCATTAATCTTCAAATATCTATTTCCTAAATATCTTTTAGCACAGATTCTTTAAGAATAATTGGTAGTTTTGAATTAAGATGATGTCTTAACATGATAAAAAGCGAAACAAATCAAATGCCAGAAGAAACTATAAGTGTTTTGTATTAGCCTTGTCGAAGTAAAATAGCATTTTTAATATCATGCAATTAATATATGTTATTGAATATGTATTTGTGTTACTATAAAATTGAAGGTTGTTTGTCGATATAAAGTCAGTAGAAAATAGATTAGATTGTGATATGATCGATGGCACTACGGTTGATTTCAACAGCATTCATTCATAAGTGTTCAAACTGTGACATTTGGGAACATTTAACTATTTTGATACAATTCCTAATAAGATATTCGCAAAAAAAAAAAAAAAAAAATCTTTCAAAAAGTTACTTTTAGAAAACAACCTCTTTGCTTTGGGGGCATTTGGAAGCTCCAGTCCGTTAATATTCGGTGAAAAAGTAGCAAATGTGTCAATTCTTCGGAAAATCGTGATCTCGAACTTATGGTAGAAGTACTTAAGTTAAAATCTCTATTTCTACAAAGATGTTGTTATAGATTTTGAAAAACAAAGAATTAATCTAATTTTCATCCAGGATAGGGTAACCCAGAAAAAGGATTTTACAATCTCAGCTAATTTGATAAGGTTGTATGATCAGTCAGAGATTTGTAAAGGGAAAAATTTATACTTACAGTAAGAAAAACTAATGGGCCAAAGTTCCGGAAAGTTGTGAACCGAAGATAATTTTCTGTTCCAGATCTGATTTCCAATGTTATCAAAGCGAAAATATTTCAGTGGAAGACTATCATTTGATTGGTAATTCTACTCACTTTCGAAAAGTTTTTGGCAATTGGATTCCTGGAATATAAAGGTCGTAGAAAAGCCTAGTACCGAAGAAAAAGTTGAACATGTATTTTACAGCAGAAAAAATTCTCTAACAAATCAATTGCTTGCAACCCACTATTTTTCCTGAATATGTCTGGAACAGAGCTACTTACATTAACTAATATTTTGAGTTTTCTTTGTCAAAACTGTGAACAACTGTCAAACAGTTATAGTTAACAGTTAACATAAATTTTAACATTTCGAGTTGACATAAATTTTAAATGAGTGGAACTCGTAATTCGGAAATCTGCAGTATTATCGTTTATTATTTTTTAATTATTAATTATATTAACTGTTATTAGAGAAGTGGGGAAGAAGGAGGTTGCGGAAGAAGGAGAATGAGAGAAAAAAAGGAGAGAGAGATGTGTTATGCTAATTATTAATTATATTAACTGTTATTAGAGAAGTGGGGGGAAAGAAGAAGGTTGCGAAAGGGGGAGAATGAGAGAAAAAAGGATGGAGAGATGCGCTATGCTAATTATTAATTATATTAACTGTTATTAGAGAAATGGGGAAAGAAGAAGATTACGGGAGAAGGGGAATGAGAGAAAAAAGGATAGAGAGATGCGCGGAAGAAGGAGAATGAGAGAAAAAAGGGATAAAGAGATGCGCGGAAGTAGTATATTTACTGTTATTAGAGAGGTGGAGAAGAAGGAGTGTGCGAAAGAGGGAGGATGAGAGAAAAAAGGATGGAGAGATGCGGGGAAGAAGGAGGATGGGGGAAGAAAAGGATAGAGAGATGCGGGAAAGAAGGAGAATAAGACAACGAAAGGAAGGCGGGGTCAATAAACTCCGCCTTCTCACTTACTTTTAGTTGTCACGTACGTGACACGTGAAAAAACGTAACCATATTAACTCATTAAAAAGGTCGGTTGGAGTAGAAAGTTGTATCAAAATTTGAAAAAAATCGGTTGAGAATTTACGAAAGATCAGGCGTTAGGAACAGTTCGGATTTACATTTTTTATTTATATAAGAGAAGATAAGAATAAGAAGATGAGTTACAGTTAAATCACATCTTAATATTATTCAAATTGGTTGTATGTTATCATTGCTACAACTGTTGCTCATTCTATCAAAAAGTTTTTATTTGAGAATCGCAACAAAATTGCGATTCTTGGAAAAATTGCCGAAGTTTTAAAAATTAAACATTCATTGTTAATCAAGTAATTCAAAAACTTAGAGCAACTATCGGAAACACTTGAGAAAATACTGTTTTTTTTCTTAAATTAATTATTTATAATTTACCGAAAAAAAATGCAAAGAACACTATTGTTTATGATATTAGGCGCCGCTTGTAGGACATCCATGACCACGTTCACCAGGCTGGCATTTACAATCTCGATCCTTCATTCGCCGTTCCGTGATATCTCGCCCATCCTGATCTTTTCCGATCACACATAAACATCCTTGAATTTCCCAAATTAACAAAAATAATGTATGAGTTTGCATCAAAATTTGTAATCATGCCGTAATGATTAAAGAGAAAGTCAAGGAAATGAAGTGAACCGCTAGTCATTTTATGAATAAAAATTTATTGGTTTGATCAGAACATACTTTTTCACCTGATAAACAATTTTTTTAAGTCTGGAATTGAAAGTTGCATATACCCTTAGGTCTAGGAAAGCATCCTTCTTTGAGTCCCTTGAATTTTTCATTTAATTCATTTATGACTGCGCGGTAATTTGCTTGAGCTCGTTCTCGAACTGGATCGCGAACATTCTGCGATGGCCGTTCATTAGTTGTTCTTCTATTCTTCTGGAAAGAATGACTTCTAAGCGATAAAGTACTCAAAAAGTTCAGTGTGAAGAGCATAAGAGTATGAGTGCCAGCTATTGGAAATCTGATCAAAGTTCCGAAGTTTTTTCGCTACAATATCGCAATATCCGAAATTTAAAGTTTATTGTAAACTCTTGAAACGAGTTTGAATCTGATGCCCGAAATGATGGCAAGATTCCAGACAAATGAACTCATAAATGTTACGATTAAATCGATGAATTTGCATCATCCTTGAATTAAATGAGAGATATAAAGATGAAGGACAATAGATTGACATGATTGGTGTGCAGCACCTTTTAACAATTAAAAAATTATCGAATCAAGATTAACTTCGGTATCTGAAGATCAACTTGCCGGTATGGAGAAATATAAATCAAAAAAATGAAAAAAGAGTTACATGGCGATTTCGGCAAGCATCTTCAGATTTTGTAGAGATTTTTAACAGAATTACAGACAATAAAAATGGCAAACTATAGCACCGAATATCCAGAATCCTAGAAAGATATATATCTGTTTGTGATCTACATTTTTCAGTATCTTTTTATCGATGGTCATAGGATCAAGGAGGACTATTAATTTATGCATATAAAACATTTTCAAAGTTTTTGGAAAATTTAAAATTGTGCTTGATATAGTTACGCAGGAAGGTGATTTTGCAAAGAAATTTTAGTAAGAAATTTTCCGAATATGCGAAGCTATAATATAAAATGATAATGAATGTGAACTGTAAATGGTTATGAAATAGTTTAAAAAACAAATAACTTTTCCAAACTTACCCATTTCCCAATTCAATCTCAAGTTAGTACAAATGTCCTCTATGCAAAATCAAAAACTAAAATGGATTAATAATCTAGTAAATTTGATCCAACTGGAAATTACTACTAGTAGGTCAAAATTGTAATCCAAACATGTTATAAACAAATGAAACTTATATTTTTGAACAAATTATACTGCAACTGAACAAATAGAAACAAATTGTCACAACTTTGGAAATTTCAAAATGCACATGGAAATTGCAAGAAAAGGATGTTTTTTACTGATTATAGCTGATTAATTTTCAAATTAAGCTCATCAAGAAGTTCGCAACCTGTGAAATTACCTATGAAAACACTTTTAATACCTGTGAAGAAAAAAATACCTGTAAAATTTTGCATTGCATGTCTTCATCATATTCCTTCACTACCTCATTACCAGATGGATCCTTTTCATTGCATTTACAACCCCCAGATGGCATCGGGAAGCAGTTTTCTCTATAATTACCGTATCGCTCCTTGATTTCCTCATTCAACTGTTTCTTGTGATGTATCGTTTGCGCTGAAAAAATTCTGATTTTTTGAAGATTCAGGAAATACAAATTTTGATGTATATTGTTTCCCAGTGGTTTAATTAATTAGCTAATCTCAAATAGTTTAATTAATCAGTGCCTGTAGCAATTAATTTGCGAAAAAAAAAAAAAAAAAAACGATTGATTACCCAGTTTTCTGATAGAATTCGTCATATCTCTACTTAAACAATATTTTGTCAGTTATTTGTCCGTCATTATTAGTGGAGAAATGATAAATCGAATTTGGAATCTAGTAAGTGATTTAATCTGGATACCAATGAAATTTTCAATCATAAGGTGTTAACTTCTAATAAATCATTCAAGTTGAAGGATTTTTTGTTTCTTACTCATGGTTAATGGAAATATTTTACAAAGCATAGTATATGACGCTATAGTACTACAAGCAACATGATAGTATTATTTGAAAAGAGACTATAATGTTTCACATTTTCTTCTGGTACCTTTAAATACTCCTTCTCTAATTTCTGGAAGGAGACTGCAATGTCCTAAAAAATATAAACAACTGCGAACTGAATTTTTGAAATGTTTAATATGATATTTAACGATCAATCATCGTTCATCATTATACATCAATTAGTACTGCTCTGTGGAGACTTAGAAAGTTTATCTGTTAATCAAAATAATTCGTGAACAGGATAAAATTACACTCGATTAGAAGTTGTAGAAATCAGCATTAGAACTAAAGAAATGCAAGATATATGTAAGCTGTTTCAACATTTTATGCATCATATTGCTTAAATCTTGTGAATCGTAATGTTCAATGTCATTTTAATTGCTGGTGTAATGTTTATCTCGACAAAGTTGTCTAAAGAGTAACATCAAAAGCTACTGAAACATTTCCCACCAGCTGATTAATCCAACAATTCCTCCAAAACCTGAATTTTCATTTTACTGCTAACGATTTGATCAACTTTGGTATTTCTAAAAAGAATCAGTGCTTTCAAAATTTCAATCGATTTCTTCAAAGCGAATAGATGGCTGGCTCTTGAAGTTATCATGTATTTCATTTTTTTGAAGATTTCAAATATTCAATTAATATGTAATTACCTGTAATGTCTAATTTGCACTGCTCATCCGAGTCATAATTTTCAACGGTTTCAACACCATTTTCTTGTTTCACATTGCATAAACATCCACCACTAGGTCTTGGGAAACAGTTCTCCCGTAAATTCCCGTACTTTTTTTGTAATACTGCTGCCGTATCACGTTTTATGATTGCTGCATTTGTTATCTCAAACAATAATTTCGTTAAAATTGATAAAGGAAGGATATTAAAAAAGTATAAGTAGATTAAATTAGCAATGATTTCCAGTAATTACTATTAAATCTCAGCTTAATTATTAATCAAAAGAAATTTTCCAATTTATTTATATTAAAATTTAAAAAAAAAATCACTATATTCTGTTCAATTTCCAGAAATGTACATTTAATTGATTAATAGTAAATTACATGAGAAAAAATAACGAACTGTTGGTATCGTAAAAATGACAGAACATAGGAAAAGCACGGGAAGAAACATCGTGCTGAGAAGTGAAGGCATTTTTGTGAGTTTCTTTTATAAAAATTGAAAGCACTGGAAGGAGGAAGATGTTGTGGAGCACTGCAGCAACAACTGGCATTCAGTTGTTATCACAATGAGTGTTGATTGCATCGATGATTGTTATTTTATTTTCGACACTAAACTTTCTAATCGAATTCGATACGGCAATAAAACAAGCGAATCGAACTGCGTGCTATTTAGCAATGTTTCTCCTAGGCAACTTCTGAATTCCTCCTTCTCGTGCACTTTGTGCATTTCAAAAGTCAGCTCATTAATCCATCCTTTCAATCGCAAAAAACAGATCGTCATCAATCACACCACACTAAATAGCTCATCATTAATCTCACATAAAACATCGATTCTCTCTCTCTCCCTCTATCCTAAACATCCATTGTTTACTAATCTCGTTCTCAGAAAAAAAAATAAGATTTAATTTCTGTTGCACTACTGATGGATGAAGCTTCAATGTGGGCCAAAAAGAAGCTTACTGCAAAAATACAAACAAGTGATGATGGAAAAAGATTGTCTTAGAAAATCAATTCACACTGTGAGGGAACTATTTACCTTGAATTGATTTTCCATCATTTACATTAATTTTTAATCAGAACCTGAACTTGCATCTAAATAGTTTTGACTTTGACTATTATCGGATATAATAGGTCTTAGTTTCTCGGCTTTTTCTGAGAAATTATACAAGGTTTTATCCACTTTCCGACTACTTTTTTCCAATGATTTTTTGACAGGTGAACTCATCCTAGTCAGTGTCATACCCCCAGCTTTATTCAAACAACCGATAGTTTAACCAAATAATAGATTAAAACAAACAGTTAATCGTCTAATCTTTCGACCCTTAATCGAGAAGCTGATGTCAAGCAGTCGTTTTCCACTGATAAGAAGTGCACTACCTTAAATTTCAGAGAAAAGCTGTCAGATAATTGATCTTCAAGAACTTGAGAAAAAACACACTTGTGGCTTAAAAAAAATTTTTTTCAAGTTTTTTAGTAATTTTTGTCTTCTTGTCTTCTCTCCTTTTGAGTATTTGACAACCTATCCACTGATTATTTGCCATAAATTCGTCAAAATTTTGTCCAAGGAAATATAAAACTTCACTTTTTAAAAATGAGTAACTCTGTTTGTGTACATTGAGGAAAATGATGAATCCTTAGTTGGCACTTTTCGAAAAAACTTATGCGACTTCTTTCATTTTTCTAATTGGTGTGCAACAATTCTTACGAATAGAGACATGTACTATAGTAAGATAGCACACATGATGGATTGCAACTTTTTAGCAAGCAGAATGGACAATTTGAAGATTAAAATAACGATTATTTGGAAGACTGAATCTTTGGAATTGTCGATGAATCATCATTGTGGAAGTGATGTTGTGAGATATATAGAAGAACAAAAATATGTTTATAATGAAATTAGCCATTTGAGCCGTTGGATTATTTTACATTCAACAAATTAAAAGAGGGAATTTAAATGTTTTCAAAACTGGATTTGAATTGTTTGTTCAAGACTGTCCATCAGTTTTGAAATTCATTCTATTAAACTTCGTTTTTCCAGAAACTAAATATGTCCATTTTATTTTCACCCTATCCCAATAATTTGGGAATACAGGACGATCTTTTGAATCCTTAGATAAGAACTTTTGTAAAAAAAATATTGCGGATGAGTCAGTTACATGAGAATGAGTCTATTTCGTATTTTTGGACTTTTCGATAGAACAACTGCCCTGAAGTAAAAGCCAATTGTTACAGAACTTAAAAGAAATGAACATAGAACAGATGCGGTATGAGTAATAAAAACTGAAGAACCGGAAATATGCAAGTAGAAATGAGGTAGGGGTAAAACAGGAAATCGATTGATTGATAAATCGGAAATCAAATTTACGCCGTAATCCCTTTCAAATAAGCTTGCTTCCTATACAGTCATTTTACTAACAAATACCATTATATTGTGTACTGCCTATTTAAATTTTAATCACAACTCATTCTTGCTAGGCATTTAGGTGTACTCAGTACTTTGGTCGCAGCAAATGTGTATATTTTTTTGTGCGCTTATTTCATTTACCAATTAATTATCCAATAACTATCCAGCTGTTCTCTGAATAGATAGCACTTCAGGGATACTTGATCTGTCAAACATACTCATAAATTTCTACAATGTCGATACTTTTTTGAAATAAAATCAGATGATTCATAAAGTTCGTGTTAAATTTTAGACACTCAGAACTTCCAGTTTAATAAATTTTGTGATAAAAATATTAATGCTCAACGGTCTCCAATTAAAGAAATTCATGACTGCTTAAAAACTTGACATAGAGATGGAGGAGTTTAGGTGAATAAGGCAGTGGAGGAAGAAAGAAGAAAAATGGTCATTGAATGTGGAAATATTATTCGTTAAAAAGAAAGTTATGACAAGGAATGTTCAAAATAGGGTTTTCGAGATCGAACTTTCGAGATTTCTTGATGGCTAATTCCAGTTAGTTTGGAATAGTTATTCAAGCAACGAACAAATTGGAAATCATGCAGCCTGAAATTCCAAATATCCACGGATGTAAGCACAGCTTGGAATGAAAACTTAGTTGCCCGTAACGCGCCATCTTGCAAATAGTGCAAGATTTTCTTCAACATGCTATCTGCTCAGCATTAAAGAAGCATGCATTATCTGCGCGCATTTTGCTTGCCCTTGATTTTATGCAGCCTGTATGTTACTGGAACAGAAATATGCGTTAATAGTGCTGTAATTTCAGGTCTTCTTTCTATCTCTATCTTTATTTCATTCAATTCTTCAATTGTTACTATTTCTACTTCATGCATCTCTTCTTTTTTTCTTTCTCTTCCCCTCTCTCTCTCTCTCTCTCTCTTTGTGTATCAGTCAACGAGAGTGATTATCAAAATCGGAATTTCTCTCTACTGTAGAGAGAAAGTGAGGGAGTGAGAATGCGAGAGAGGTGCAGTACAACGGGGCAACGAAAGTTCAGCGAATCGTTCTTTCGTTTAGCACTTTGTGATTATTTCGCCTTCAACTTTTATACTTCAATGTTTTAGTCGCTGATCAATTGGTGCAGTGAACTGTTATCACTGCTGTTGTTATAATCACTGCTGTTATCATTGCTATCACTGATGCTACCCACTGCCACTGTTTTTACTGCTGATTGATAGAAAGACAAGATAATAATTACATTCATAATCATTTGATCCTTATTTGACCTATTCATTCATTATTTCCCAACTTTGCTTCTTATCACTAGTTCATTTTGCCGCCGAACACATTTGATTATCTGTGCCCGTGAAGCAAATTTATTATTAAATCCTATTATACATTCATATCATTTTACCTTCATTGCATTTGTTGCTAGTTTAAAGACCAGTCATTGCTTGCTTACTTATTTCCACAAATAGTACTGATTCGAACCCTATTGGGTCATCGTTTCTGTTTTTGTTTCCATACTTTTTTCCGCTTCCGTCGCTTTCATTCCTTTTAACTTCCATCATTAAGAAGGTTGTAAAAATCATTGACAGTTAATTAGTCACCATGAGTTACAATTATTTATTTAAAATCGTTATTGTTGGCGATCATAACTGTGGAAAATCATGCATTTTGCTACGCTTTGCTGAGAATTCATTTCGCCAAGATCATATTACTACGCTTGGTGTTGACTTCAAACTGAAAACAATTAAACTTGGTCGTGACAAAATTCGACTGGAATTATGGGATACAGCTGGTATTTCTGTTTTTCCTCTTTTCATTTCATTCATCTAATTTAATAATATTTCTTTACAGAATTTAGAAATATAGTTATTAATATATTGATATTTCTTACTTCACTTCGAACATCTTTATTGCACCATAAATATCGCATTTACTAAATGAGAATACAGACTGTTCTTGGTTGATTCAAGCTACTGATTCATATATTGAGTTTTATCGTATAGAAAAGATAATTTGACACGATTTCTGACTCAGGAATAGTAAAGTCGTCCTTTTCCATGTATAAATTTCAACCGATTTCGGATTTAACATAATTTATAACTTTAAATTCTTTGCAAAGTAAATTCAATTGTAGGAAGTTGAGGAAAATGATATATATCATGTAATGGGGAAGAATATTGATATTGATTTGGTGATTAGCGTAAAATCATTCCTATGACGACTCTTATAATTCTATTTACTACCTCTATCGTGTCCCTCATATATAGTTTTGGTTTCTCATATATGATTCTCATATATGATTCTCATTAACATCAGTAGATATATATGTACACTGAACAAGTAAACAGTTGTGATAATTATGAAAACGAGGATTAAATGATTGTAATTGAATTCTAATAAGGAAAGAATTTTCCTGAAATTGTTACTTTAGAATTTTTGCAGGAATGGAACGTTATAGAACAATCTATAATTCATATTATCATTCAGCACATGGAGTAATGTGTGTTTATGATTTAACGGACGAACGATCTTTTGATAATTTGCGTAATTATTGGTTAAAGGTAAGCTTTATGGAAAGAAGTAACTTGAAGAACTATTTTCTCTGAACAGATATCTTTCTGCTCTCGAATTTTATTGTTTAGGGACTTGTTTTTCTTTAATTTTATGATTCGTTGGTCAAAATTCCGTCAAAAATAATTTATCCAAAGATATCGATTTAAAAAAAAAAAGGCAAATGCCACATGATTTCATTTATCAATAATGTTTTTTCGGTTTTCCACAAAGTCGGCAACCGAATTCCCGGTTTTATAATCATTTGATTTTACGAATTCTTTCCATTTCAGCCAAGATTCTATTATTGATTATCCGGCGTTCCTTCTAGTTGTTAAGAAAGCATGCAATTGATAAATAGGTTGCGGCATACTAAATTATTAATTAGTGGAATTTCAGTAATTAAGGAAGAGAAACAGTGGAGAAAACGTATCATAATGATTTGATAATTGAATATTATAGGAAATTCGAATGCATGCGCCATCAAATGCGGTCCTGATGTTAATTGGAAACAAAGCTGATTTAGAAGACAAAAGAATGGTTAATTTTGAACGCGCTGAACGTCTCGCTAGCCAGCTTGGAGTCTCTTTATATGAAGTTTTTTTTTTTTTTTAACATATTTATGATATACTTGTGAAAACTGCAGTTCATACTGTTGATTACACTTTTGATATTTGTATCAAAAGAAATCCTCCATTGCTTTATATCATTTTCGGACAGTCAAATGTTAAAAGGATGATTGCAATAACGAAAAATTAAAAATGTAATGAATAAAAAACAATAACTGTTTGCTCTTTTGTGAACTGTTTTTATGCATGCATTGAGAATAATGTTCTTTGGGAAATATTAAGTATCAGAATATCATCCAGAACAGAATTCTGAAACGACTGTGCGTAACATGCATTGGCGCTTCAATCAGATTGAAGATTAATAGTATTAAGACTGGATCATCACTATAAAAAAAGACGATGATAGGCGCACTTTCCTTTGCTAATGTTGCTTCCTAGAGAAATTGAATAATCAAATTTAAGCAACTGTTAAACGCTGAGTTTGTGAGGCAGGAAATGTTCGAAGATACAAGCAGATAAAGTTGATAATTTGCAGGTGAGCGCGAAGACAGGTATTAATTGTGATGATGCATTCTATAATTTGGCAGCAGCAATGCGTGACCGGCTTTTGGTATCCAGCATGCATTCGGATTCAGAAGATAGCGATCATCTTGGTTCTGCTTTTCATGTTGATGGCGTCACGCTTCTCGACAAGAAGTCATCTTTTTTACCATCGTGCTGTTCTTCGGTAGCGCAGCCAACATTTGTTTGATTAGTTTTCATTACTCCATTTAATTATATTGTTATCGGAATGCGTAATGCCAAATATTGGCAGGGTGTGCATCCTAGGTCATACTTTTTGAAATGGAGAAGTCAGTAACCTATTAGGAAATCACAGAAACAATATTTGCTGTTTGTCAACTTCCCTAACTCGGAATCTGTAGGAAAATATCTTTTCCAATGAGATATGGGATGTTTCATAATCTGTAGTCAATTAAATTTGTAAAAAAGTGGTTCTCGTTTGTATTTTTTGGAAAGAAGAAAAGAACGGAAGGAAGATTTCGTGTATAGCAACAGTTTGTGCAGTTCTTTTTATTATGGAACAAAGATTGTTTTTGCTCAAATTTTGATAAATGCTCGGAATTTTTTTTTTTAATAAAAAAAAAAGAAAGAGTCGCTGCAAAGGATAGAAGAAGAAACGAGCGCATCATTATGCGACGTTGATGCACTTCATTTTAAACTGCTAAAAAAACTTACCCTCGTTATAGTCATGTCAGGAGTTCGCAGTCTGATTACTTAGAAATCGGATAGTCGTATCTCTGAAAGTCATGGATGGTATTTTAATTGGCCGTGTTATGGAAAATAAAATATTGATGTATTTAATATTTTCATTCAGTACTACGATACAGATGTGCTCAGGATTCATATTTTGAGAAGCATTCAGATAAATAAGCATGTATTCGTATGAGTTTTTCTAATAAAATGGCAAATGCACTGATTTGATATAATAGTCATATTGATTTTGAAAAAAATAAGTTGCATGAATTCATATCAGGAGACATTAAAGTATGTAAATGGGCTAAAACAATTGGACGATATTTTTATTGTGCTTGTAGCTTAATGTTTGACTTTTAGACGTACGAAGAACTGTGTATTTTTGCGGCTGTAAGGATGAGTGGAGAAAGCTGAGCGTTTATTAAACGGCCAATAAACTGCAATCTACTTTTTTATTTTAAAAAAATCAAATACATTAAAAAGTTTCACAGCACGGATGTTGTAAAATATGATTGGTCATAACACAACATGAATGCAACAATATTGAGCTGTAGCTGATGTTGAGTCCCAACAACTGAAGATAGCCGTCGACAGTTTTTTGTTACAGTCGAAGTGAAAGTGAATTACTTCGATAATAAAATGCTGCACCGAAACGAAACTTCTCACCCTTTCAGGAGTTTCAGCAACTACTAATAGATAAGCAATAAGAGATGTCGTTTACAGCGGTTAGCTATCACTTTATCACCTAAATATTATGCTCGACTTCTCGTGAAATTCATCCTGAGAGAACCATAGTATGATGCATTAGAGACAGCTAATGGTGAAGCATAGCATAAAGCCAAGTCCGGAGGCCATTGAAATCAGGTCATCCAAATTTTGGATTCGTTAATTAGCAGAAGAAACAAGAGAAATGATTTGGATCTAATCTGACGATTTCGTATGCCAAGCAAACTTAGTAAACAGATAATGATTTTATCGGTTTTTCAGCAGAAATCATTATCATTACAGACGAACACGTTTCTTAACAATCAATTTACTTAGAGTTTATGCCATCCGGCCTCCCTAATATATATTATGGGACGGGTGGTATCGATGCGTTTTCGGATTTCGGGCCGCATGAAAATAAGCTTATTCCGGCACGTGGTGATGTGGAGGAATAAGGTTTATTTGAGCTTAATTTGTTATTCGATCGAGGGGGGGAGGGCAGATTGACTGAGGTTTCGCAGAAGTTCGGATCTGATCTGTGCGTAAATAGCATGATGTTGCAAGGATTTGTCTTATAGAGCATAGTTTTGCATAATTTATAGGAGA
The DNA here is from genome assembly GCA_000499405.2 of Onchocerca volvulus. Classification (NCBI taxonomy): domain Eukaryota; kingdom Metazoa; phylum Nematoda; class Chromadorea; order Rhabditida; family Onchocercidae; genus Onchocerca; species Onchocerca volvulus. The sequence goes on from HG738138.1 coordinate 6,069,495, forward strand.
CTAAGCAGAGATCAAGAAGTGATTTAGATGATTACATATCTTCCAGCTCTTTTACGACTTGGAGCACATACCAATTTAGAGAGAATTATTTTTTCACAAATAACTCATCGGCTTATTTGTTGACCACTTTTTTTTTAAGGTTCTCGAAAGTTTTCTATTTTTTTAATTGTGACGATCGTTGGTTTTTTCTAAACTTTACACTACTTAATTGTAATACTAAATCTTTCATTGTCAAACAAATTTCAGATTGCTTGAAATTTGCTTCCACTGATGGGTAAGTTCTTTCTTTTATTATATTTATCGTCTTTCTGTACATACAAGCAAAAGTCATGGTAATTAAATCGATACGAACACTTCTTTAGTCCTCCCAAAGTACAGTAGTTGTTTAATTATTTTAGGCGGAGTGCTGAGTTATTTTCGCAGCTTATTTGGACAGAAAGAGTTGAGAATTCTGATATTGGGTCTAGATGGCGCGGGAAAAACTACTATTTTGTACAGACTTCAGGTATTTTATCCCATTTTCGCTATGAATTTCATTATTCATAATAAAGGTTTGATGGTGTGAGAAGTAAGGACATCATTGCGGTGTAGTTTCGAAATATATTAGCTGTTTATTATTTTTATAATTGCAGGTAGGCGAGGTTGTGACGACGATTCCTACTATAGGTTTCAATGTGGAACAAGTTATTTATAAAAATCTCAAATTTCAGGTACATTCTTTGAAAGAAGACAACTTGTTGTAAACACTTCGTACCAAAGTCGAGCATTAGTTGGAGTTTGTCTGTTATGATTTTGATTTAACTTATACGAGTTTCACTTTTTAATGGTGCTTGGTCTGCTGAGTATTCTACTGTAGCTGCAAAAGAAATCATTTGGGATGTGTACTATAGTGAGGTAAAATTTAAGCCGACACTTAGCAGTTCAGCAAATGTTACTTAGCATCTAATTGTTATATCTGGTCTTTCTAATGACAAAATGAACATAAATGCTTTTAACGGAAATTCGTTGCATCAACTTCAGGATAGAGAGCATTCTTATCATTAATGCAATTACAGGTGTGGGATCTGGGTGGTCAGACGTCAATTCGTCCATATTGGAGATGTTATTACTCGAATACTGATGCTATAATATATGTTGTCGATTCGGCAGATAAAGACAGAATTGGTATTTCGAAACAAGAACTCGTATCAATGTTAGAGGTCTGAGATGTTTAACCTTCAGCATCGCCAAGTTCATTAGAGGGTTTGGATTTAAAATGAAAGGAAAGTCAGAGCTGTTTGGTTGGATAAATTGTCAGCCCTGTTATGGATAATAACTTGCCAAATTTCTTATTTAGAATCTTGGGATTAAAGCTAAACAACATTCCTGATGCTTCTGTAGTTATTCCAATCAAAACACCCGCATTTTTGCATGTATTTTGACCCATAAATGATTTTCATCATCGTCATTATATATTGTTCTCTTCTGTGAATCAGACTGTTTTCCAAGCCTGAGATATTTATTAGTTTTAAAATGCTTTCATTGTAAACACAAAGAACTGAAGGTACACAAAATCCCTACTGAGTTGCAGGAAGAAGAATTGAAAAATGCCGTTCTAATGGTTCTAGCAAACAAGCAGGATATTCCTAACTGTCTTTCTTTGGCTGATGTGCATCGTAGCCTGGGATTGGATGCTCTTCGAACGAGAACGTTTCAAATTTTCAAAACATCCGCGACAAAAGGTGAAGGACTGGACGAGGCAATGGAATGGTATGCACCAATTTTATCTGGAACATAAACTAGGCAATTCATATCAATATAAACATTTTAAAATACAATGGCAAATCATATATTGCTTTAAAAATTCTTGCAGGTTATCAAACAATTTGCAACAGAGGAAATAGGAAAACGATTAACCGCAACATGCATACACCAGTTAGTCTGACCCCGTTGAGCATCTTTTTTTCTTGATGATCTTGTTATGTGATTGTAATCAATAATATACATAATAGAACTGCCACTGTTATATACAAAAGTCCAACCGAAATTTTGATGATAATTAGAATTAATATTAATCTAACAATTTCTCTTCTTCGGAAGAAACAATAGCACCACCACAACAGAAACTATATAAATTCCGTAATACTCCTTTCCTGAAATGACAGCACGCATAATAATTGTTGCCTTTACTGGAACACATCCCATACTTTACGTAAATTTCTGATTCTTTCTCTTTTAAATCAAATTCCAAACAGAACAAAAATAGGAAAACTTTTCCAGAACTAATAGATGCTTGGTTGTACAAAGTTCTTGCAACATTTTTTTTGAACTGAATTCATGTTAAATCACTTACGAAAACGGGCTCTTTATTGTTAAGCGGTCTCCGGCTGAGTGGAAATGTTCATATCTATAAGCGTTAAGTCTCTCGTTTGTTGTAATTTCGCAAAGTATCTGCAATTTCTGGACTTTATATTCCAATTCGTGTAAAAAGCACTTGAGCTGGGTGTCTACATTATATTTTTCCACATTTCTTTCTTTGAAAAAACTAAAGCTAACCTTAATCATATTCTTCATCAAACCAGAGACTGTAGCAAAGAAATACACTTTTTGCACATTGCTTTGCTGTTCACACAAGATTTGTTAACATTTAAGCATTCCAGGTTTTGATAAATTTATTGTCGCAGTCGCAGCCTTAACTATCCATCAGGATGGGATCAAACAAATAATTTTGCATGTTCTTAACAAATCTATTCTTACCTGATATATTTGAAATATAAACATCGCACTTGTCCATATAAAGTGATAAAGAGCTATGACAGAAACATAGGTTACCCAGGGATTACAGTATGCAATATTTGCTTGAGAGATCTCGCCACATGAATCACGCCAATCTTAAAATTATGTAATCACACAAAATTATGTAATTTTTTGGAACATTCATGTTTATTTTGACTTTTGTTATGTGAGAGTTCATAAAATCCATTGACTTTATGTAAATCTTATAAATGATTTGTTTAAATCGTTTGCTCAGGATTTTCGGAAAAATTCTGGATGGTAAAAACAAGTGAAGCCTTTAATACCAGCTCCAAGACTTTCGCGCGTATTGTACTCCGGCCGTCCAGTAATTATTTCGAAGTTTCATGTATTGCGTCTAATGGATCTAATTGATAAAATCTTGAACATAGAATGCCTCTATTGTCACTGTCTTGTGATTAATGAACTAACGGGAAAAATGATGCATTTCCTTTGAGTCAGCAGGACAATGTCATTCAGTACAATACATCGCTATCATTTATAAATAATGTTTGAAACCCATGAAAAAAGTTTCCTCAGCAGCCATTACATTATTCCGTTCAATCCACGGATAAGGTTCCTTGCAGTCAAAGCAGCTTGGTCTTCAATTCAAAACATGGAGAATCTGTTTCAAAAGTTTCTTCTTTTTTTTTTTTAGATTTTTTAATATTTATTTCATCCTTGCAAATTATTTTAATTTATTGGCTTATTCGCTTTCCCTTTTTTTTTAAATAAACATTACAACATGTTAGAATTTTCAATATTTGTTTCATGCTATGCCAACACTGATTTTGCGCGAGTTTAAATACTGGAAAGAGCTTACAGTGGAAAGCTGCGACGAGGAACTGCAGTGATGAAGTAATGACAACACCAAGATAAAAAACAAATTGTAAATGATTCTTTTCTCCAATGCAATTCAAGATCCATGGACAGTGATGATCAAACCTGAAATTATATGATTCCAATGGAGTTTAATACAGTAAAGAAGAATGAAGAGTTGCTGTTATATTTCATGGGAATGTAAATTCGTAAGCAACTCCATTCTAGGTTTTTACAAAAAATTCTCAAGATAATCTTGTCTTTTGCAATAATAGCAATTGAACTGAAAGTATGATTTCTAAAAATAACAAGCGGTAAGCTAGTGTTGATTGAAGTAACAGCAAGTCCTCTGCATTATGTTTGAAAACTGAAACATAACAACGTCATTCACTGAAAGTTATTTCAGGATCAAAAAACCGAAAACTGAAAATCGAAGTCATTCATTATTTTAAATATGCCCATGAAACTGATTCAAGCAAGCAAAGAAGACTGCGAACCTATATTTTAAGAAACTGTGATATACTACCAAAATTTGTGGTCTAAAAAAATCGAGTTTTAAAGTACAGGATCTGTGAACATTATTAAAAATGAAATAAAAAAGAAAAAGAAAGGAAATATTTCTATTCCCTCGAGTCGGAACTTTGGCCTCATTCCAACACACATCTTAATTAAACGAAAAGAACCTTTTCACACAACGATCACACACTGAACAATGTTTTGATCTTGCTGGCCTTTTTAGTAAGCATGTGCTACAAAATGAAACTGTTGGATGATTTTCTTTTTCCCACATATCGCGTATCATTTCACACCGCTCCTGAAAGTACAATATAAGGAAATCTTAACGAGTGAAGATAAATCAGAAAAAACAAATATTAATTTTTGAATGACATAAGCTGGAAGTTCAAAGCAGATATGACAACTAAGTTTTTACAGTTGCGAGGATTAAAATATGATTTTGAAGATATAATTAGAGATAAAATTTAGCTGCGAGACTGCAATTCAACGTCACAATAAATAACTAATTGCATTCTATCAGAAAGCAAAATGAAGGTGGAAGAAAAAAAATAAGTTCAAAATTTCAGGAAAACAATATTTTTATGTTAAAATACTAAAATGGAAGAAATTATTGGGAGTTTCAGTTTCCAGATAAAAAAATTTCTATAGATTAATTAAAATAACTTTTGAAAAATTTTTGAGAGGAAATATCCGCCAAAGCAGTTACTTTATGAGATACAGTGACGACGCCGGGATCAGAAAAAACAATCCATAAAAATAATACTGGCGCAAGTATTACAAAGATGAAGAAACTAATTTGCCAATACCACCCAGCAAAGGCATGCAGATACAGCAGCCAAGTCACTGCTAAAATAACCTTTGACGCGACTGCTGCGCCTAAAGGTATGATGTAGAAACTCCGATCTGTCGCCAGTGATCTAAAATCAAATCTCTTGAAATACTATTTCTGAAAAGCCAAGTTTTCTCTTTGTGAATTGAGATCAAAAATAATACGAATAAGATACCTGTAAACAATTCGTCCAAGAACACCAATTAATAATAGCAATAAAGCTTTGACTGTATACGACAAAAAAAGGTGTAAAATCATACCCACAGCGACCATTATAAATACCGGTAAAAAAAACATTATTCGTGATATTAATACCTATAAAAAATAGTAGCTCAAAAAGTAGTTTAAATAGCAAATAAAAAAAAAAAAAAATTTTCAAAAAAATGAAATGAACAGCTGAACTTCATAAGCAAACTCACATCATTTTCCTTTATATATTGGATGAAAGTTGAAGAGATCAGCCTTTTCCTGCGTTCAGCCCTTTCCAAAATCCGTGCACTAATGACATCTCCTCGCCGCGTTGCAATGTCACGAGGAGTTTCATTATCACGATTACGAACTACTAATTCCGCATTGTATTTTATTAAAACATTAACTGCAGAATGATTGCCTTGTATTACAGCCCAATGCAGAGCCGTATTTGCATAAGTTGTATCGGTACAAGACAAATCGGCCCCCATTGTTATTAGCATTTGGAGAGGATCACGACTGAAAACCTGAAAACGCAATACATCATCAAATTCTCTAAATTAAGAAAAATGTAGTGTGGAGTCTGCAATTCTAAAAACTTTTACGATCAAAAAAACTTTGCAGGAACAAGCAGTTCGTGAAACTACAATTCATGAGGTTAGAACAGTATTTATTTTAAACCTTATATGCTGCCCACATTGCGGGTGTCATCATTGTTTCATCCCTTTCATCAACAGATTGTCCTGCGGCAATTAAGTACGCAGCTGTTGACGTTCTTCCGAATTGTACAGCAACATGAAGAGGAGTAAAACCTGTAACAACAAGTCACCATAAATAAATGAATATGAAAAAAAGACGCTGCGATAATAGTAAAAGTTCCCATGTTATATAATAATCAGTTTATACTTCTGACATATGCGAAATACTCTCACTATACAGTATTATCATTTTTGAAATGAAATTTCTTTTTTAGTGGTATTTCTACTGGTTTACTATATAATAGTTGCAAAAAATATTGGTAAGAATTCACTGCGAAATTCCATCTTTTGCTCCGTTTTATCCCAATTTCTAAATAGTATCTAATTACAAATATTAAAAGATGGGAAAGCACAAACAAAATTACTGAAATGACCCCAAAAATGAGCAGTTAAAAACACCTTCAACATCACTTAGATGGAGATCAGCTCCATGAGCAACCAAAAGAGCAACCATATGAGTGTGGCCATGTCGTGCTGCCCAGTGGAGTGGTGTTGATGCAAGTACACCACCGATTGCGTTCACATTACAACCACGGTCGAGTAATATTCGAGTTACGGATAAACTAAATAAAAAATAGCAAAATAAAATTTGCTACAAGAAAAATGTCCCGAAGAAATTGAAAATTGTAATTAAATATTAATTACACCACAATATTGCTATACATAATATTCGAAATAAAATAAAAATAAGTTGGTAAAAAAACTCAGAAACCTAGATTTACCGATTATTAATAGCGGCCCAATGTAGTAAAGAGCAGTCATCAGCGTCCAGAGTATCCGCTGTACACTCCCCAGAATCTAATAGTTCTTGCAGTCTTGATACATTACCAAACTGCGCAGCTTGTCGTGCATCCATCAAGACGTTCGTTATAAAATATTGGCAATATCCTCAGGAGTCAGTGATGGCAATCAACAACTGTATTTTCTCACGAAAAAAGGTATATCGTAAAAGCTGGGACCAAGATTAATGATAATGACAGATACATAGCCCAGAGAAGTATTAAATGCTCGAAATTTATTTTACGATGAAATTCAAATAACCGTTATCGTGAAAACAGATCTAAAACACAATAAACTACAAATATTTAACTAATTGTAACAAATCAGCTTCTCAATCGAATCAGATCGATCATTTTTTGCATGCTGCTAGCAAGTTTGCTGCAGCATGTCACTAGCAAGTCTATTATCTAAGTTCAATACGTTGTATATCAAATGTGAAAATCAACAAAAGTGCAATTACAACCAAAAAAGATTGTAATCAGCACACTGCAACCGAAAATGTCAAAACATGGCCTACGTCCAGCCACAAAGTACTGCAAGGAATGTTGCATTTCTTGAATGAAAAAGAAGGGGGAAAATGGGTACTCAGATATGGAAGATTCTTAAGTAAGGTTCTAGAGTTCGCGGCACGCTCTTCTTTTGATTCCTCTCAGATTAATTGATTTTTAGAGACAATGACAGATATCACAGCTCTCGGTGGCAAACACATTTGTTTGCCTTTGTTTTGATGATTCTCTGGAACATTCCTATCCAGTGCCATTACATTTGCAGTTAACACTGCAAATGGAATGAGTTGTATTGATTTAATGATAACCAAGTCAATACATGGTACTCTCGCAGTTAGATTTTTTCCTACGGCATAGAATCCTCACCAATGATAAATAGCGAACGCCAATGTCTTGTGATTCCCATTCTATAATTTCATATTTTATTTTACCAACTCAAACGGTTACACCCAAAAATGATGTAATCATTTGCTGCGATCATTGCAGATATTTCATGCAGCCTTAAAGCCTTTAATTTTTTTTGTATTCATTACCTGCAGACTGGTTAGTGATAAATACTATTTTATCACATGCCATTCTGCGCATCGTTATTCTTTTTAATTGCTATTCCAATTATCGCAATTCTGTCATAGCGCATATCAAAACAGAAATTGTGATCCCAGAATGCCGCGACTCGCACTTATCACGTATAATCTGAAGCTAGATAGTGTCTCTCAAACATAGTTGATGTGAGACAACCTTTTTCTTAACGGCCCAGCCACAGCATCACAAAGTTATAACTTGCACTTAACTTCTGTGAATTCCGGTTGAGGCGTTGCTTAAATATCGGTGGAAGTCCCCATCACTGTACAAAAGAGTGGAGTTCAAGAAGTTTTGATTGTTCAATAAATCAATATTTCGTTCAAAATGAAGTTTGTAATCTTCTTAATATTTTTCTATGCATAATAAACTAAGCCTGAACTCGAAATGGTATAATTATGAAGTGAAATGAGATAACGCTGAAAAAGGAATTTTATCGTTTCTTAGTTAATTAACATTTTTGCATTTGCTTTGCTTCTGAATATTTTTGTAGTAAGTTTGCTCATATGAAATTTCAATTTACACAGCATTGTCGTTTTGTGTTATGTTGATCTTTCATGCAATCTATGTAAGTAGTATGTTACATTCTTTGGCTATCAAATTTCATCTTGCTTCGATCGGAGTAATAAATCCAAGTGAATTGTTCTGCGACTTCATATTTTTATAGTTTAGCTATTTTACTTCTAAACTTGTTACTTTTTTGTTCTTTCAGGAGTACAGCAGTTATTATATACATTGTGATGTGCTGATAAGGTAAAAGAAATTTTTAGAATTATGTAGCCATGAACTTCCTTATTTTTTCATTTTCAATAGTAGTAAATAATTATTTTCGGTCACAGATAGCTCTTGATGCCATGTGTAGATAACGAGCCATTCATGTCCTTGGTGTCCGAGAGCTCGGGACGACGTTCTTCGTCACATCGTAACTTACGAATGGCTCGGAATTTATCGCTTGGATATGCTAATTCAGTAGATGCTGGTACTTCCTTTATTCCCAGTTTTTCGGCGGCTGCAAGTGAGGTATTTCTTTTTGTGTTGCTGCTTCTATAGTCGACTTTTTTAATATTCATCCATTGCATTCTGTTTGTTTCCCTTTATTTTCATTTGGTTATTCATGTAGGGCGTGAAATTGACAGTCGATGAGGATAACTGGGCAGAAAATACTACAGTTATAACTGGCAATACAAGTGAACACTCATACAGCGGTCTTGCCGAAAGAGCGCTTGTGGCTCCAGTTGGACGTATCGTAGCTAGGAGATGTTCTCGGATATTTTGGCTTTTCAGCGCCTCGCTTATTTCGTTTGTGGCTATTATTTCTCCATCTCTTATGGTCGCTTTACCAGTTATTTTGTATCAAGTTGGATTCGGCTGGCCTGAGGTTTTTTTTTTTCGTAATTTTTTTTCAATAAGTCTGATAGATCAGAAGTATATTTAATGCTGAAAATCAAAAAATTCAACAACAGAGATATATTTAATGCCGAAAATCGCTAGTAAACCAGTTTATAATGGTTTTCTCAAATTCCTTGGCATATCATATAGCTTGAAATGCTTCGCCTTAATTTCAAAATCTGCAGGTATTGTGTGGTGCTGATTGTCAAGGACTGATATTGAATTTGGCAGTGAAAACACTGTTATTATTAGGCGCACTTTGGGCGATGTATTTCCGGCATGCTTCAGCAGATATGCCACGTCTATTTTTTCATCGTGCTGCGTTAGCATTCTTAGCTTTATTCATTCTTTTTGCCTTCTGGTTGTTCTATTCTGTTCGTATATTATTCGAAAAAGAGAGCAGTTATAATGTGATCGTTGGATTTGCTCTTTCATTACTCGATGCAATGCTTTATTTGCATTACATTACGGTCATCATTTTGGAACTGCGGGCATTGAGGCCAGAATTCATTGTTAGCGTTGTAAGAGATCCGGATGGAGAAAGTCGAACTTTTAGTCTCGGTCTGATGAGTGTCCAAGAAGCTGCTGTCCATGTCCTCAGGATGTATTATTCCACTTTCCCATCTTACAATCCATATATGGATAAAACTTTCAACGGTGGTTCAATGCATTTCCGATCTGGCAAGTTATTCTCATGTTATGCTTTACTTTTACTACTGTCAAGACAAATTTTTCTTGTATACATGATCATTTTTTGACTATTCAACATATTAGTGTTATCTGTTATATTATTTATTCATTTTTCCTTGATTGGATGTTTCTAAGCTTCATCTTATGTCAGTCATTTGGACTTCGGTAATATTCCAATTGATATTGGTATTTTATTATAATGCAAAAATAATTCTCTTCTCAGAAGTCTTTCAGATAGGCAGTGCTGTACTGACATAGTTATATCTATTATTTAGTGCACTGTCTGAAGTAACTAAATTTCTACTGTAGAAAAAGAATCTGAGTATCAAGGAGATCATTCATTTTACTCATAAGCATATAATTTAGATGTATCACAACCAACTGGAGGTTTCAAAATGTATGATATCGAAGGTCTGGGTAACGAATGTACTATAACGGAGGCTAACGCTCGTGCAATCATGGAAGCTGCTGCAAAAAGACGAATTGGTGGACACAATGAACGTTACCACGAAATAGTAGAGTGGGAACGGCGAGTTCAAAAACGGAAATACCGCTTGATTAGTACAACTGAAGAAGCATTTGCAAGTGTCCAAAATGTGACGGCCAGTAATCAAAATAAGGTGTTCATTTTAGAAGAAAAATTTTTTCTTGAAGTCACTGTATGTCAAAACTTGTTGAAATTACACAGTTTACAAGGATGCGGAGAACAACTTTTTGCAGATTTTGGGAGAGCCTATGGAAGCACTTGGAGCAGCTCAGGCAGTGTTTTCTGCAATTGCTAGACCACTGAATAAATATTTGAAGCTTACTCGACAACAACCTCGTCATACAGCTGATCAAGTTGTTGCTCATCTTGCTCGCTGTCTTTCACTTCGTTTTACAGCTGCCACTTTTTTGCAGAGATTTTTCTCTTCGAAATTTCCTTTCCCAGTTAGTTTTTTTGACTTCGATTTTATTATTTTTGCTACTTCCTGACATCAGAACTGAAGGTTTTATGCTGGAAATCTACTTTCTTAATTTTGATCCATAACTATTTCTAGATGTTTTATATGCTCATTAGCACTTTCATATTAAAGCTTGTTAGCCAGTTTTACGCTGGACTACTTAAATTTATCACTGAGTGGATGATTTGTATATTAATGCGTAATGATTAGTGTTTTTTAGGAACGCGTGAGGGAAACAAAGTGGTCAATTGTATGCAATGTTCAAGCATCTGCTGGAATTAAGCATGGCACAGTGTTTGTATTGCGTTGTCACGAACGTGATGATGATGCTGGAGTCCAGTTGCTTTGTTCGCTTCATTCATTCCCTTTTTTTAATCTCACTGAACAGCAGTCATCGACATCAAAATTTGCTTTAAAAATTACTCCAGAGTCAAATGTTTAGCTATAATTTGGCACATTTTTCATTGGTTTTTAAGTTATACATTAATTGGATATCGGTTTGTTCTGTTTTCTGCTATGTTGGGATATCTACATATCATTCGATTTTCACTTGCACTTTTTTTTCCATGGCTTAGATCACTTTTCGTTCTTGTTCATGTTACGAATTATTAAGATTTGGTCTAAAAAATTCTTTATTATATACCACTCAGAGACTAAGTTTTAAGCATAGAATATCTATGTGATTTCAATTACACTTGCAGATATCAATATTACGCATTGTTCTTTATCTTAGATTTATCATATATATGAATCAGTTCAAAAAAAAAAAAAAAATACTTATCAGCAGACAAGGATTCATAAATTTAAACCTAATATAAAGAACGATGCTTAATATTGATGTTTGCAAGCGTTATTGAGATCACATGAGTATTCTGTGCTTAAAACTTAATCTCTGAATGGTATATGCTTACATATTCAACTAGTAAAGAATTTTTCAGACCAAATTTTAATAATTCGTAACATGAACTAGAAACGAAAATAATACAAGCCATGCAAAAAAAAAAACATGCAAGTAAAAACCGAATGATTTATTTGGCTCAACACACACATAATATTGAGTATACTTGTTTCGTAATTGGTGCTTACTTCCGATGTTTAGAAATATTTTATCAGATTGTTATGACAGTGAAGAGATCTTGTTTGTTTGTTTTTTTCTTCTTGCATTTACTTTATATTGTTTAATCCATTCCTACATGGATTAAACAGTCATTCATTTCACATTTACCTAAATGAACAGTCATTTCATGCATTGAGCTTGATACTCATAATGTCAGTATTCCTTTATATGATGCAGTGGCATCTCGAATTGTGCATTTTGTCTATATTGTTATGTTATCTTGATAATTTTGTGCCTCTTCATTTGATTTCTTTGCATTCATAATTATTTATGTCACTTTTATCATCGTTAGTGTTATGCCTTATAAATGGCAAGATCCACAGCCTTAACTGGATGTAGGGAGGTGGACTTCATGAAGCAATGCGTTAACAGTATTTAGAAAAAAAGTGGGATACCAGTTTTTAATTTCTCATGTTTTTTTCCTTTTTTTTTTTTCTTTTTTTTCGGATTTCACTTTTCTGCTACTTTTTAACACAGACTAAAAATTCTCGTTCTTTTTTGAGTTCTGCAGTGTTAGACAATATAAACAAATAAGATAGGGGGCATTAGAAACAATAAAAGTGATGAGAGTTTGGAATTATACTTTCATAAGGTTTAAAATAGTTGTCAACAGACTACTGACTGTTAAGAAAGAAATCGATCTACCATCTACCTGTGATTAATTCACAATAATGAGTATTATGGGGAAATGGAAGTAATCATCCGACTTCCATTTTAACAGCAGTTGGAAGGTATTGGTGTTGTTTGGTTTATTCTGTATCCGAGTAGGTAGAGGCAACTCACCGACGATTCAGTGTTGGGATAGAACGTTATGTTTTGGATCTTCCCGAAAGGGAGGATTACCGCATCCTAGCCAGTTGGTATGTTGCCATCGATGATCTACGCGAAGGGGAATGATGGTCAAAGAGATCTCAGTTATGGACCATGGAGGTAACAGTGTCTACAGATATACTTAGGTCGACCAGATATATTCCAAACGATCCCCAGGGACTGTATCTTCTCTTAAAAAGAAGAGCAAATGGAAAGTCGATACATTCAACATGGTGCAGAAATGTTGGCAGGTATCAGTGATGAGGTTTTTGCAATGGAGTTGGAGGGAGAGAGAAAGAAGTGGTTGTTATACTTCGAAGTGCCATCCAGAACTTTGACCAGTCATCCTGACTTCCCGAATAATCTTTTTAGCTGAGGCAGGCAGTTCCTTCTCAGAAATCTCACAAGCTGTTCTGTCCTGTCTGCGTCTTGAGGCGAAATTCGTTGTTACAGTACCACTTTCACTACATGATTGTTGCGGCTTAAGTAGCGGTCGTGAAGTATTGGTGCGTGCTATTGTAGGATTGGGGGGAGTGGTTGATGGATGGTGGACGGTTTTGAGGAGAGTTTTGTTAGTTGTGTTCGTGGACAGCAGGGAAAAAAATCGCAGTTTTCTGAGTGTCATCTGACCTTTTTGGATTTATCAAATGATCTTGTTGTGGACTTCATCTTAATAATATACTGTGATACCCGAAGTATTTGAAAATGATCAGATAATACATTTAAATTAAGAGTATAGTAAAAGTGTAGAAGAAATTTTTTTTGCCCTTCAAATTTGGTAAAGTTTTGCTACATTTAATTCATCGTTGAAATCAAGTCATCTATTTTCTTAATTTTATTATTAAATTCATCCGCAAATGGCGTGATGAAATTTTTAGTGTTTGGAATTCGCGAGCGAATTATTGCAAAAATGTTTCTTTTTTTTTTCTTTCCTTTTTTTTTTTTGCAACTCACGTGCGAAGTGTTAAGAAGTTAGACAAGTTATGTCGCTTTAGTCTAGACAAAATATTTATTCATTCATTCTTCAGATGACAAACGATCTTGGGAGCGGAGAGCGTGGACGGGAAATGAAAAACAGTGATACCGATGACGATGTTGACAATGGAATTCCATTCGCTGAGGAAGTAGGTGTTTTCATTTAGTCACTTTCTTCCTTTTCATTGAAACATCACTTTCCTTTCAAACTTCCTCATATACTCTTTTTTCGTATAAATATGAGTCGGCAGCGTGGGTATAAGGTGATTTAAATATGTGTATGAGATGATTATGTGAACAGAATTTATGATACTTGAGGTACTTTAATTTTTTTGATTGTTTTTGATAGAAATCCAAGACTATTCATCTTACATATTTGTAGCATGAAAATAAGGAAAATGCTCGTGGCAGAGTAACTTTTGTTAAAGCAGCCACTCAACGCAATAATCAGGAAGATGTGATGGATACAACCGATATTAATGAAGGTGAGTATGATTGGGACTTTTATTGTATGTATAGAAACTTTAGTGAAAGATCCTATTTTAATGCATAGTTATGATGAAAAAAAAGGTTGGTCCACTTATTCAAATGGGCATGAATTATTTTGATCGCAAATAGCGATTTTGTTTTAATGCTATCTTTGCCGCACTCAGTATTTCGTAAAGTCATTATACATTGTTTATTAGTCTAATTATAGCCTCTACTTTGTTGTCCACTCATGTAAACTTCATTATTTTCAGGACATGGTTCTCCATTATCCGGAGATTGCGAAGAAGATGGTATGAATTTCTTTCGGTCTTTTAAAATCCTAATTTTGAATTTCTCTAACATTTCAAATATTTTTGAAAAAATTCATTACTATTCATAGTGCGCTCATTTTATCATCCAGTGTGAAATTGTTTTGGTGGGAAATAATCGCTTTCGTTTTTGCAGCTGACCTTTTTAGCCTTTAATTGATTTTCTCTTCCTCACACTTTTTTATTCGTTTTCTCTGTGGGTTGTTAAATTATTTTTATTTCATTTCGCATAAAGTTTCCATGCTCTTGCTTTCACCCGTTTTTCGTATCATTCTGTGGGTAATATAACTTTGCAAAAATGGTCTTTTTTTTGTTGATGCTCTGCAGATAACTCTTATTGATCTTACCTGAAGATGAATTATTGTTGGGAAAAAAAAATTCAATGAAGCACTTTATTTGGAATCAGCAGGTTTGTATAGACCATTTCATTATTAATTACAGATCCATATAAGCCAGAAGGGATTTTGCGCATGGATATTGATCACTTCAGTGACTTTGCTCGTGGTTCATCTGAAACGCATCAGAAATTAAGTGAACCGATATTTGTTAGAGGTTTGCCATGGAGGATTTTAGCAATGCCGCGAGAGCAGAATAGAGTTCGGTTTTCTCTTTTTTCTGTTAGGTTTAAGTGCTTTTGTTATCAGTCTTTCATAAATGTTTGGAAAGAATAATAAACGACAGGAATTTTTCAATGATATTGGTAAGTGAGTGTTAGATAGTTACAGTTTCAAAGTGAACGACGATCAGCAGGCCGTGCATTTGGTTTCTTTCTGCAATGTAATGGAGAAGCAGAAGCAATTTCTTGGTCATGTACGGCAAGTGCTATTCTCACTGTCTTGTCACAGAAACCTGGAGTTGAGAATCATGTGCGAAGAATTAATCATACTTTTTATCAGAAAGAGAACGATTGGGGTTATTCGCAATTCCTGCCTTGTGAAGTAAGTTGTTTCTGTATTCTTCGCTAATTGTGTGCTTATTTTGTTGTCCCACCTGCATGAGTCAGATATTGCAACAATTATGCTTTCATCTTATCGTGAGTAACTGTTTACAGAATTATGAGCAATTTAATCATTAATAAGCAGCAAGGAATGGTTGTTTTATTTGCAGACACTTCTGAACCCCGATAGTGGTTATATTAAAGATGACACTATCAAGCTGGAAGTATTAGTTATGGCAGATGCTCCTCATGGCGTGCAGTTTGTTTTCACTTTTTTTGGGGCCTTTATTTATGCTTTTTGTTATTATAATGCTGTATTTTGCACATGGAATGGATACATATTTAGTTTTTCCTATTCATACAGCTTGGAATTCGAACATTCTTTCAAATTTATGAAAAAAGATTGCATTTAGGTGGGATAGCAAGAAACACGCTGGCTTTATTGGTCTTAAAAATCAGGGTGCAACGTGTTACATGAATTCGATATTACAGACTTTCTTCTTCACCAATCAACTAAGGAAGGTTGGTTACATATTTTGGGATTTCCTCCTACTACTTAAAGTACACTTCTTATGGAACTTTCAATTTTTGCTGTTTTCAGGCAGTGTATCAAATGCCAACTGAAAATGATGACCCAGAAACTTCGGTAGCTTTAGCCATGCAGCGTGTTTTTTATGAATTACAAAATTCGGATAAACCTGTTGGCACGAAAAAGCTGACGAAATCATTCGGATGGGATAGTGTCGAATCATTTCATCAGCACGATGTACAAGAGTTGTGCCGTGTACTTCTAGATAATTTAGAAAATAAAATGTCTGGGACTAAGGTTTTTTTTTTTCCAATCTTTCAGTAAATAATATATCGAGATTCCATCATCGAGTATTAGTTCATCTCTTTTAACTTCCTCATTTTCGATTTTAATAAAATGATTGCAATAGTGTTCAATTTTTAGTTTTGATAAATAACATTTAAAGTCGTTTCAAAAACATGATTTGTTTGCGAGATTTTGTTTTGAATCATTTGTGAATTCGTCAAATAAGGCTATATATTTTAGGTAAAAAATACCATTCCTTCTTTGTTTGAAGGAAAAATGAAGTCATATGTTCGTTGTAAAAATGTATGTTTTGAATCAAATCGGGTTGAATCATTCTATGATCTTCAGCTTAATATTAAAGGCAAAGCAAATGGTATGTTTTTGATATGTCTGGGGCAATAGATTTCAAGTTAGAGGTTTTAATAATTTGTGTGAATACTGAAATTGAAAACCGAAGGAATTCAATTCTTCATGGTTTTAATTTCAGTTCTAGAATCTTTCTCTGATTATACGGCTGCTGAAATACTTGATGGTGACAATAAATACGATGCTGGAGAATTCGGTTTACAACCGGCTGTCAAAGGCGTCAAATTTATTTCATTTCCTCCGATTTTACATTTGCAATTGATGCGTTTCCAGTACGACGCATTACAGGATGCAAACGTGAAAATTAATGACCGGTAATTCATGTTAACTCGGTTTCATTTCTAGTTCCGAACAAAACATAAACGTTAATATGGTTTTTTTTTTCTTTTTCTTTCTTTTTTTTTTTTTTTTTTGCAGGTTTGAATTTCCTGCACTTTTAAATTTGAATGCGTTCATAGAAGATGGCGACAAAAAAGAGCCCCAAGACTTTTTGCTTCATGCTGTCCTAGTACATTCTGGTGATTTCCATGGTGGACATTATGTAGTTTTTATCAACACAAATTTGGGCGGACCGCCGAAGGTTTCTTTTCTTTTTCGCTATTAAAATAAAATAGTTTTGCTCATATATCTCCACATTATAGGTTTCTTATTTTGATTCATTTTGTATTCTTTGGTTTCTCTCTTGCCTTCTTGATACTTGTTTGATTCAGCTGTATCATTATTATGTAGTCCAATTTTAAACAGAACATGAATAATTCATTTTTTCAGTGGTGCAAATTTGATGATGATGTTGTTTCTCGTGCTTCTGTTCGTGATGCTATAGAGGCAAATTATGGAGGCGATGATCCCGATCTCCCAGGCAAATCATTTACCAATGCCTATATGCTTGTTTATATTAAGAAAAGTTCTATAAGTAAGTTACAATTTTTACTTTATTTCCCTTTTTTGAAACCGCTTGCTATTAATTTTCATTTTTCCTTGCTTGAGCTTAGAATTTTAATATAATCTTTTTGTGTTTGTGATGTTAATTTTGCATTTATAGATGACGTTTTATGCCCGGTGACTGAAGAGGATATTCCACGACATTTGCGACTGCGGTTTGAAGAGGAAAAATCGGCCGATGCCAAAAAGAAAAAAGAGAAGCTTGAAGCACATCTTTTCACGGAGCTTATTGTATGTTGACTCTCACTGTAATTACCATCGTTTTTATTTCTTGAACATTATTTTTTTTCTAGCTGTTGGTTATTTAGGTGATATTAGAAGAGCATATGTACAGTTATTCCGGGTTTGATTTATTCGATCCGAAGATACTGGATGAAGCTCGTCGATTGAAGGTTGAGAAGAAGATGACTATTGATCAGTTGTATACATTGTTTGCAGAAGAATTTGTGAGTTGATTTCGAGGTTTTTTAATCTATACTTATATATATTTATAAAAATGATATTAGGACTTTTATATATGTTTATGCATATAGTCGAAATCGAAATTTCTAAGCTTAGTTTTCAGCATCTTAGCGAAAATAACTTTCGCTTATGGCAAGTACATGAAAACACAATCCGGGATGAAAGGAATAATGCTCTTTCTTTGAATCGTCTTCGTCCATCGACGTTACTGAAACGTGACAGTGAGAGACCGCATACAAATCGTGTTGATATGGCACTTGAGGGTGATCGCAACATTGTTTTTCTCGAAACTGCACAAGATTCGGGGAGTTCTTTGAATGGTTTGCTGCCATACAATGAAGCAAGTCAGTTTTTTCTAAATACTTAAAATATTCGGATTATGGTCAGTGTGACAACATTTTTTCCGTTAATTTTCTTTATACATGAAAGCGAGATTTGTTTCTTTTGCAGATGATATGATGTTTTTCTTGAAATATTACGATGCTGATGAAAAGATGACTTTTTTTTGTGGCCACATAATGATCAATTATAAATCGATGATTCGAAATTATTTGCCACAAATTTTGCAAAGAGCGCGTTTGCCTCCAGGAACAGAGTTGAAATTTTATGAGGTATGAAGTTTATCTATAGTAGCATTTTACATAGTCTTAAATTTCTAACAGCGCAAAATAAAAAAGCAGTGAATCATAGGAATGATAAGATTTCAATGATCATCAAGTATCTTGGAATTCGATGAGGAAATTTTTTGACACTTGACTTGCACTGTTGAAAGTTTTTCTTTTTTTTTTTTTTTTTTTTGCCAGTTCATGCTTAGGATAGAATGACATATCATCTGAAAAATAATTTTTTGAGCTCATTAAAGGCATACGATTTCCATATCCTATTCTGGGATTAGATCTGCTGTACATATATATCGGTTTCATGTACGTAATTCAATAAACACTGGTTTTTGCGGAAAAAAAAATTTGGTCTGTGTGTAGAAGGACTTACAGATTTAATTCGTCTAGTGAAGAGATAATAGTTGAAATTATTTTTCAGTAGTAGGTTATCTTCATCCACAAGTTTTAGGAGATTGCACCGGAACGAATGCGTCCCTTATGCATAGATGATATGATATCACAAGATCACGCATTGGTGGATTTGGTTGATGGCGCATTGTTAGTATTCGAAAGAACTGATAAGTCAACTACAGAAAACAACGCGCATTTGTTTTATACGACAAAATATAATGCTATGCAGATTGAGGCGTTGCAAAATCCGGAAGGTTTTGGAACACCTCTGAATGAACAATTCGATCCAATTTTAGGAGAAATAAGCCAGGTAATCGCTTTAAAATCATGATTTTTTAAATAAATATCTTAAAATTTCTCAAAAATTTGAAATTTGGTTTACTTTTTAGCATTATACGCACAACGTTTTACGAGTGTTATAACATAATATTTTATAGACATGGACCATGGGACAGTTAATGCAGTGGATCGCTACTGGTATCGGATGTTCGGCAGACCATATACTCTTGTGGAAGGTATTATTGAGCACGTTTCAATAGAATTAATTTGAAAATTGATTTTAATGTATCATTATTAATAAAAATGGATTAGTCATGTCTCCATCCAAAAATTGGTATGGTTTATTTCATTCACTCTCGGATTTGCAGATATATTCATTTTCGCTTATTAGAAATTGTTTTTTAAGGGTTGTTAGAATGAAAATGCAACAAAGCTTTTTTGTCAATCAAAAAGGAAGTGTGACAAAATTTTCGGAAACGTCTTCCTTTATTTTTCTTCCTTATAGATCGCTGATTGGGCTTCATATTCCTTATCCGTTTATCTATTCCTTTTTCAAACGGTTGTGAAGGTTATGTCTTCGGATAATACTTTATTTGATTGCAGAAAATTGTGAATAAGGGCGATATTTGTTGTGTTATTCATGGTAAGAATATTTTAACGAATTAGCTGCAGGTAAGTCAGTACAACGAGAAACCAACCAACAATCATTTGAACGAACATGAGTTACGCATTTATTCGGTGAAAGATCTTCTTGGACTAACAGGTCCACATAGGCATGATCCTCGGCGGCAAAAACGTTATCGTGTTTATTATACAAAGATGCCTATTTCTGTGAGCGATCTCGAACGACGTTACAAGATGAGAGTGCAGATGATGGATGAAAAAATGCAAATCACGGTATGGCTTTTTTCTTTTATAAAAACTTTCGTCTTATGCGAAAGCAGAATAGCAATCAGTTTGAAAACAATGTATTTTACGAGTTTCCAGGAAACTACTGTCTTTCCCGAAAAAACAGGAACAGTTCAATCAATTTTGGATGAAGCACAAAGGGAGTTCCGTTTTTCAGCTAACGGAACGAAATTGTTGAGGTGATTTCCAACTCATTACTTGCTGATTTTCTAGTGTCATAAGCAAACATTTGTCGATTGGATTTTATTTCTGTTAGTTTTAGTTTTAATCGTTGTTAATCTTGCAGGCTTGTTTATGTAGGTCAGGCATCACACTGTTTACGGGCTTACCACGTTTTCACTAATGACACACTTGCAAGTGAAATTTATACGAAGATTGGAAATACATCTTACGCAGTCAGTTTGCCATCTCATTCAGTATGAATTTGCAAGTATTTCGACTTCTGTGGTTGTATCTTCATTATATACTCTAATATGGAATATAGAGTTATAAAGTTTGAGTGCTATTTGAGTAGTGCTTTAGGTTTCTTCATTTTTTGTGGATGCAGTGTTAGTTCTCGCCAATCTAAAACAATGAGTTATGTTTATAAAAAAATATTACAACATCATTATTCCATGAGGATGGCCTTCGCTCAAAATATCATCAATTCAGTGGAAGTAAACGTAGTGTTTTCTGTTTTTTGACTTATGAATATTTAGCTATTTGAATAAACTAACATGTTAATTTTTTTTTTTCGAAACAAATTGCAAAACTGTTCTAGGTACGGGTTGAAGAGATACCGGAAGATGAAGTGACTATTAGGCCTGGTGAACATCTCTTACCTGTTGGTCATTTTGATAAAGTAAGTTCAAAGTTCTATACATATAGGGTATGCATAAATGTTTTAATGCACTATATTTTTTAACTTCATAACAATTGTTTCAGGATCCGACGCGTATGTTTGGTATCCCTTTTTTCATTAAAGTTACAAATGGCGAGACACTGGAGAGTGTGAGTGAGCGAATTAGAAAGAAATTGGATGTCACTGCTAAGGAATTTGAAAAGGTTTGTAAAAATATTCGTGAAAAGTGAAATCATTGGTTGGTTTTTAGCGCATATTCAAGATTAATTATTTGAAAACGAAATCTGTTTGTTGCAGTATAAGTTTGCAATAATTGTCAATAATCGAGTGAGTAAATATCTGGACAAAGACAATGTGGTTAATCTCAATGAACTTTCTCATACGCATATTACAGGTCTCCCTATTTTTAACTCATATTTTCAACTTTTCGTTTAGATAGTGCAGTCGTTTTCCAGATATTTTAATGTTGGTGTGCATAGCAAGTTAATAATGCTTCAGTGTAAATGCGGAAACATATATGAACTTCAAGTTATTAAACATTGACACTGTAATTTGAAATGAAGAGTGCATTACCTTTTGCAGGTTACGCATCTGCTCCTTGGCTTGGATTGGATCATATGAACAAAAGTCGTGGCACACGTGGATCGCACACAACCGAAAAAGCAATCGTTATCCATAACTGATGCTTTCACTGCTATTTTTTAATAATATAGTTACTCTGCCTTACGGCATGATCTAAGCAACCATCTCTTATGAATAATAACGAGGTAGCGGTGCTGATTATTACTAATATTTTATGAAAGTATTTTTCGAGAAGTTTTTACCAAAACTGCTTAAATTTCATGAAAGTCAGCAGTATTCAACAATGTATTTGGTCGCGGTGATTGTATTTGTTCATCATAAGGAAAACATCCTTCAATTTATCCTGCTGTTGCTGTTGCTTTTCACTTCTTAAATAAAGTCTTTTTCTGCATCTTTGATGCCCATTGCTGTCTGATGGCTTCTTGCATCTAAGCCCTCTCTTTCTCTTTTGCGACAGTGATACACTGTTGTAGTGAAATAATTGTAAACTTTATGTAAGATGGTATCACTGGGCACAGATTGTATTCTAAACCAATGTTGTATCATAATCGTCATCCCATTTTGCCGCGCTACATAATTCTCCAACCACTGGAGATTTTTCTCATTAGTAATGCCAAGTTTGTCCGATTTGGTCTAGGCTTTTCTGATTTTTGTGCTGTCGTCTGTTACATTTGCCCTTTTGTTCTGTTTCATTATTTATAGTAATGTGATTTATTATTTAAAAAATTTCCCAACTACTAAGTTTTGTAAATGTTCATTTCACTGCTTGCAACATAACGTTCGTATTTGTGAGAAAATCGTTTTTCGATTTTTTCGATTTTTGTAATTGCACTTGAATGAGCCTGTTAATATGATGTTCGTACGAACGAGAGCTTAGCGTTACTAATAAGTTAGATATATTTATTTACCTGTTTTGGACATAAGTTCGTGGATGATATTTTGACTCATTTTCTGCTGAAGAGGAATCCTTTTCAGCAGTTGACTGTCTGATTTAGTATATAAATTTCTTGCTTTATTTTCAAACTGATTTTCTTGTTTCTTCGTTTCTGTTTGTCGTGTTATTTATACTTTATTGTGTGCATCCAACAAACTCGAGGCGTTCATCGTAGGCATGAAGTTTGATGCCAAACGCACACCATGAATTTGTTAATAAATTTTTCTTATCTCACAAAATTGTTATGACGATTGAAGACGAATAAATTATTATTGTTCATTCTGCGCATTCCGAAAAACGCCCGCTCAATCATTTAAATTTTAATAGTTCAACCAAGTGAATAGAAAGATGATGAATGCGAATATTAGAATTTTGAACGTGATGTTATGGCTAGTTATGCGTTCAATATTGCTGTTAGCTGAGATATAAGTGATTGGTGTTCAGTCGAGGTTGGGGTTTTTCACATTTTATAAAATAGAAAACAGATCTGGGAAGGGGGGAGTGAGATTCCAAACTGGATTTATTGGGAAAGATGAGGTGAATTGTGAACGGTAAATGATTAATTCTCTAGAATGCAAGTTAGATTGTGTATTCTGTTGAGAATTCGCACTGGACATAAGTTACTAAACGGTATTCATCACTATTATTTAATCATCTTTACCCAAGTATATGAAAGATTTTTATTCGTTTCACAAATCCAAATGATGTTATGTTTAGTAGTTTCTATTTGGGTCAATTCTATACGGACCACCAGTATTAGAGCACAGTAAAGTGACAGTGTCATGCTCTAGTTGGTATTCTTTTGATCGCCCTTGACCTAGTTGGATTTCTATCTTTTGGAAATTCATATGCAATCACCAATCACCGACAGCTACCTCCTTATCTGTCTTTTCACTCATCTCAAGCGCATTGAATCGCATAGCCACAGTTCCAATTGCTATTCTTTCGCAAATTTTGTGTTCAGTAGTTATGTCCATTTTTTATACTGTTATAATACTAAAATTGGAATATGACTGATTCCCGCAATAATTTCATGGTAAGCTTCCAAGGAAAATAACACAAAGTATCGGATGATACTATATGTTCGCAAAACGTATATTTAAAAATTTATCCAACTTATCCATTGATCTATCTGCTGCTATTTCAATATATACTAGTGCGAAATCTCGTTCGATGATTGGGTTATCTGAAGTCTTATTAATCCACAGATGGTCATATTGATATATCAAACATTATATGCCATTGCATGTGGAACAGCCCATATTAAATGTATGTGGATTGTTCTAATTTCAGTTTCTGTCGTACATAATTTGCTGGTTTGTGACAGAATCAAAACATAGTATCGATTTTTATTTTAATAATTTTTTTATTTTTCACAATAGCTGTTGGAAATTTTGAGTCGTGTGCTAGTTATTTCAAACGATCGTCACCGTAAAAAAAGCTCCATCAGAAATCTCTGATCCATGCCTGTGAATCAACTGATATCGCTACTTATCTAGAACACAAAACTTCCATTCCACGTAAGCAGTGAGTCATCACAGTAATCGTCTGATCATCAACACAAATACCAAAACAAACATACATCACATCCGAATTTTCAAATCGAACGCCACACACTGTTACACGCATGATCCAGCAAATACCGTAATCCAGTTCACTCCTTCATCATAAAGATTCCGGTTCCAGCACACCAGTTTTGAGTTTCAAATTTCAAAATGTGTGCAAAAAATATTTTTTGATCTATTATTATTATTATTACTGTCCAGTATTCAGTATTATTTATCAACTTTTTGAAAGCTCCATACTCAAATCGATTTGTTGCATAATTTACTTCTAGTATCGAATGACCCTAATTATGATTGAATAAATTTTGAAGAAATCATATCAGTCTGGCAGTACTATCAATTATGTCTCATTCCTTCTCGATTCCTCTCTGAAACTTGGAATTTAAAAAAAAAATTTAAGAAAAAATTCATCAATTTCAGCTTAAACTTGACAGTAAAAAAGTCTGTTTGATAACGAATTCAAGACTGATCAGGGAATTATTTAGAAATCTTTATTATTTCTACTTACCACACATGTTTATCATGTAGAATAATCACTTGTTGTGAGAAATGAATATGCCATTGAAAATTCGAATATCAATCCTCTTATGACTCTTCATAATATTAGCTTGCGGAACTGCAAATTTGGAATTTTATCTTTTTAGATATTTCATGGAGTTTTGAAGTTTGATATAGATATTACATCTGATGTTTGCTCATTTTCAGACAAAGAGAACAATGATTATGAGGATAGTTAGCATATTACTAATTACTGCTAGTATAACACATGCAGATATCAGTGATCGGCCGATAACAATCAGATTGCCACCACAGAATCGAAAACCAAATTTTATGAAGGAGATGGCACCACCGCGTCCTATGCCATTAGAACCAGCTACATCAGTTAACCGTCCTCAGAAACTGTATTCTGGAAATCGCCCTTCATTGACCCCTGCTGCACAACTTCCAGTTATACCGCCGGCAAGTTTATTTGTAACGAAACTTCGTGCAGAATTTTTCGAAATTTAAATTTTTACTATGTTTGTGTCTTCGTGTTGAACTATCGTACCTCATCTTCATGCGTCTCCTCATTACAACATGAAGTTTCACAATAATTCAATTATAATAGGGAATGAAATTAAAAATAAAAAGTAGACATTTTGGAAATATGCTGTAAATTGTACTATAAATAGCTTTTTAAGATAAAATTTTTCAACAGTAACAATATTAGTAAGAAAGCATATGAAACTGTAAGTATTTGTACTTCTGCAATTTCGCTGCTATCACATCTAATAAATATAATACCATTGGTTGAACAAAACTAATTCATAAATTATTCTGATCGCAACTGCTTAGGTTAGATAAGGACAAGGGGATTTTAACATTACATTTAATGAGTACACATAAGTCATTTATATAAATAAAAATATAAACATTCGTTGTTCATTTTCACACAACGTTTCAAGATCTTCACCGATTGATTTGAAATTTTGATACAATGTTGCAAATCAGTAATTCACTTCTCAACAATGCAATTTAGGTACCAGCCACGGAGCAGCAGTTTGTACCACGTCCCATAACAACACCACCACCGCCACCTCCAATAAATATACCACCAGATGTACAAAATCAGCTCATCAAATTTTTCGGTCTCGATAGTTTTGGTATACCCGGTCTCACTGGTAATCATCCGGATGGTTTTGCAGGCGCTATTCAGGTTTCTTTATCGCATATGCGGAAAACATATATATCGTATTTGCAAAAAAATGCTTCAATTAAAAATTTCAGGAATTAAGAGCTGCAGGAATACCCGTTCAAGGTTTACCGTTGGAGCACATCTCCGGAAATCTATCACCTTCAGCTTCACAGAATGGTTTGTACATATTCCTTAGAATTTAGAAGTGTAATTGTAATTTGCACACAGATCAATTTGATTGCAGATGTATTGTCACAAGCAAATCCAGCATTTGGAAATCAACTGAACCAATTGTACAACGAGGCAACAGGTCCGACAAGTTATCGCGGTCCAAGTGATATTCCTTTACCTGAAGCTACTCCTGGTGAAAATGGCCTTATTGGCTTCTTGTCAAGTTCAATAAGGAAATTGGTTCAAGACAGTAAGTTACTTTTGCATATAAAACGCTCTTATTCTTGCAGTAAATGACCGCTTATTTTAGTGGCGTGTCTTTGTTAGAAGTTCATTTCGGAGTTTGTTTCTAGGCTTCTGAATACGGGTCACTTTTTGACAAATTATTAAGGTTTCAGGACTTGTAAACTGAAAGTTTCATTGCAGCTGGTGTAGCTGATGCATTATCACAAGGCATTCCTAGTGTATTGGGAACAGGTGGCTCCAGTGATGCATCTGTTGCATACTCAACGGATGCTGAAGCGGAAGCCGCAGCACAAACTGCCTCCCGTTCCGGAATTCGTCGACAACAAAATACTGCTCAGCGAGTACTTTCTGGAGTTGCGGCAGCGCTTGGTGGTGGTGGTGGACGTGGACCGGTTCATGCTGGACTACCGCGAATACCTGGTATCCCATTGCTACCGAGCGGCATACCTCGTAATGAACAGGGTCAAATAGACGTTGTTCAACTTATTGGTCTGTTTTCGGCTTCATATAATAATATTTCATGAGAAATTATCTGCAGAATCATGAAAAATATTATTCGCATACGCAACATGCATAACATTCAAATGTAGGTTCAATAACGCGTCGTGTTTCGAATGGAACAACTCTGGCTGATGTGATACCACCGGAGCAGTTGCAAACTCTTGCTGATAACGTGACTGATGCACTGTTACCACCAACACCTGAAGACTTCAACTTGCACAAATTTATGGGAAGATGGTTTGAAGGTATCAATAGTCCTCGTGCTACGGAACAACGCTGTGTTGTACATCATTGTTCGTTTATTTATTCATTTATTTCAGCTCACTTTTAAGCATTAAAAACATTGGTCTGATCAAAGAATGATGAAATTATGCAGCTTCTGAAACCGGCTAGCGTGAATGACTTCACATAAAATGTGACTGCATTTCATTAAGTAATCTTCAGGTTATTTTCTGTAGTTGAAGCCATCTTGGTGTCATGAATCTGCGCAAAGTAAACATTTACTGACTTGGCTTATTTTAACTGCTTTGTATATACGAGAAATAGCCATCAAGCTAAGCTGATTTGCGTAAAATCTAATCATTCTCATATAGATGGTGGCTTAACAAAAAACGATAAGACGGCTACTTTCACAGCATTGAAGATTTACCGTGAAGGGAGTGAATTTGGTCCGGTACGTTATTCAATCGGTTATGCTTTCCGAGGAGGTAATAAGGATGCCATGCTGCAGTTGCACAGCTCTGAAACTCCTGATGCACAACCATGTTCGTCTGATTGCTTTTATCAGCATTATATTAATAATGTTCAGATTAAAGTCCATATCTTTATCTAGTTTACTTCATTTCTTTCACTTTTATTCTGTTATATTCTCGGAATATCTAATTCTTTGTTCATCTGGAATCAAGCAAAAACATAGTTCATATTAGAAGTCAGAGTAAATCCGGCTGATTTAACGCTAGTTTGAAATTTACCTTATAGTTTCAAAAACAGTTGAATAACAGGTTATTTTAAAAAGTTAGATCTAAATTTCAATTTTGATAAGCATTTCTAGAACTTTTTTTGAATTTGTGAAGCATTTTCCAACAAAAGTTGCATTACGAATATTTTCAGTTTGGATTTACAAATTGGGTCCAGAAGGAACAGATCCGTTTGGTAATCCACAATATGAATGGGCCGTTGTGTCAAATTGGGTGAAATATCCAGTAACAGTATTAGTCCGAGATCCGGATAGATTTAAAGCGAAATACGAGCAAGAAGTATTGCGATGGCTGGAAGATCAAGGTTTCATTAATGGCTTCATCAGAGCTTTTAACATGCTACAACCAGCCAGCTACAGCTCCTGTCAATATGCTGACAGTACTTTCGAGGTATTTGGACCTAGTAAACGTTTGACCTGAACCTCGTTACTGATCAATTGCGATTTATTTTTTTATTGGCTTTATTTGATTTATTTATTTTACAGACATATCTTTTAAGCTATTCTTTGAAAAATCAAAGAATGAGCGAAATTGTATCCGAAAAAAATAGTGGGCTAGAAATTGTTGATTCTATTAGCAAAGTTAAATTGAATTTTGAAAAAAATCCTAATTCATTTTATCATCCTCAATCCCAATGAGAAAAAAAATTGAAGAACTGCCGAATAAGTAAGGATTTCGCATAATTTTTCGCATGATTTCGTCAAGAAATTCAGGTATAACTAAATTGTTTCTGCTGAAATACTGCTCATTAGATAAGCTGTCTAATAAATATACACTTTTTTTTGTCTGTTAAAATAACCATTTTTAACTTCAATGCATTATGTTTTCTGTATGTATATTTATAAACATTTAGCTAAAATTTATATTTATTTACTGTGTACTACTTACTTGGTTGAAAGTTTGACTAAAATTATATTTTCAATTATTGACTAAAATTTCGTTCCAAAGGATGACAAAAATTTGTTCTTCAGGTTAATTCCTGCTTTAGAGAGTGTTACCTGCAATCATACATTTTCAGGATGATTGATTATCAAATTGTAATTGATAATTGGTGTTATCTCTGAAACACTAGGTTTACAATCAGGCAGACCACTGATGTTATATGTTTTTAATTTGTTTTTCATTGAAGTAAAATTCTATGATATAGTTTTCACCACTTATTAAAATATTTCAAAACTTCGTTAACTTATAGAGCGTCCACACTAAACATTCTTATCTTTTGAATGCTGTACCACTGCTGCTAATACAAAAAAGATTCTCCCACTATATCTCGAATATATACTACAACTCTTGTTTTTATAAAAAAAAAAAAAAAGAAAAAAAAAGATTATATAGTATTAGGACTTTTAAAAAAAGTACTAAAAAACGGATATGAACAACCACACTATTATATTTATTGAAATAAAAGAAATATCTTTATGCGATTGCAATTAAGTGAAAACTGATACAATTATTAAAAATCATCGTCCTTTATATTATAGAAAAACTAGTTTTACGCGAGATAATTCCAAATGCCTGAAAAAGAATACCGAACAATAAACAGGAATGATGAAGAATGTGACCTAGTTCCATCATTCTTACACTGCTGAATTATATCGGTATTCTATACATCATTCAAAAAAGATTTGAATAATCAAGAAGATGATATGAATTTTGCCTTTATGCTGAACAACTTTAATTCCATAATAACAATAACACGCAAATTTGAAAATGACTTTCTTTCTACATTTTCCCAAAATTTATTTTGAAACTTCGAGTTTTTTCCTAACGTTTAGTATTTGTTAATTAGTAATACAATAGCTATTGAATTAGTTCAATTAGTTTATAGATGATGTGAGTGGAATGCTTGCACATTTCATTCGCATAAAAAAAATTTTTTTCATATTGAAAAAAAAAAAAAACATTAAAAAAAGCAGAGAAATAAGAGAGATGAAGTTTCAAATTCAGTTTCTCCTTCTGCACTTTGCAACTTGCACATGATACAACGATATTTATATTCTCAGACATATTTATTAAAAACGAATGCAAAATTGATGATAGAAGCCAAGGAGATAGTGTCGTGGAAGTTTTTTCTTGTTTGGAGAAATTGGAAATCGGTTGTTGGTGTAGACGAACTTGTTATGTGATAAAGTCTTTGCTGTGATGTAGTTTATTATGGTTACTAAATTACAATGCAATTTTTAGATGAATAGGGAAGGTACAACCGATAGCTTGAATATTTGGTTTTTATAGATAATAGGGGAATTTATTCCGGTGTTTCTTTGGAGTTTAGAAACTGATCAGATTTGAGAAGGATTAAATAGGTATTAATGATAGAAAATAACGAGAAAAGATTTGCAACTCTGTATAAATTATTTGTTGCTTAATGAAATCCTTGATATGATGGGTTTTTTTTTTTTTTTTTTTTTTTTTTGCTGCAACTATGATAAACAATGAATTGATAAGTATCGATAATACAACCGATAATTTGTACCTTTCATTGATAATAGAGAAGAAATCTGTAGGTTTATTGGGAATTGATAGAATTTGATGAGATTTGGAAAGCACTTCTGCTCGACTAGAGCAAAAGATTGGATACCCTGACCAGTGGAGCAAGGTTATTTACTACATGTGACCCTAGTACAGTTTGTAATATATCAACTTATAGCGCAAAGAGAGATAATTTACAACATGTCACGATAGCACAACACAATTTACGATATGTTAATAATATCGTGAAGGTCAAAGTTCGAATATGCGAAGATATTTCTATGCTACAAAGATTTTTAATTATCTGAGAACATCTACATTCCAAAAAATATTGAGAGAAACAAATAGGTTTATGTAAACAAAGTTCTGCATAGAATAATATCTTTCATCCGCACAAAAAAAAGATTTTCCGCAAACGTATAATGGACATAAAATATAACAATTTGAGTGCATACTCTGAAACAATGAAAGTTTGAAATATGAAGTGATATAATTATTGTATTAGCACAGTTCTATACATGCTGTGTAACCTATTTTGTTCAAACAAAGTACTTTCTTTTTTCTCTTTTTTTTTTTTTTTTTTTTTTTTTTTTTTTTTTTTTAAAAAAAAATTTTTTTTTTTTTTTTTTTTTTTTTTTTTTTTTTTTTTTTTTTTGGGTAATAGCCCCTAAAAAAAGGAAATCAGTAATTTTGTAAGAAGGAATGACAGAGAGAATATTAACCTAGATTTAATATTAGAAATTTCAAGGTCTAATCGGATCAGTGAGCAGATGGATGAATTTAATTCATAGGTCAACAACCTTACCCTACTGAACAGCCCCACACCATATAATATTATTGCTCAATCCACTGTACAACAACCCGCAATTAACTTCATTCCATACAAATGATATCACTATTCGTGTTACTTGTTGTTACTGTAAGCTATGTGGAAAGCATTGGTGAAAATCCGGTAGGTCAATTTATAACTTTTCAAAATTTTGTGAGTTGAAAATTTTTTAATCATTTCTGGAAAATATTTATTTACTCATATTTTTTGAAATGATGATTTGAGCATCTATCCACACCGAATACTTGACATTCATAAATTATAACACCAATATGGTTGAAAACTTTAAAGTTCATAACGCATAATAATTTTTTAACATTCATTAATGAATGAAATAATATCAATTATTGTTCATGAAAAGTTCACTTAGCTTCTTCACACTTGTCGTAACAATGGTAATTAATCATTACACATTTCTTTTTAAATGCTATCGTTTCATTTTATGTATTTACATTTTCAATCTGTTTCTTTAAAACACTAAATATGGAATATTTTGTTAATGTAACCACTATAAAATCAGACTTGATTAGAGGTTTTCAACATCTCGACAAAGATACAATTTCGAATATTCCAAAGTATCATTAGCAAGTATATTTAGTCAATTCCGAAATGAATGAATAGTTTTTAGATGGATGTCAACGCCATAGCTGGCATCATTGGTGGTATAAGCAATATGATGCAAAATAATGTTGAAACAATTGATGTACCATCTTCACAAATCATGGGCCGTTGGTATCAGGTTATCATTTTTATATTTGCACCAAAATGATAATGTTTCCATGCTTCTCTTTGATGTCATAGTTCTGCAAATTTCCAAAATTTTTACACTGCTACTTATCGTTGCATCATATAATTATCTGGCAAATGTTATAACAGTTTAGTTTCCAAAATCAATCATACTTTTTTAGATTATTTAGCTTCAAGCTAAATAACAAAGCGTACAATCGACTTGAAATAGTGAGTAAAAGCAGGAATTTTTGTGAGCATATTATAATACTGTTATAACTATTTGTTAAATACTGCGATAATCAGGCTGTCAGATCAATGATCAAAAGTTTCAGTTCAGAATATTTTTAGATTTTCATGTGTAGTGAACGAATTATTTTTCCGTACTGCTTACTTTTCCCGAATATATATGTGTTACAGGTGTATAAAGCAGCGATAGCTTTCGATGTGTACAGAACGGATATTTTTTGTCCAGTTGCATACTGTGAGTCTCTACGATTTGTTCATCGGACATTTTTGCGACATATCATTTGCCCAGAATCTCAGTCTTTCATTTCCACTTATTCTAATGAGGATTTCTCCGCTCTATGCCTTAAATAAATAAACTTTCCAGTGACCTCTCATATAGAAGTGCAAAACAAGGTCATCCATACTACTTATCATTTAGATCAATTGATAGCATTTGAATCACATTTAAATTTATAGTCAAGCCGAATTCGGTAATGGGTGAAGATGGGTTTTCGATCGAAGAAGCTTATCGAGTGATAACAAAAAATGGTCCAGTTGAGACTTACAAAAGAGATTTGAACAAAGTTGGTACTGGACAGTACTGGATGTATACTGAGGAATATTTTTATCCTCGACAATGTGAGTAATATTTGCATTTGAAATTTAAATTTTTTGTTTAAAAAAAAAAAAAAAAAAAACATCCAACTATTACTACGCAATCATGCATAGATATTCCATGGTATTAAAATACAGTAGTCCTAAAGGTTGCTGAAAATTTCAGTTAATATCATCAGCGTTGGTCCAAATTATACGAATACTACAGATGGATCGGAAGAGGAGAAACAATATCAATATATGGTTGTTACCGATGGAAATAGGCTATCATTAAGTGTTTATGCTCGCCATCCAATGATATTTTATCAAGTAATCAAATTACTCATTTATTTTTTGTTTTAACATATCATGTAAACTGAATCTTTTAACTTATATTCGATATATATTTTCAGAAATACAACGAAGAAGTCGTAAAATTTCTTGAGCATGCTGGATTCGGTGGTAAAGTTTTTTGGAATTCTCCAAAACCTATTTACCAGGGCGCCGATTGTGAATGGCCATCCGAAAAAGAAGTGTTTGCTCGACGGTATGTCGCTTTAGCAATTAAATGATTCATTTTAAAAGAATAACTCTCTGAGTAACTCTTATCTAACTACTTATCTGAAAATCCCAATATATTCAGGAC
Organism: Onchocerca volvulus; assembly: GCA_000499405.2. NCBI lineage: Eukaryota > Metazoa > Nematoda > Chromadorea > Rhabditida > Onchocercidae > Onchocerca > Onchocerca volvulus. The sequence continues at coordinate 6,102,668 of HG738138.1, forward strand.
TTTTGCTGTTTTTATAATTCAACCAGAAATTTCATTGCTCTCCTAAAATTTTTACCAATTGGCCAAAAAAAAAAAAAAAAAGACAAGCAATTTAAATCTTTCGTCGTGTTTGAAATTGAACTAATTCATTGAATCATAAATAGCAAACTCAAAAAACCGAAGGTTTTTTTTTTCGTTCTTCAAGTCCACGATATTAATTAATGACTTATTGAACGGTCTTTTCACGTGATGAAAAAAGTGATTTCTCTTCTTTAATTCTTTCCTCGTCCTCATTGTCTCACTTAATCTTCCAACACACTCACAAAAGTAATGCAGGATAGATAGGGATTTTGTCTCAAATGTTATTTTATCGTCAAATTTGAAGTCGATATTTTTCAAAGTAAAGCTTGGTAAGAAATGTTCAGAAAGACATCTACTTGACTTATCAATACAGTTTTAGTTAAAACACTTCTAAGCACTCTAATCTCCGCAATTGATTTCTAAATTTGATGCAGTACTTACTTTACTAAAATTGGAGAAAGTATTAATACAAGAACAACAGCAGTTTCTGTGACATCAATTTAATAAAATAATAATTTGAAATAATGAATTATGCCATGAACATACTGTATTCCAACTTAAAATGAATCTTAATTTTTTAAGCCATAATTTTAAGAAATATGTACAACAATTTTATCCATGAAATAATCTCGTTGAAATTTCAATTTATGAAATGGGAGTAAATTTTTTAAGAAATAAGCAACACTGCTTTTGTTACTTAAGAAATTTATGTACGAAACTGGAAATTAGAAATTTAGGAAATTTATGTAAATTTATAAAATTTATGTAGGAATTTATGAGTAGAGAGTTTTTTTTTCTTGAAAATTAAATTGAAAAACTAATTGCTTTGCAGAGTGTTGAAAAATCAAGAGTTAGCGAAAAACGGCGGACTGGATACAGCGACTAAATCCGGATCATTCGGTGGTTCTTCGCAAGCAACAGATGTCCGCAGTTCAATAACAGAAATTCTTCAGAATCCGCAACTAGCTCTACAGAAACTTGTACAAGGGCACTGACCCCTGTTGATATTGACATACTCACATGCACCCACATACACACGCACATACAGATAGACATCCAAGTTGAGTATTCCTGCTCCGTTCATTTCACCTCTGACATGGTTCAGCCTTTAGGAGCATATTATCATCTTCTTACTGTTTAGTAGTACATTTCCATTTAGATGGCCCATATACAGGTGTGTGGGTGTGTCCGTTGGTCTGTCTTCCTTATTTCTCTGTGTAATTTGGATATTACGACTGAATAGAATGCGATCTGATGATGATAGTAATGAATGTATTATCCGTGTTCGATAAACGTGTCACCGAAGGGCAATGGCCTAATGTGCTAGTTTGAAGTGATACACAAGTATGCGACAAATGCGACAGATGCCGTCCAGTCTTTCCTTCTTTCCATTTATTTTCCGATTGGGGGTCAGTTGCTGGGTCTCTCCCTCCTTCCGACATCTTCTTCGGTATCTTCTTCGTCGATTTTATTTCGCCTCTCTATCGCTCATTTACATTTTTAAATTAATAAATTTAAGCGGATTTACAAAGATTTAGTCGTTCTTACTAATATTCTACAATTACCACTCTTAATTTTGAACATATTCTCAGAATCTCCTATGATTCAACACATTAAATTGTTTCCTGTTAATGGGACAGATAACAAACCTTTATAGTTGATATAAAGGAACTTTTTTTTCTGTTTTTTTTTGTACACATAACTGCATATCAACATCTCAGAAAAAAAGTTCAGCGTGCTGAATATCAAGCATTTTCTTTAATCTGTCATTTGTTTAAGCTGCTCATTATTATTAACTTATGATTCATTTTTGCAAGTTTAGTGAGCGATATAGTATTGTTGAATTTTCAGTTAATCTATTTGATCACATAGAAACAGTCGTTTATCTTTAACTTCGAATTATAACAAACTACATTGATATCGATTTGCAAAATTTAAAAAAACATTTAGGTTAATGGGACAGGCGACAAACCGTTATAGTTGATGTAAAGAAAGGTCATCACAAGTAAAGTAAACATATGGGAATAAACATGGATGTGATACATTTTTTGCTAATTCTGGCCATCCGTGTGATGCCACTGACTGCTGCCCAACTTGATGTATTTGCGCTACCTCAAGCTCCACGTTATGCAGCAAAACCAACAGTACCACCGGAATACAAGAAATATTTCGAGTTAGAAGATCATGCACGTGGCCTTGTTGAAAGTGTTATTGGTCCAAGACCAGGTGGCTTCTTTCCACCAAAAAGTTACGAAATTGGTCGTCCAACACGTTTCAACATAGATAATAGCAATGCCACATTAAATGAAGTTGAACGTTCTCTTGAGCAATTTCTTAATGCACCATCAGGATTCCCTCAACAATTACCACCTGGTTTCGGTCAAGGTTTCTCGCTTGCTAACAGTGGTAACCCCATTGCATCATTTACAAATATCCGCAAACATCCAGTATGTGAAAATTGCATTTGTGCTGCCTATTATTTGACTTATTTAAATTTCTTTTTCATATGCTTCACATGATATTCAAAATATTCCAGCACTTTTATACGCTTTTACAGAATTTAATAATCTTAAATTTCTGATTTTTTCCCTTCTTTTCAAATGAAGTTAACTGCTGCAATCACAGGGGATGCAACCAAGAACGATGGCAGAGGAAGAAATTGAAGGATCAGGTGATAATGTGCATTCATCTATACGTGGTATACCCAATGTTTATCCTGATTTAGCTAGACCACCTGTCGAACTAATACGTCCTCATTTACGACAGGTAGCTGCGGAAAAGGTACAAAATTTCAGTTGTGCCTGTGTCAATATTCTTTTTTTTTTTTTATGTTCTACGAGCAAAATTACTGAAAGGAAGCAAATAGTTTTGAGACTGAGCTAAATGCTGATGCATAGACAAGGAATTAAATTAGAAAAAAAAAAGATTGAATTGTCGAATTTGAAATCAGATGACTCAATGAATCATAATTGCGTCAGATGCCAGCAATACCAAAGATTCAATCACAACCTGAGGTTCCTGATGGAGGTTTCGGACCTAACGAGAATATGTTCCGTCGTACTTCAAACAAAGAAAGTGATGATGAAGGCGTCGAAAACGGAGAAGTTCGTTGCAAACAATTATCATTTGTTCCAGTGCTTCGGAAATTTTTCGCAAATTTCGAACTTTTCGAATGACTTAAAAACTGTTGAAAATTGATGAATTTATTTTTATTGGTGGAAAGATTTTAACTTACAATCGTTATTGAAGTATGGTGGACTAACGGACGATTCTCCATCGTCGGGTGGTCTGATCGGTACAATAATTAATTTAATTGGTTTGAATAGCAAGAAAAATAAGTTGGAACAACCTGATACACGGAGTTTAACAAAAGCGTTTGGTAATTTGATTGGGAGTGAGAATAGCCCAATTCCAGCCAAAAACGTGATTGCCGATGTTCTCTACAAAGCGCTTACTGGTGGATCTGTTCAGGTGATTATTTATGGCTCAGTGCTACTTGAAAAATTTATTTCCCAAAAATTTTACTTAAAATTGGTAGTAATTTACTGTAAGTTTCAATATTTCAAATGACACGTCTCCAGTTGGCTAAATTAGTTATAAAGATAAATATTTTTAATTAGTATAACGAAAGACATATTTCAAATTTTGTACTGCACAAAAAGGAATCAAAAAACTCAGATCGTCTCAGTTTTCTGAAATATGCTAATATGACACTGATTAGTTTCTAGATTCAACTGACCGAATTTATTTTCCATCAATTTTTTAAGTAATGTATTCATGAATTTACTTCATACATGAAAAATTGCAGACGAATGAAAGTGATGAAAATCCTGATTCCAAGTTGACATCACTGACGCTTACTCCTGCACAGCAAGCTGTAATCGGTGAAAATTTGGAAATGATTCAAAATCTAATAACTCAACCATCGTCTCCACTCTGTAATCCAAAACCAATTCCCATTGAAGAATTTGATGTTGATGCATTCATGGGTCAGTGGTATCAGGTTAGTTAGAGCTAAAGTTGTGAACGAATAAGAGTTATGAAAATTCTGGGAGAGAGTCGACAATCGACATTTCTTATTTTAATTTGGAAAGTAGCTATTTTGACAAATGTTTTAGCTAAAAAGCGAAACTAATCTTTTGCTCTTTTTAGAATTCAAGTATTTTAAGTTGTGAACTTAAACTTTAGGAAGATTTTTGATGACTTCAGGTCATGTACAGTCCACCGTTGGCAACGGGACCGTGTAGTATGGTTGCTTATAAGAAGTTAGCAGATGTGAACAATGGCGGAGTTGGCACGATATTTGAAGTATTTGAATATACAACCGATGGTACACCGTATGTTAAGCCACGTATCAGTTCTGGATATGCTATTGTTAAACAAGCTGGAGAACTGATTTATCGTACAACCAGTTATCAGGATGATGTCAACGGTAGGTATTTACATTTAGAATGAAATTATTACTGCAAAGATTTTTATCCATCATGGAAAAAGTGTTTTTGAAAATCTGCTTGGTTTTCTGCAACAAATTAAGCGATTCAATTTCTTCTAATTTGTGTGAAAATTTTAGTTCATATAATTCATGCTGGTCCGTTAAATGAAGCTGGACAATACACCTTCACGATACTTTCAACAAATTGCAATTATCCATTATATGTATTCGCACGCGATCCTGTCGTTTACAAACAGGTCACTAATATTTTATCTTAAAATTGTTGAGAAACGATCTCTTTCAAGGAATTTGTAATAGTCAAAAAAAAGATGAAGTATGACAATTTTAATATAGTTTGCTTATTCATATAACTTCAAATTAGAACTGTTTTTTTTGGAGAAAATATTGATTGAATGAACCTAGGAAGGAACAATATACCTTTTTTCAACAGAAAAAATTCTAAAGAAGTGAAATTAAATGGAATTTGGGGTGAAAATTTAAGCAATTAAATCGAAATTATAAGCTGCAACATTTTAAATTTTGAACAAGTTCATATTATTAGGTGTTGCCATATTATCAGATATACTCATATTATTAGATATTGATATTATAATTTTACTTCCACAGTCGTTTTAATATATACATTCATATCAAAACATTTTTCATTTCCAAGAATTCCGAAACTTTTGGTCATTTTTTCATTTTTACAGCGTTATGAAACGACTGTTAATCAGATTCTTGAACAGAAAGGATTAATCAATGGATTTTCTCGCTTGCTGAACATTGTTGCACCGGTGGATAATTCGGTGTGCACATTTCCACCAAGTCTGTTCAACATTCGTGAATAATGTAACCACAACATTATTATCTTAAATGACATAGCGTAGCAAAAAATTTGCTAAAAAAATTTTCTACAATAGATTACTAACTAGTTTTCATTTTTTCTTCTCTTTTCTTTTTGTTTTACGATGAAATTTAGCGCATATCGAGAATAATCGTCAATAATATTGCCAGTTTTGTAATTGCATAATGAAATAATTAAGAGAATTCCATATTCGATCTCTTTTTAATCAAATTAAACTTGAAATTTGTGTTGAGCTTCAGACTGGTCACATTAAAACTACGACAGCCGTTTTTTTTTTTTTCTTTTTAATTAATATACTTACGGTGACAAATTGACACTTCCAGATAGTTTTGCCGGGTATTTCTCATCTGTCATCTGTGGTTCTTTCCAAACTCCTGGTTTTTTTCTATCTTCACCGAAAAATTCATATAATCAAATTAGTATATATGCCAATTCAAGCTATCCTTTGTTGTATCTTCCTATCATTCAATTAATTTGCCATTTAATGTTCGTAATTGAAATTACTTATGAAATTGTTGATATTGTTCCCTCTATTTTACAACAAAAATACTTTGTTTTTCAAATTTTTGAAAATTTCTTCCTGAACGTTATTATCAGATTTACCAGGCCGAAAATATGTGCATTAACACTGTACATAATGCTTCGAATTGAAACTTTTAACAGATGTCTCTACATTTTATTCAATGTTGTAATGCAATTATTCAATAAAAGATGCAAAAAAGTACAAATTCTGGATTTTGGCATATTACTTTTACACTGCGCTGCTTGTTATATCCATTTTCAATTTAAAGAAAAAAATAAATAAATAATTGCATATTATCTTTGCATATTACATATGCTTAAATAGTAGTTCATTAAAATAGAAGTGTCAGAATAACAGTAAAAGTTAACACTGTTGATAATGAAATAACAGATCACAAGACTAAGAAATTGACTTCCAATTTGAACTTCTCATGTAGTGGTCGAATTTCTGCATTTATCAAAAATCTTGATTCTTCAACCGATGCAAATAACACTTGCCATTTTTTTTCATCGTACTGGTTGTCAGATGATTCTTAATAATGTGGCCCTGTTAGTCTCAAAATGGTATAGGTGCGAGCGATAATGAAAATGTTAATGAGTTGGAAATTTTTTTTTTAAACCAATTTTAATTTAATTTTTCTAAATCTTCAGCAAATTTAATAATTTCACAAAACGGAAGTAGTGAAACAGTGTAAAAAAACTGCAGCGGATATGGCAAAATTTCTAAAGAGGAATTGTTCAAATGGGCTTGTCCGTCATCCATCATTCTCGGTCTGAAGTTTATTGAAGGAAAAATGATCGTAATTGCTTGATTTCTTCAAGTTCTAGGCTTTCATTGCACAGTCCCAAGATGCAACCTGTCACCTTGTCCTTATCATTCTGATATAATCAACAAAGATCATTTGATTGATAATAGATAATGATGCGTATAATTCGTGCAACCTGGCTTTATCGTTTTCATGTTGCTATAACGACGGCTGTGTACCGGTGGTATTAAACTGTTGGATGCAGAGCTGTTTCTTTCATTGAATTTAAAATTCCCATCTACATTCATCACTTAGATTGTCGGCTATTTCGTTGATATCACAATCCTAAATTTTTGCAGAAATTCAGAAGTCACTGTCTAATCGGTTTTCGTTTTCTCCAACCTTATGAGTATTTTTTATTATTTTTAAAGAAACCACGCATTCTACTAAAATCGCAGAATAAGTTGGAAGTGGTCAAGTGTCTACTTCCATTCAACTTGATTCAATGAAGGCAAAAAAAAGCCCACATTAATTTGCCACAAAACAGTAAATCTGTGGAGCGGTAAAATAACATTTGCGTTATATATAATCCGAATTCTATTTACCAAAGCACTGATAAAAGGTTTGCCAAGCATGCAGTGCGTATCATCTTTCATTAGAACCTTTGGTTATTCAGACAGGAAAACTTTCAAGAGTCACAGTGGTGTTGAGCGAGAAAAGTGACAATAATTCTGAGTTAAATGAAGTGCTGATAATGGTGACGAATTGATTAATCCTTGGAAATGAAGAAGTGATAGTGAGAAAAAAAGAGCACTGAAGTGTATGGATTTGGAGCTCTCAAAATGACAACCAGAAGGGGGTTGACAAGAAGAAGAGGTCAAACAGGGACATAGACCTCAAAATAACCCTCTTTTAGAGGGCGTAATAGTACGTGTCGGTGTAAGAACAGGGAGACACAGATCAGATCGCTGATTATGTACCAATGACCTAATTCAAAACATTTCAAACATTGATGAGCCAAATGGCCGCTTCTTCTTTAGGTCGTTCCTCCACGATCGGTACTATTTTTATTTTAACCTTTAGCTTTTTTTCGTGGATTAACTTACCTCTGTCGCACTCCCAGCTCATTGTCAACGATACCCAACAACAGCAGTCTTTAGCTAAAAATGTTATCTCACTCCCACCAAAATCACCATCCAAACTTCCTCAAGAAAGCAAACAGAATAATCCTGCATTACAATCAGCTGGCAAAACTATTACACTTACTAAACAGGTTTGTTTGTTAAATTCAATAGTAGCGTGATAATAAATGTGCTTATTAGAATATATGCCATATTTTTAATTGATATAATTGAATACCGATTAATTAAATCATTTTGTAGTTATAATGCAGGGCCATTTTGTAATTAAATCAGTTCAAAATTTTTTGGAATGAAAAGTTAAGAGATTCCAACCAACATTGCCATTCGCTTCCTTCATTATGATAATTGCTTGGATCTTAGACAAAATGCTATTCCTATGGTTCCTTGATTACTTTATTCAATTTTCAAGTGAATTTGTACTGAATTGCTTATATCCAACTGATAGTGCAAGAATTATATCAAGATTTAAAAATTGAAGGAAATTATAATATAAAGTCGTAAAAAATTGATTGTTTATTAGTTTCACAGATTACTTTACAGGATAAAATCGCTCTAGCAAAACTAAGCGAAATAGCGAACGGCGTTCTGGGCCAATTAGGATTTTCATCTGATTTGAATGGCCGCAGATACAAACCATTGTCACCATTTAGCTCCCTTCAAAGTGATGATATAAATTCGTTGTTATCGGAAGCAAATCAGAACCGTATCGATTTGCAAGGTATTGCCAGCGGACAAATTCCCGGTTTGGCTCCAATTCCAGTACCAGCTTTTCCTGGACCGCAGGATGTACCAGCTATACCAGGAGTAAACACCATTCCTGGTCTTAGTAATTTCAACTATCTGGTCTGTTTTCTTTTTTGTTATCCAAATTTCAAAATTACTTCCAGATTAAAGCTTTCCTTAATTTCAAAACTATTTCGTAACTGAATTTAACATCCAGAATACTCATGCCTAAATTGTTTCATGATCATATCGGGCCATATGATGGGACGGCTCTTTTGTAAGTGGCACTAGAGAACACTTACCATCCTGACTTTCCTTTGAATGTATTTCTGGAAATATACTTACGTTGTTCAGATAAGCCAGTTATTTCCGCAAATGATTCCACCGACAAATACTCTTTTGGGCTCATCGATCAGCCGATTAGTACCGAAAGGTTATGCTAAAAATCTGGCAAAAGATGTCTTTCGAGCTGTTCATCCAGCAGCCGAAAATGTCGACGTCGCTCGCATGATGGGTCGTTGGTTCCAGGTATGTGTTTGCGAATTTTCATTAGTTGTGCAATTTCCATCAGCAATATTTTCATTTAATTCAAATTTTAGGTAATCAACAGTCCTCATGTTATCCGAGAAGCATGCACAGTGTCGCACTGTATGTTCTGTTTGTTTTTGGTTGTCAACTATGGGTTTAATTCTTATTGATGACGATATTGTAATAAATTATTGGAGGTTTTGTTTCCTTCAATATCCTAAAATAAATTTCACAATTCTTACTTTGCCAAATCATTTATACAAAAAATGCAAAAGCCTAGGCAGTTCTGATTATTAAAGCTCAAAATCAATCTTTTATAGTTGGTGCCTTGACGAACAATACATATAGTGCAACATTTACGATCTTGAAGTTTTACCGTGAAGGGAATGCTAATGGTCCACCGCGTTTCTCACTTGGTTATGGATTCAAATCCGGCGATACCGGCCAGTTCGTTCTACACAGCAGCAATTCACCGGATTCAGAACCATGTATTCAGTTGATCGATTTATATATTACTCAAAAAGATTTATATATCCTGAGCAATAATGTTACTATAGCAGAGCTGTCTTTTTCCTTAAATTCATGATATTTGGACATTACTGGTAAGTTAATTTAGATTAGAGTAAGATGTAGGTTGAATACAACATTCAAGTTGGTTCTTTTGATTAAGCAAAATAATGTTCGAGCTTGTTTCAATGTTTATCATATTTAGATGAGACCTAAATTTGATTACATTGCTATCATTCAATCTGATGGCAATGGAATTTTATTCGAAACACCCTCGAAAATTCTAATTATGGATTCAAGAGAAAATTATGGGACATTCAAGTCTTTCTTCTAGAAGATATGCAATTTCAAATTTTTAAGCAACAAATAATATGAATTTCAGTGGAAAAAGGGCATCACTATGTTTCATGGATTAAAATCCAGTAAAATTTTCATATTGCAGTTTGGGTAATCAAAAAGGGTCCACTAAACGAATACAATCAGTACGATTATGTAATTGTATCAAATTGGGTCCGATTTCCTGTATTTGTGATTGCCCGAGATCCAGAACAATTCCGTAACAAGCATATGCGAAACGTACTACAATTTTTGGAGGATAATAGTAAGCATCTGCTTTGAAAGCAAATTGTTGATCGATTATAAGAATTTAAAAACACTTCAGGAAACATACTGATTTTCTCAAATGAGTCAATTGATTTTAAAAAATCAATTGACTTAAAAAGAGAATGGGCAATAAGATTAAAGTTACTGACAACCTTGGTGATCTGTGGAAGTTTGAATCATTTTTGGCTAACTTTTTTGAGTTCGAATCTCATTAAATCGAAATTAATCAAGCAGAATACTTTCCAGATTACATAAATGTGGTGACAAAAGCTTTCAATATGATCTCTCCCGTGGATTACAGTCAATGCCAGTACACGCCAACATTTTCTGGAGCAGGGCGTTAGCTATTACTTTTCCCGTTTCACTGATTGTAATATAAAATTGTGTTCAAAATTTTGTTGTCCTTTCATTGATCAACCAGGTGTGATTAGAAAGTGCAGCGAAAATTATCATGGAAAGCAGATTTTGCAGCAAACATTTTCTTTCTAATATATAAGTAAAATTTTTTTTTTTTTTGTTCCTCTTCATTAAGAAGCTCGTCAAGAAGCTGAGTAACAGTTATGAAATGATGCTGATATCTGAATTTTTAAAAAACCGATATTCGGTTTTATTTGCAAAGTACCAGATATCAATGATGCCATTGGATATTCGATTACTCAGATTTGTTTAATCAGTTGATGATCAGTTTTATACGAAAAAGTTTGATTTCCAGAAAAGAAGTTTTGGGTAGAAATACTGCTGCATGAACTTTAACTGATATCTTTCAAGAGAATGGAATGTAATGATTTTATTCGAAATTAAAAAATATTTCATGCAAATATCATTCAAAACAAAAAAAAAAAAAAAAGCTAGTCTTATCAACCCAGTTGCTGTTTTGACTGGAACAAAATCAAAGCTTTTTACGCGAATGATTTCCTTAATTCCAGTCTTTCCTTTCTTCGATGACATGGTTATTAATTTTACTTTCATTCTGCTCACATTTCGCGTTGCTATCTTTTTCTTATTTTTTATTTTCTGATTTGAGCGCTATTTTACTCGTTTTTTTTTTTTTTTTTTTTTTTCAAACTGCAAAATTTTGTATATTTAGCTAAGCGGTTTAGAATTCTTTTGGGTCTTGATAATACATCGAGAAACATGAAGGATAAAAATTTACTATAGGCATTAAGAGGATGTCAGAAGAACCGGACGCGCAGTCGTTGAAACATTAAAAATATCATAAATTGTTTCTCTTTTGAATTACTACAACGTGGAATTATAATGCTGGCAAGTCATCAAAGCAAGGAAAAGCGAAAAGTGGATCAGGAAATATTTTGAAAAATGTAGCAGACAGAAACTTTGTCTTTAAGCAGTTGAAATTACGGAAAACTTGCATGCTATTTTCTCTGAAGAAATATTTTTGAAATATTACATCACTTTATTGATGATTTTTTCACTAAATTTATTTTCATTTTTCAATTTTCGTCGTCCATATTTCTGAAAGTTGTCGTTGTATTTATGAACTTTGATATGCCTGAAGCAACTGTTTTCCAAAAATCTATAAAAAAGACTGAGAAATCAACAAATTAAACGGTCCGGAAGTTCCCAAACACATGTCTTATCTATATAAAAACAAGCGTCAATTCGAATGCAACACTTTATCAAAATTTTGAATCAATCGGTGAAGAACTTGAAAAGTTATGTGGAAATGAACAACGAACATTTACATTTTTATTTATATGGATATTTAAGTCTGACATGCGAGGAATAACTCACTGATAAAATTCCAGTATTTCTCTAGAAATGTTAGAAGTCTAAAATCTTTCAGATAAATCCCTATTTTCAATTTAGAAAAATTTTCACATCCTTGCAATTTTTCTGGCTCTTTTAAGTACATGTGTGATCGCTATTTCCATGATTGTGTAGCTAGCAATCGCATTCTTATGCAAAAATAATTCTGAATCTTCGAGTTCGCTTTTAAAAATGTTCAAAAAAGTACCGCATCTCAATTGACGATTTCCTGATAGATTACGCGCTTTTTGTTAGCTTCTCTGATTCTCTCATTTAGATCATGTATTCAATAACATTCAAAGCTCATGATAGTTTAATGGCTAATTACAATTTTATCCTCTTCAGCGGTTGGATGCGTCTAAATAATAAAAAATAATGATCATTGAATGTTAATTTTCCGATAGGTCGTTTCTTTAAAGTTTCAGTCACTTAATGAAATTCCCAAAATTTATTAGTACTGAACCGATTAATTAATTAGTACATCGAAAAAAAAAAAAAAAAGGAACTGCATTTCATTTCACGTCAACAAAATTAGTGTAACAATCTTTTTCAAAAGAGGTGAATTAAAATAAAGATAACTGAAGAAATTGGGAACATATCACTGGGAGAACAGAGACACTGAAGATAAACGCTGTTTGTTATCTCGTAGACATCTAATGGCGTTTTAAGTTGATACTCATCCTATCACCTTCACTGTAAAAATGGGATTAATGTTGCTATTTTCTATTATCTGCTGTTTGCTAAGTGATATGTTGCCACATGTAAAGTAGATCCGTTTCCAACTTCATATCTTGGGCCTTAAAGATTTTCATTGGAATTTAAACAATCTCGAAAAATTTAAACCGATAATATTCCCATGTTTATATTCCGCTATCTCCCATAATTTATTCCCATCCTCACTTAATCCGACTCAAAAATGTTGAAAATCATGTTTTGCAAAATTTGAACGTCATTTAACTATTCCAATTCCCATTAAACACAAATCCTTTGTGATTCCTTCAACTTTCATGAATTTTTAACGGCAGAGTAACGTTTTCATTTTTTGAAAATCATTCACGTTGCTAATCCAGACTATACGATCAAAATAATCCGGCTTCTCCGTCACGGTGAAGCATTTTCCCCCATTCTCTTTAAGTGAAAGTTCTCAAATTTCTTCTCAACTGAAAAAACATTTTGGAGATTAATTTTGGAGAGTAATATGTATACTAGAATTAAATCACCTACTGGTTTATAAAAACTCCAAACTCTTCGGCTGATACTGACTCCGCATACAGCCAATCCAACAGATTTCAAGAGATCTAGAAAACGCTAAACTTCTAAGATCATATAAGGAACTTTCTACCCAGAAGTTCGCTTTACTTTTACAAATATTTAAGCACATTTTTACATGCAGGGGACAAATCGTATCTCTTACTTTCTCATCGACATTGTATTTTCGAGAACGAAAAGAAGAAAAATTATGAAAATCCAGACCGTCCAAAATCCTTAATTTATGGTAACGCAAACATGAATCTAGTGAAGAAAAAATAATACACAGTTTAACTGAACAAACATAACAAGTTATGCAAAAAATATTGCAATTATGGCTTTGCTGATGATGAAGACAATAAAGGAAATTGTCCTGTAACGCATGCATTAATAGAAAGTTTTCAAGCACAATAACAACAATATTGATCTAAGCACATGTAACGTTTCAGAATCACACTCCAAAAATTTCTAATATCATCACTATTTTCATCCACATAGAATATTGATATTTGAGAAATCATTTGATTCTCAAGCAGGTATGCAAAAGATATCGTGCATAGAGCGAACTTTCTGGACACCACCATCCAGAATACATACATGATTGTATCCTTCCAGCACGCACAACTTTGATATCTGTATAACCAAACTCATAAATTAATTTTATTTAAATCTCACGTCTTTTTCAGTGATACTCCCATAAAGCAGATTTGCAAACAAAGTAATTGCTGAGTATGGATCGATAAGATCATCTATATTCTTCTAGGTTATTTGAATTTGAAAGTTTTTGATATATTAGCAAAAGAAATGTTTGAATTATCTAACTAATAAAGCATCAACGGCTAAGGACAGATATTATTAGTTATCGCTTTAGCTTTTTTTGATTTGCATATATTTCAGCAAACTGGTTAATACATCCAAATCATAAAAGATATATAACCTTTTTAGCCCTTTGTAAATGTTCATTATCAACGATCACAATGACATGACCAACCGATTGCGCGTTCATTAATGCTGTTTTAATGGTATCCAGCGTATCCTCCTCACCATACGGGGGCAAATTTATACTGCCCACAATGGCACCGCGAGAATACCTAATAATTTCAAAACATTAACATCAAAGACACACACACACTGATGGACTCAGTACAGCACAATGAAAAAAAAATTAATTAAACTAACTCGTATTGTGGACGAACATCAACAATAAGAAGTGAAGAATGTTCAGTGAGACGAATGATATCGGCAACTGATATCCGTGGACAACAAAATTCGTTCAATTCAGTTACAGTATAATGCGTCATTGCATACTCCTCTCGCACATGTTTAGATGCATGTTGTCTGAACGTGCATGATGCTGGCACAGTATTGTAGTAATTCAACGAGCACTGCACCAAACGTTCCATATTTAGATCTGCTAATGAACATCAGCGAAAATCACAACAAAAAGCACAGCAATAACTGTCTCATAACTTCGATAAAACAAACCTGGAAGATCTGAAAAAAGCAAAATTGCATCATTGAAATGAGTAGTAATAAGTCCAGTCCGTAATTGTTCCATAATTGCAAGTCCAACAAATAATGGAAAAGATGAATCCGATAATAATAAAACGTCCCAAACCTAATAAAAACGAAATAAAATTAAGTTTCCATTATTATAACTAATAAATCATAACAAAATAATTTCTACTAAACAGGCTGCAAATAAAACTTGAACTTATATCAATTTAACTACTAACATTATATTCATCCACAGACGAAAGTCATTTGTCTACCTTGAAACAGTAGTTTCAATCATAAAAAATACTAATATAGAAGTTTGGATCACTGCACATATAATCAGAAAGTCATACATAGAATAACTTGTGCAGAGGCAATATATGGGCGAAACAGGTAAGAAACCATGGAATAGCGAATAGCTCAGGACGAAAATCTATAGCGGAGAGATGTGCATATAATGTCGCATCCATGAATGCCAAAAGATGAAAAAAAATTGCCAAATATTCTATAAATGAAGTCAATCAAATTCAATAAATTCAAATACATAATGTTTAATAATGAAAAATAAAAATTCATTTTAACCTTGCACAACAGATGAATTGTCTCGCAAGAAAAAATCATGCAAATACAGGCTGATGAATGATTCCAGACAGGAATATGCACTAGCTAAAAATCGCATAATTCAAATATATTATTTGATTAGAAAAAAAAAGATGCACAATTGTTCAATTTAAACAGTTCAGTTCCATACTGTTGTTAACAAGTATCTCCATTACCAAATTTACACTGTAAATAAAAATTGGACCTAAATTAGTGAAGTTGAGGACAAGAAATGGTGCCGCTAGTGAGTCCAAACCCTGCCAATAAACGTAATTTTCATGTAAAAGGAGCCATGCCTTCAAAAGCCGTTTCAACTTGCGATGTGCAGTAAGTGAAGCCATCAAATCATCATACTGCAAAAAATCATTAAATCGTTATCTTTTAAAAGACATATCATAATAATAAACATAAGAAATCGTACTATCAGCGATTTCAGCGAAAGAACATCAAGCGCATTTTAACCGGATGCAAAAGTTAGAGAAAATGTATTCACAATGACATTTAAAAAAATAAAGTGGTAAATAATGAAGTCATGTGACAGTTTTTCCAATAATAAATAAAAAGAGAAATCTGTTTTTGTTGCTCACATCTGGAGCACTTAAGCCAAATTACTTATAAGTAAATGAGAACTTTTGCAGAAAATTAATTAGATAGCAAACAGTTAATGGTTATCGAAAATAATAGTTCTCATTTGCAAAGAAAAAGCTGCAATAAAGCATAGCTTTGTCATAATTTTGCAATAAAGCATGCCTTTATCGTAACTGTCTCTTGAAAATCTAACCTGATGACAACGAGGAATATCGACTAATAATTGGCGGTCAGAAGCATGGGGAGAGAACGTATCAATTGCTATAAAACGTTTCTCAACATCCCAATATATATTCAGCAATGCACTCCACAGATTAGCTCTATAAAGGGGAGGAATGTCATGACAACATTCGCAAAATAGAAGAGACTTTTTGAAGGGATAACTTGAAAGTAAACGGCGAAGAACAAGCATCCGTCGACCCTGAAATACGTAATACCTAATGTGAGGAAAATTTTTCAATAACAAAAAACATTCCCGTCTCAAAGTTTGGAATTGGTACTCAAATACTGGATAGAACGCAGACCTGATATTCAATATCTTTTTCCTTTACCATTAGCGATAAATCGTAAATCTCTCGCATCTTCTCTTCCATTTCAAATGAAATGTAAAATTTGCTTTCATTAAGCGACTTCATTCGCTAAAATAAAAAATATTATACATACCAGCGATTAAATTAATTCTTGATGATGAAAGCAATATAATCATTCTCTCAGTGTTTTTCGTCGTGAAACTTACATCACGGAAATTATTTGACGGAAGGATAAAAATATCGAAAGTGAACTCATATTTCCTTATATCAGCATTACCATACATGAAGCAATCTCCATCAACTAAACTGAAAAGCGTAAAAAAACATGAATATAATAATAAAGAAATCTCATCAGCAAATTATAACGTCAAAACGAACTAAGGTAAAGCAAGAACAGATGGATTTGCTTTAATAATGCCATGGTTAATAAGAATAGTTTCAATGTTGCTTCCACATAACTTCCACAAAAAAAAGGCTTCGTTAATTGGTAAATCTCGAGTTGCTTCTGTTTGTTTCTTTTCTAACGACTCTGAAACACATTTTTTGGAAGTTATAATTTATAATAGCATACAAAATGATTATTTCCAACCGCAACTGATATGAATACTACACAAATGAACAAACCTCTCATGTGCTTAGCATCTTCCCCCAGACTGCTTTCATCGTTTTCACTATCATACACACTATAATCATTGCTTTCGTTTGACTGACTCTTACTTTCATCGTTCATTATCTATGAAACTTTTTCGATCATTGGTTAGAATTTCATATAAGCAATAAATTTATAAACAAATTCACATTGTTAGTACTTACAGAAAGCAACTCCTTGGCAGTAGGTCGTTGCGACGGAAGAATACACAGCGCCTTCTCAAGTATCATCATGATCGCCTTATTTGATACAATATGAATATTTGGTTCCTTCTGTTGAATTTCAGCTATCAATAATTGAAAAATCGAGCCACTCCGTTCTTGAAAGCAGTTAAAAACACTAACGAACAATTATGTCACTCCAACTAAAACGAAAATCCTCAACTGTAGGATATTTAACTCATAACTTTAATGTTTTTTTTTTTTTTTTTTTTTTTTTTTTATATCTATTAAACTTAGTCGCATTTTTTGCATGAAACAAGCTAGTAACAATTTATACAAACAGCTCGACAAGCTCATATATTTACATTATTTAATAATTACTTAATTTAAGTGACACATCAATTAATTCAGAAAATATCTGAGGCTAATTCACCGTCGCAGCGCTATACTCTGATTCAATAAACAGCTTGGGAGATTCATTTCCATAAAAAGAAATGAAACTGATAAGCAATCGTGACAATTTTCGAAAAATACTGGAGAATTATAGCAAACTTTCAATGCAAACGAATATGCATGAATTATAAAAAAAATACTTCGTCTGATTAGAGCAGTTAATACGGAATAAAACTGTTTTGGAGGCCAAATTTCAGATAGAAGACAGCCCTGAAAACGACTTATTTTACAAATGAGAAATATGATGATAACACAAATTTATGGAATGCTGGCTTCGATGAAAAATCAAAAATGATTAGTATTCAAGAAAATTTGAAAGATGAAATTTACAATGCCATAAAAAACAAAGTATTTACACAAGAGAATTATAATGTAGTCAGATGCCGTCTTGAAAATAGCGATGAGCAACAGAAATAAGTCTCATGAATATAGGTTCTAGTTTTATAAAAAAAGAAATTAACCTACGATTGAAAGCTCAAGTACAGCAATTCCAAATGACCAAATATCTCCAGCTCGACAAATGAAACCATTCTTGATTTCAACTTGCAGGAAGCGCTCTGGCGGAAGGTGCCAAGAAGAATTAATACAATACTCTAAATTTTTTCCACTGCCACTAATACAATGCAAACCATACTGAGTTAACCGAACTAAATTCTGCAACATAATAGTACTGAATATTGCCATAAAGTGCACACAACATAAAGTGCATGGAACATAAAGTGCGCACAACATGTTACCTGAGAAGACAGAAGGATTGAATTTAAACTGAAGTAGCCAATAATAATATGTTGAGAATGCAAGTAAGTAAAAGCTGACAAGACCGGTTCCAATAAAGATATGATTCGTGCCACGTCCAATCTAAAAAGCAGAAATATCATGTAGCATATCATTTTGATAATATCCTTGCTGAAAATATTATGAAATATTGAAAAATTAAGAAATGCATCGTATCAATAACATTCGCTATAGTACCAACTGCAAGCTAAATAAAAAATGCAAATCACACAAAATCTGACACTGCTGCCTTTGATGAAACTTTCATAAAGTTACATAAAAGTAGTGATGGAATTATTAGACTAAGTTTCTATATTTAACTTATAACATTCTACTCTTAGCTAGATTTCTAATCTCTCAAAGATTCTGCTCCTTGATGGATGACGTAAAAAAAAAATCAATGAATATCCGAATCGCTGAATTTCACATCGAACCTTGTAAATTTTATTTGGAGTTCAATTAAAGGAGTTGTGAAGGAAAATCTAGAAAATAGTTTACTAGGACGGAACCCTGAATTTAGCAGACTGCAAGAAAGGAAAATTATCGAAACTATTTCCTACTGCAAGACCTCTTGTCAAACGTACCGATCGTATAATATAGATCAACGCCATGTAATATGACGAATAATAAGAATCAATTACTCATAGTCTAAAGGCTTCAATGTTAAGTAGCTAAACCTTCCCAATGACATTTTGAGAATCGATGAATAATAAAACAACTCACTTTTTATACTCCTTCAATTCTTCAACGGCTGACCATGAATAATGCTCCGAAATCAAGAAACCTGCATTCCCAACTGAAAATAATCAAACTTAAATTAATGGAAAAAACGAATACGCTATGTCTGTAATTCCTCCGGCAGTACGCAAAAACTGATATATCTTTGCATTAAAATAATGATTGTGCGGAATCACGAGATAAAGCTCTTAGTTTCAAAATAGCAATCTGTAAAATGTTGCAAGATTAGATGCCTTGGATGCATCGTGAATCCAGTTGTTCGAATTCCATTCAGTAAGCTTTTTAAAAAGAGAAAATGATTTCCTGCTTTTGGTGCAAATCAGGTAAAAATAACACTTCAAGTTCTTCTGTTATAGGTCTCAAAAACTATTTGTTCCTTTTCAAATA
Source organism: Onchocerca volvulus (assembly GCA_000499405.2). Taxonomy (NCBI): domain Eukaryota; kingdom Metazoa; phylum Nematoda; class Chromadorea; order Rhabditida; family Onchocercidae; genus Onchocerca; species Onchocerca volvulus. Next base: position 6,122,188 of record HG738138.1, read on the forward strand.
ATATAAACATTTCAAATAACATAAATGAAGTCCAGAAAGCTAGAAAAGCTGAAACGAAGTCTAATAAGTGGAAAAAGCATTCAGTTTTATTGGACTAATTAAAATGCGAAACATACGGACTGTTGATCGAACAAATTCCATATATTTGCAAAGATGGGGATGATTCAACGACATAAGTTTTGAGAATCCTCCCAATATATGCGCAAATAATGATGCTGACTGTAAACCAGTTGATGCAGAATGGCATGATAAATCGTCTCCAATTACAACTGTAGCACCGAATTCCGCTGATCCCAAACGACGTACATTTGCTTCCACCGTCATCAAAAATACTGAATGGAAATAAGGATATGAGGAAGATACTGAATGTAAATCCAGAATCATCGAATCCGGAGAAATTGATGAAAAGAAGAAAGCCCGCAAAAAATCAGTTCAGATAAACGTTACATATATGAAAGCAGAAATATACATTCAATTACAGGTTTACTGTTCTTTTTCAAATTGTAAAAAATCAGATTTAAGCATACAACGAAGCCATTTCATATGTTTACTTCATGATACTGCTTCTGAAAATTAGCCATGCAGACAAGATTTATGAGTGCTGCGGAGTTTTTTCTGACGAAATCATGACCTCTTAAAATCATGAAATCATGATCTACGGAGTGTTGCGAAGTGCTGCAGATTCGCTGCGGAGTTCTTTCCTGATTAAAGTCGTGACCTATTAAATAAGCGTAGCCATGTTCAGACCAAACTTCATATCATCTTACCGTTATCCCCATAGAAATTTATTAATTTCAGCTGTCAAAAGTACTACGCAATAAGTTCAAGATTCTCTTGATGGTTGTTTCAAAAAATATGACTCATATTTTGTTTATTTCGCGGACATTATTTCAGCGAAAAAAATCCATCTACAAAAAGAAATATTAATAAAAGGAAAAAATTTTGTGTCACTGCTTGAATTTTTGTCAGACAAGATGAATTATTACTGCATGTAGAATAATACTAATGCTGTACCTTCAGACAATGTTTTTTCTAGGATTTTCCTGAACATTAGGATGTTTGCCACAGTCCAGCAGAAACGTTTGCGTGAGATTTTTTTTTTTTTTGTTTCAAAATTTACACTATTCAGAAAGCTCATTCCAGTTGCTCAATTTTCTAAATAAACAAGTTGGAAAAGTTTTGCTAAAATTTCATTGTAAAAGGACAAACATCAGTTTATTGTTGGACACAGAAACTTTAGTATTGAGGATGTTCGCTATTTATGAAAGACTATATTATTCGTCTAAAGGTAAACAAGACATTAAGTGGAGAGCTGGTAAACAAATCACGCTTTTAAGCTGGGAAGATCCAGAAAAGCTACGTAACGATAGATAAGGGGAATGAAGCATGATACTTATGACATTATTTTAAAACTGTTATCCGAGAAGGTACTGTCACTATTGCAACGCTGCCTCAATTAACTATTGGACAGTTGCGGTGAAATCTACAGAAGTGCTACTGATACTCTGAAATTGACCAGTTTCGAAATGAAAATTCAGATGATCAAGAATCTAAAAATGTTTTTTGATTCTACCAATATTCAAGTTAGAAGTTCGTATTTTGGATGGCATTAAAGGTTAGATAAGATGCATTACATGCGGGTAATGTCAAGGAAAGAAATATCAATGTTGCAGAGTTCAATAATAAATTTTTTTTAAAAAATCTGACTCTTTCCCGAGACTTCGAAAAAGTCCTTAATTCCTTGAGAAGAATACGAACACCAGTGCGTACAAGTTGGTCCCCATTGCGATGGTGACCTTTTCAGGTAAGGCTTTGTTCTCAACAGTAGCAATTTGGTTAGAACATGTTGTGTCCCAGATGGCGTGCTATACTCTGAGATATGAGTGTCAGCAGTGAATGAAACAATATAAATATAACAGTAATAGAGAGAGTGAAAGATGGAGATGGAGATAGAGAGAAGAGGAATCGCGTTAAGTACGGGAGGGGACGTCGAAATGTCATGCGGGCATGAGAGGGGTCCGTTACGCTGTGGTGCTGATTGTTGTGAAGTTGCAAAATTGGTTGGTGAATAAGTTTGGCGTGTAATGGCAGTTATGCGATCTGGGTGCTTGCGCTATTCAGTCAAGAAACTCTCATCTCTGGAATTGTGAATCACTTAGTATCTTTCGGTAAACTGAGGTTAACTTAACGAAAGTTTTCTATGGTCAATTCAACGTTACTTAGTAAACAAACATTGCATTCACAAATTGAAGTTTTCCAGACAAGCGATTGTCCTTTTGGTCGAATATGATAAATTGTTAGACTTATTACTAGTGATCGGATAATATTACATATATCTACTTTTGGCGCCTATCTAATGCGAACATAATTATAGCTCTTGCAACAGAGCCGTTTTATCGGCTGTGCGAACTGGATTGGACTGTTTGGACACATTTCTTGCATAACCTTTGTAATCAGATAAAATTGAAGAAACAAACAACACAAATTTCGTTGAAGATTTTGGCACTTGATTTGCTTTCTTCAAATTAAGCTAGAACTACCTTGAAAGTTAGTTAATGTCTGAACTTTCGAAAAGAAAGTTTGTTTCATTTGAGCTGAATCATCCTTCCATTTGCTGCAATCTTTCCATCATTTGCTCCCAACTCTTTGTGATCACACAGTTTTACTTTTTGCAAGATGTTCAGCTTTTCAACTGTCAGATCATTTCTCTTCCAGCCATTAGTTGAGCTCTCAACAGTTTCCGTTAAACATTAAAAAGCTGGGAACGTCTTTTCATATTTGAGAGAAATATTTTTGATTGCTTATGTAAGAAATCGAGTTTATTCTATTTCAATTTTTGTATTGTGATACGACAAGTGTTGATAAGAAAAGAAGCGGTTGAATACTTTACATATGGCAGAGAACTATACGTTATCTTTTGAAATTTAGGCTGGTATATGAATTGCACCACTCATATAGACTAAGCTTAGGTTTATGAGCTTGAAAAAGCAGGATGTTTCGGAAGAATATCATTTGAATTGGTGTGTATTATGTTTTTCTTCGCCATCCAAACTTTGCAAATGATGAAAAAGTCACTCTATTATTACAAAAAGTTAAAAAGCAATAGTTAAGAGGATTTAGAAAGTTAAAGAGCAATAATCAAAAGGAATTGTTAGCAGATCATTGAAAGTATGACGCATTTGGTAATTAGAAAAGTATAAAAGTTTTATCTTTAACGGAATTGATTGTATAGATTTTTGACATGTACTACTGGAAAGGAATGATATTCAGTCTTAGTATGAAAGGAAAAACCAAGATTAGGAAGTTGAATTATTGAAATGAGAACGATTTTGATGTGAAGTTTTGATGTTTTTTTAAAAGTTTGATGTTGGAAAAGGGTGAAATTCACTAAAATAAATATATTTGTTTTTAAAAGTTGAATTCATTTTCGTATAGTCCTCTGTTACATTACATATTGTTCATTTCAGGACTGTTTGCAACGTTGATTGAGATCCGACCAGAATTGTTTCACCATGCTGGTAGAGCTACTGAAAATAAGACGCTGATTTGACAGATATTCTTCAATGATTCTGTGAATAGATGTCGTAGTATAAAAAACTTTATTATGAAAAGATTTTTGCAGCTGTTTAGCCATCAATGATACCGTGATTTAGAAATGCTCCCATATCATATCGCTGATGTTAACGGAAATTAATTACGTACTGTAATGTTAGCATAAGTTAAAGTGAGCTTTTTAAATCTTCCTGAAAGGTGGTTTCCTGGACTTTTTCTTTGTATTAAATTGTAGCATTGATTTATCAAATCTTTTATAAATGATCAGATATCGATCGATTCTTTATTTAATTGGACGTAAAATACATGGATAAATTGCTGTTGTTGAACTGCAGAACAAGCTATAACGATAAAGGCAACATATTGGGAAGTATATCTTAATGTGGTCTTCATGAAATCCCGAAAATCAGTGAAAGAAATATTGGTGGAAAAGGAAAAGTCAGTATTATTTTTAATTTAGGACATCATGCATAATGGTAATGTTCTTTGGTTGAAATTAAAAATTCGTCTGAAATCCGATGAAATTCTTTACAGAATACATATTAATAAGGAAAACTAGGCTAAGGATGATGCAACTCTCATTATTACCGGTGCTGTTGTAATAGAAATAAGATTCATTCTTCTCTCGGAAATTTATCAATGCTGATTAACAATTCCTACCAGCCGTTTAACTAGAAGACTGAAAGATAGTTTTGCAACATCTATGAAAGGATTTTCTACTTCTGAAGTATAATAGAATTGTTCTAACACAAGTTTTCAAGTATTGTGATAATTTGAAAATTTTGGTTAGGTGAGGAAATATGTGTATGAAGTATGGTAACTCATTTTTAGTAAGAATGAAAAATGTCCTTATTACTGCAACAGACATTAACTTCAACATTGTGAAAAATTGAGTTGTAACTCTGTAACAGTTATAACTTTCTTGAGATAAAATCAACTCGTCCGAAGAATTACACACTTGTTAAAAAGGATGAGAATAGTACTGGTTCCTCAATGATTTGCTTCATCTTCATATATCGGCTTCATATATCGACTGTTAATGGGATATTTAAATTTGGGGAAATTTGTTTTGATTACTCGAAAACATTCATACTTTGATCAGTTCGTTTCTCTGCTTTCACTTGATTGAACAGTTTCTGATCATGGCAAAGTTGCTTTTGATTTTTTCCAAGTTCATGCATTCTTATAATTACCTATGTTAAAAAGATATGAAGGTATGAAAGGACTGGATTATTTTGCAGAAAATCCATTCTCAATGTACGGCGTCTGATTATTACAATTGTTTTCGGCATGTAATAATCAATAACTGCTGCTGGCTGTAGAATAATTGCTGAAATGGTATTGTTACAAGTTTTAGAATGCAGCATTCAGTTTCTATATACTACCCTAAAAAAATGACTCATTTTCCGAGATCTCAAGATACAACTTCTCTGGACGTACTCTCTTTTTTGCTTTTTTCGTCCATTTCTGCATTTTCTACTATTACACTGATCTTTTTTTTTTTTTTTCATTATAGTTCGGTAAAAAATTGTTCTCAATTCTTAACTTAAAATGATTGCTAGCAGAATGATCTTCCATGTTTCATTCATGAAAACCTAGCAAATAATTTTCATAGTTATTTTTATTTTCGTTTAAGCTTTTTGTCTTCTCTTTTCCCCCTTTATTTTTTTCCCAGTCTTCTAAATAATCTGATATGCATACGACATCTATGCTTATATTGAGGAGAAATATCTAGAAATATTCATTTTTGTAACAGTGTTAAATTCTTTCAAGATTAATATTTTGAAATTAGTCAATCCGATAGATGCATTTTTACAAATCTCATCATGTTCATTTACGTCGAATTTATATTTAACACTTTTTTCATGTTCTAAAATCTAATGTAGGATAAAGAATCGATTTTCTATCAAAAAAATAAATTTTTGTTAAAATATTACTCGTCGTTTAATTTTCACCTTGTGTAAGAATTATGTAACTTTCATAATATTCTTATCTCTCTACTACGAATTCAGAATCCATAAAACTCGTGAATTGCAAAAGGCAATTTTTTTCTCCTAAGAAGTCTAAAAATAGCGGGTTTTAGGTTTCCGACTGAAAACTTGTGCAGGTTCTTTTTGTTCTTTCACTTTGAGTGCACAAGCATATTTGTATAACTGATGAAAGAACTTTAGCATAGGGTTTCCAAATTCTTCCGAAAAATTGGAAATCTGATACATTCCAGAAAATTACTCTGTACCAAAAAAATAGCTGATTTGCGATAAATGGTTTTTCATTTTAACGGGAAGTTATGTTTTTTTTGGTTTCAAATTCTTGTGCACCTCTGCTTGTTTGGTAACTTGTCAAAAGCTGAATATGAATTGATTCAGAGAGGCAAAGAATTTTAGCAAAGGTAATCTGTTTTAGATGCATAAGCGTAAAAATGGTTTGTTATTGATAATTTTTCAGAAAAATGCTGGTTTTTGTGGTTTCTTCATTATGATAACGTTCATCTGCAGTTGGATATTTTACTTGTTTTTCATATAAATCGAAATTTTGCAAAAGGATCTTACTAGTGGTAGCAGTAAAAAAAGATTTGTTTCTGATTCATAAATATATAAGAAAGTTGGGCAACTTTTTCGTTTTATCTATTTTTCGATGCCAGCTACATGTGTTATTTTCTCGAAATTATTCGACAAGTGGCCGCATTCTCATGCTAGTGAATTGGGATTATGCAGCTAAGGAACCTGTTTCCTGTTAACTTTGAAGGGCCTTTACTTCTCAGTCTACAATGCGATGTAAGAGATGAATTGAACTTGTAATAGTTTCCTTCATAATTTTTATCCATTATCACCGTCTGTATCAAGTGACAGACTATTGCTTTTTTTAACAGAGTTTTTTGTTTTATGGCTTTCAAGGCAAAAAAAAAAGAAATTTACATTACTCGTTTTTCTAGAAGAATTTCTAGTGATATATAAGATGGAGAATACATATCCTTTTCTGTGTGTCTCTGCTATTGAGCAACATATAATTTGTAAATTAAGAATAGTGCATTATAATAATTTGGAATTAGGTTGTGAGACTGGAAAATATTGAGTTTTAGGTTGTGTTTTTCCGTAATATCAATATTTTTCCGATTTCGTATTGCACGATTTGGCTGATACATCTGGAATTGAAATTTTTCTTCTCTCAGCAGCATTCCGAATGTGAGCTCCGAATGCTTTCTCACTTCATTTGTGAGCTGATACGATCTATAAATCACAGAATAATAAATTCTTTGTTACAAATCCATTGTATTTCACTACCTGAATAACAATTTCCTTCTCTTCATCTTTAGTTCTATAGATTTCATTGATTTGAGATAAAGATATTTCAGCAATTTCCATAATCGGATGCAAATATTGAATACAATCGACATTGGCTAAAAAGACAACCCCATTCTGATATCATGTTGTTATATAAATGGTTCGTTGGATAATATCGATGGTTTTCATTTCTGAGAGATCAACCTGCTGAGTGGTAGATATCACGATGAAAGCTATCCGATACTTTGAATAAACTCTTATTGATGGGTTGGTTGGTGCGTACTGTCATTTGATGGATGAGATATCGGTTGTTGCATTCAGGGCTGTGCAGGAGAGGGAATGAGTATGGATTTTGGATACGATGGTACTGTAGAGATTGCATTATATAAGTAGGTTGTGGAAGTCTGTGGTTTTGCAAGAATGCATTGGAAGGATATGTTAAGGTATTTATTGCTTTACGTCTGATGATATTTTGTTAGAACTGAACTCTGATTTATCTGTTATGCTTGAGCAACATATTATTGAAATTTGAGCTTCGTATTGGGACTATCTTGAATTTATCCGGTAAATCGGTAGTATTCGTGGCACTTTGTTGAGACATTTTACGGCAACACTTTATTGTTCTTTTTTTAGCAGACATGGCTATTGTTCGATTCTCTTCTTTATTGCTTTTTTCGTCTAGACCTAGTATGCTTTTTTCTCTAGTGCAAAATACTCGACATTCCCATGCATTGTGGTTTCCAGATGCAAAGTTCCAGCATGAGTTCAAAGTTTGTTTTTCTTAAGAATATGCAATTATGTGTGTTAGAAAATATGTCTGTTATATATATATATATGTATATATATATATATATAATTTTTCAAACGAACTCTATATTGTATTGTATTCCGCAAAGGGAACTAATTAGTACATAGTTTAGAAGGCAAGTGTATTGGGTCATATTTGGGCGCCAAAAGCAACTGAATATGAGAAACAGGTTGGAACGAGCAACATATTAGAAGAATATTGCAGAAGACCGAGAATTTCAGATATTACAGAATGCAATGAAAAGCCGCTGCATTATTATCTTTTGAACTTCGGTCCTCAACATCCAGCAGCTCATGGTGTACTGCGATTGGTTTTAGAGTTAGATAATGAAGTTCGTCTACTATTTCATATTCTTTTTTTTTATAGTTGATTGTAGCATGGTTGTTCACTGTTCATATTTACATCTTATAGATGGTAATGAAGGCAGTACCCCACGTTGGGTTACTGCATCGTGGCACAGAAAAGTTGATTGAATACAAAACGTATACTCAAGCACTTCCATATTTTGATCGTTTGGATTATATCACGATGCTCACAAATGAACAAGGCTTTGCACTAGCTGTTGAAAAGTTGTTGGGAATTGAAATACCGCTTCGAGCTAAGTGGATTCGCAGTTTGTTTTTTCCTGGCTTGTAAAAATTTATCATATTACTTTAATCTATGGGTTAGAGCTTGAATTTTTGCAGCGTTATTCGCCGAATTAAATCGTATTGCAAATCACACGTTTAGTATTGTGACTCATGCACTCGATATTGGTGCTATGACTCCTTTATTCTGGATGTTTGAGGAACGTGAAAAACTGTTCGAATTTAAGTAAAGGCTTTTCTATTTACATTTTATAGAACTGATTTCGATTTGCTATCTTCTATATACTATATAGTACATTGTGTTTTAAGAAGCCATTTTGTAAGATTCGTTTGTCGGCGAAACGAACGTCATATCTTATTGTTAGAATTTTCGTTTTTTGCTTGACTATAACGACATATGCTATGTCACTTGCTAACTGGAGATTTCTCTTTTTTTTAAAGTTGTTCTGAAATGGTAAAATTTTATGTCCCATCACTTCAGCATGTCAAATTTCTTCTTTTTCTAGCAGTTACGGCTAGTAACTTGTGTCTTTGCTTCCGACTTATGTACTTGAAGTTGTGCGTGTAGTTTGTTTCTTTCATGTTCCGGATTTGTGCTGCTTCGTTGCAGAATCTCTGATTGGAAATTGTGCAGGAAATTAATATCCCGTTTTTCCAATCATAATAGGTAGCATTTCAGATTTGATTAGTACGGAATATATCTTACAGAAAAAAAAAAAAAAGAAAGAAAAAAACTGAGGTGATGAAATATGGATGTGTTTCGAGTAAGTTCAGAACTTCCATAATTTCCTTGGCTTAACCAGTTGTTGACAGAGTCTTGCCTCTACTTTAAAAGTGACACTGGTTTAACAGCGAATACTTTTTATATGTTCCGTCTAATTAGTTTATGGAGAAAATAGTCGAAGTTTATACTCTTTTCATCCTTCTAATAATTTTAAAGTTATTCCTGTGTGGTGTTGGTGGTTTTTGGGATATATGAATCCTTTTTCTTTGATCCTTTTTGAAACATTTCAGAAATTTAGTGAGCTATCGGAACGTTTAGTGAGCTATCGGTAATCATTAACAGTAATCCGTAATTGTATTTTCATTTCATCGTTTTCTTTCATCTTTCGTACTTTTTTTCTCGTCATCGCTTTCCTCGTTGAAGGAATCAGTATGGAGATGTCTCTGAGGACATTTCTAATATTATTAAGAAAGTGACATATGTTATTCAAATTTTCACATTTAATGCAGTCATCTCTTAATTTTTCGGTTTCGCGGACTCCAGTTTTCTCTGTGTTTTTTCTTTTTTGCGACGTTCAGTTTAAATCTTCCCTACGACTATTGAGTTGGATTTAATAGTAAAAACTGATTTCAGAAAACGCCTTAAACATAATAGAGACATAGATTTGTACAGACTATTTTTTCATGTTGTTATGCCAGAGACGACTTCTTTTGAGAAAAGCCTTGCAGTGATTTTTTGAAGCTACTCACTATTAACAATAAACCGTCCATTTTGTATTCGTTGTTCTTGAATTGCTCACAAAAAAATTGTAGTAATATCTTAAGATCAGGTAATACACCCTTCGATTCGTTTTGTGTATTGGGCATGTCGATAGATATTCTATGGATTTCGTTTAGGAAGCATCTCATGTATTCATTATCCTACTGCAATCTAAATGCTATGCGTATTAACATATTTGATGACAAAAAAAATTAAAATGGCCATCTCTCACTGCCAGAATCTAACCAATTGTTCATAGCTAGTCCTAGAGGTGCACAGAATACTCGTGTTTTTTGTGCCTCTTCAATTTTTTCTGTTTGACTACTTATCAATGAGACTTATCATTCATGATTTGGTGACAAGCCTGCTTTCAGTGAGAGAGTCTCAGGAGCAAGGATGCATGTGAATTATATAAGACCAGGTGGTGTGGCATATGACTTGCCATTGGGTTTGCTAGACGACATATATGATTGGGCCATCCAGTTTCCACAACGTATCGATACGATGGAAGACATGCTTACTGAAAATCGAATTTGGAAGGTGACATTTCTTTTATTTTTAATGACTTCTTTTCTGTTTGATAATGTATGACAAAATCTTTTCTGTTTGATTTTTTCTACTTTTTTTTAACATTTAACAGGGAAGCTAAAATATTAAATTATATCTTAACTTTCTTGATTAAAGCAATACTTACTGAAGGCAACGAACTTACTCATTTGTCTTTAATTATGAATATCATTTATGATTTTGGTCATATAATTATAAATCTGTTGTGGAGCATTTTTTTCCAATTATAGAGTCGTACGCTTGATATTGGCTTGGTATCAGCAGCGGATGCACAAAATTTAGGTTTCTCGGGGATTATGCTACGTGGATCTGGAGTTAAGTATGACGTAAGAAAGACAGCACCTTATGAAGTTTACGATCAGATCGAGTTCGATGTTCCTGTTGGAACAAAGGGCGACTGTTATGATCGGTAGGCAATCAGCAAGAAAAGAATATAGAAAAAGTATATGGTTTGTTGTAGTTTTCTCTTCGTTAATGTAAGTGTAATTACAGGATTTTTCAGTTCATTTTCGTATTTGGATTGAATTATTTTTAGTTATCTATGTCGGCTTGAAGAAATTCGTCAGAGTCTGAGGATTATACTACACTGCCTGAACAAAATGCCTTCAGGAGAAATTAAGGTAGATGATCACAAAGTTGTGCCACCTAAACGAAGCGAGATGAAGGTTAGAAAAACTCTCAGGTTCCTTTTTATATTGAAGTTCAAGTTCGATTAATTTTCGCATTTTTGGAAATATTTGCAGAATACCATGGAATCGCTCATACATCATTTTAAATTCTTCTCTGAAGGTTATCAAGTACCACCGGGTAGCTGTTATGTTCCTATAGAAGCTCCTAATGGCGAATATGGCACTTATTTAGTTGCAGATGGGACATCAAAGCCATATCGATGCTTTATACGAGGTCCCGGGTAAGCCGTTTTTTCTATATACTTTTTTTTTTTTATATAACTGTTAACGGTAAACTTTGCTATTAATTTGTAACAATGTGTTGCCTGTAGATTTACAGAAACAATTGTTCTCTTAATTTATTTACTGAAAAAAGCTGACTTAGTAGTGAAGGACGAGGTAATATGGTAGCAGGGAATATGAAGTTGTAGGAGGAACCGTGGAGATTTTTGCTGTGGGATCGTTTAAAAGAAACTGGTTTTTTTAAAAAGACAAATTTGTTTATCATTCTTTTAAATGTTTGATTTTACAGCTTGCATAGAGTTCAACTGGATACTTTTAGTTATAATTATGCAAAATAGTTGCAGAAGTTCTGTTTTTCGTTCCGACCGACATTTTGTTGTAGATAGGATCTACTTGGCTTGTACAGGTTTTACTTCAATCTGAAACTATAAATTGTAAAGTATGATTCATTATCTCTTGTGCTATGTCCTTCTTTGTCAAACAGTTTCTGACACTTTGAGCGAACCACGATAAGAAATTTAAGGTTTTATAATTTCCTGTAAATTTGTTTGCTTATTTTATTAGATGGTCCATGTAATACTTAATTACGGAACGAAAATGATATCAGCTAAATTGATGTTAATTTAACATGAATTAAGAATTAAAAATGAAGATGCGTTTTCAGTTTATGATTAAGCGGATAAAAAAAAACTGTGAATTGTATGAACTGTTTGGTATTTTGAATTATTTGAACTTGAACTTGCAGATTTGCGCATTTGGCTGGTTTACCCCACTTAACATATATGAGTATGATCTCTGATGTAGTGGCAGTCATCGGTACATTGGATATTGTTTTTGGTGAAGTGGATCGTTGAACGTTGCGAAAATTGAATCTAGTTTCCAAAGCATCGATTCATGTGATTCTGTTATGTTCATGTTTGTTTTTTGATGTAGCATCTAACAAGCATTTATGAGGAAAAATATTTGCATATCATTATTTTTTCTCTATAAAGGGAATTAAGATCCGATATTGTTTGGTTGCATTCTTTACACTTATTCATTTATTTATTTATTGATTTATTACTTTGTCGTTTTGTTTCTAATATCATCTTTCAGGAGGAATCTGAACTAACTATTCCAGTTATGAATTTGCGTAAAAATTTCATTTTAATCGTATATATAATGTGTAAATTGAAGTGAGAAAATAGAATAATACTTGTACATTAAAATAATTTTTAAACACAATAAAAATATGTATGTATATACGAATAACTGTTCTGCTCAGATGCGATTGTATCATGCATCAAATTGAGATATCGTTTTCATTCTGAACATTAATTTTACTACTATTATTAGCTATTGCTGCTGTATTCTAAATGCGGTAGCGTTTTATAATAAAGAAAACAAAAATATTTTAAAATCTGAATCCAGTGAACAGCCCTGCATCGTCAACGATATAGTTATGAATGAATGTTTGATTTAGAAGTTGAGATTTATTTGTTATATATATATATATTTGTATATAAACTGAGGAGAATTTCCATACTTTGAGAGATAATGGATAGAGTTACTTCCATTCAGATTTCCAAACCGACTTTCGCCCTAAGCCATTATTTCCAAAAGGGGAAGTATTGACAGATGTTTCAGCAAGTTTGAATTGGACTGTTTAATTTGAACAAATTTTTGCTTCATTGTGATCTGTGGATATTGTGTTAGGTGGGACTGAGCCTTGATTTGGGTTTCGTATTTTTGTCTAATTTTCTTTTTACAGAAAGTAAGGTTCAGTTATATTGTGTTGAACCATTTGGAATCGTGATATGTACATCATTATCCTTCGCTATTGGGTTTTTGGAATCATTCTTGCTTATTGGTCGGGGGACTTTTTCGCAAATTCCTCCTTTTTCTACCAGCTTTTCGTGCACTTGCCTTTATGTAAAATTTGGAAGTAGTTTAAATAAAATCCAATACTTCTGAATGGAAATGCTGCTTACAGGTGTTATGTTGAAGGAACTTGGCAGTAAAACGTAACTGTGTTTGACGCATCAGTTTGATCTTTGGACTAGTACGGCATGTCGAAACTTTCGCGATTCACTCGTGAAGATGAGTAGTTATTCGTAATAAGTCGACTGGAAGATATATTCGATGAATACCTCTTCAATTTCAAAATCTCATCTCGACCGTTCGCTTTTAACTTTTCAATTTTCGAAAACTCCATTGGTTGTGTAAAATTATGCTATGATAGTGACTGTTGGCTTTCAAGTAGTTCACATCTTCTTTGATCTTGTTTCCCTACACTTCATACTTTTATGTGAGGTAGGAGAATAAGAAAGTTCTGGGAGAAAATATGGCACTATATTTTATTGATTTCGACAAGAAACTGTTTCAACTGTTATGCCATCCTGAGACCATTTTTTATGATTGCAACATACTGATGTTTTCGAGATTGGTTTATTTTCTCTTTTTTATATTATAAAAAATTTGTGGCGAAAAATGACATGCATCTTTTCCTCTTCACATGATTTCTAGCTGCAGATTCTTGAATGAAAGTTCCGTAAGAGCATAGAAACTGAAAACTTGTTAAATTCCATAATTTTGCTCCTTCCTTCTCTCTGATTCATTTCGGCTAGTCATACTTATGGATTATGCAATCGAAATGTGTTGTGAAGCGAAAATCAATATTATGATATTAAAGCCTCTTTACAGTTTCCATTGTACCGAAGTTTCTACATGATTAATTATATCCCTTAATAACTGGTAGTAAAATGATGATGAACTTAATTAATAGTGATTATGTCATTTTTAGTGTTTATTTCCTAGCAAACATAATCCGATCTCCACTGTAATTTTTCTATAAGTGCGGTTTTATTTTAGCTTTTTGTCTTCGCAGCGTGGATCAGAGCTGCGGCTATTATTGTAAAATTTTTTGTGTGTTGTTTATTTATTTCTTTTTTTTTTTAGTATTGTTTGTGTCCTTTTTCGAATAACATAACAATTTTTAACAAAGAAGTCACGTATTGCTGTTATTGCATTTTAAGATGAAACCTATTTGCTCATTTCATGCTGTTTTCGGGAGAAATTTTATTTACAGAGTAATGGAAGTGGATTGTGCTACAGGACGGTGGTATTGAGTAAGATGTATGATATTGATCGAAAGTGAGAACTGCAGATGTGTGAGAGTTCCGGTAATAAAGGAACGAGTGGAAAGCATTGGAGAATCAGAAACCTACTATATCAGCAAGAAAAATAGGAGGAGACAAGAAGCCTAATGCGAACTTCTCTTTCGTGCAGAAGTCTCGACGCTCTCCCACCATTTTACAGAAGCATTGAACGTTTTGCATTTTGCTCACCGTCGAGATACAGGACATTTTATAGAGTTTGCCAGGGCTATCCCATGTCATCTAATGACTTCATATTAGTGACTGATCCCAGTCATAGCAGCTGCAATACACACAGATATCTTTTCAAATTTTAAACTTGAATATTGAGAGATGGAGTTGTTCAGGTATAGCCACAGCGTTATTGACAGTTTAATTAAAACTTCCATTTATCATTACTAAAAACGTAACGTGAGAAGAATATACTGCTCATAGTCTTTCATATGGCTCATTTAGCAGATATGCAGACATTCGATTAGTTTCAGAATAAATATGTATGTGTATATTTTATTCTAAGGGTATGACTATATACGAAGAATTTGTTCTTTAATGTGATTTTTATGCAAATTTCAGTTCTGACGCATGCTCTTAATGAGAAATTTGCATAACAGGAAAGTTTTTCATGCAATAACTAGAGCAGTCGTACATTGTTTTCTGGTAACTGTTTTTTTGTGGCTGTGTTCTCTCAATTTATTTTCAAAAAGTAGTGTTCCTAATACTTTTTCCAGGATCTTGTACATTTGTTTTATATGTCGCGTTCTCTATGAATGCAATAGTTTAAAATGCTGAGCTTCATGTCACATTCTAGTACCTCTGTTGTAATACACGGATTTTTTTTTTAAATAGATAAATAGAAAAGAAACGAAACGCCATCACTTATAAGTTAGGCCAGAGGGGTAAATTTAGGGAATGTTTTTGTATTGATCTCTGGCACGTGATTTGAGGATTGTTGGGATGTTGTAAATACTTGTAGTCTGATCATTTCGCTTATTATGAAAACTCGAATATAGCGCAGGATTGGGGTTAAATCTGGAGTTACATTTAAATTTAAAATGAACGCAGCTCTATTCTAGGCTTTGTCTTAGGCTTATTATTGGTTTAAATCTTAACTTTGGCTCTTGGCTTAAGAGAATATAAACCTCTTCAATAGAAACATTCCAGTTTGTAAGTTGGACTTTGTTGGATTTAATATTGAGTTACCGGTAATATGATACATTTGTACAAAATAATCAACTGTTAGTCCTCGGTAGTCTTCCTGATCTAGTCGATGTTTAGTAATGGATATTTTTACGTTGCGAGTTTTGCGTTCATGTTAGTCTTTTCCAAAGGTAATGGGTTTGATTGTACCTATGTTGCAGGATGGGTCGATTTCCTCTTCCTACCGAAAAACAGCGTCAGCAGATTGTTCAGCATCGTAAAAATTACGAAATGAATCTCTCCACCAGTCTTCGTATGCAAGGGACAACAAAGCGTGGGACAAGCGCACCTCCGAAAGTTTGTAAGTTTTTACTTTCTTGGCTTTTCCTCGACATCATCTGGTAAACTATATATCTATAAAAGCTCAAAAATTTCAAGGAGTTCATTCCTGTGTGGCTGATGGCCATGCATATGTAGATCACAACTGTTCTAATTTCTTCAAGAATAGTCTTGGATTGAGTCATGACAGTGCAATGTTAAATGTGAAATTTTTGCCACAAAATTGGTTTTATATGTGCGTATGTACATGGAAATGTATGTGTATGCTTGTATTTCTTCTCCTTTCTGTCTTCGTTGTTTGGTTCTTAATGCTCAAAGCTTGTTTAGAAGCCGGAGGTCAATTTGTTTTATATTATCTTTGGTCTTTTTGTGACATCTTAAATTATGTCCTGGAATATGATTTCCTCGATTATCATTATACCATGTTATTTGTATCCTGGCAGCGCTTATCAGTGTTTCAAAACTATTCAATAATGCTCCATTACATGTGAAGTGTGTATGTGGTGTACTGAAGAAGGGCGTGTAATTTGCAGTCGCCCAACATTTCATTTTATCTATCATTGTGTGACTCCTAGTTGTTCGTACTATTATTAGTTATAATTTCAGCAGAAGCTTCTTCAGCAGAAACCTCAGACATACCTCAGATAATTGAAGCTGAAGTTATACGCTCATCTCCGGGTGTCTTGGTAGTGCAATATAAACAAGAAGACACGAATACGAAGTACACGGGTATTCTCCTTGCTGAGAACGGGTGAGTATATTACGTGTTTAAAGCATTTTCCCATTTTCCAAAATTCCAGTGTTTATGTTTTAAAATTATGATCTTAACTTGATGCTTCAAGCTTCAAGCGCAATAAGAAAATACATTAACAAAACTTCAAGCTGTGTTTTGCAGTATCATTTTGGAAACTATGATTATTGAATTTGCTATTTAATTCCTTACTTTCTCTGATTTCTAGAAACTTTACCCATCATAATGTTGAAAGATACTGTTGTGCAAAAATGTGCATTCTTTTATAGTTGGTGTACAATCTTTTGTGTGGTGTGTGTGTATGTATGTACATGTTCGTGTACGACATGATAAAATGTATGTGTTTCGGAACGAAAACTGCTTTGAATGAATCGACAGTCAATTATACAGTATAGATAACGGAAATGGAATGCTGAGGCAAAGTTCTCTTTCAGTAAATATACTGCATGCAAAGATTAGATTTCTAATAATTAGTTAATTGTAGTGCAAATGGAACACCAGGTATAATCAGTGAGGATATGTCAAGATTCCGAGAAACAGTTAAGGCCTACGTTGATGCGCCTATCATTGATCAGTGGACATCTGTAATTGGCGAACGCTTTGCTACTTCCGGTCTACAACTGCGCGCTCGGAGCTACATGCGCAAAAACGGTCGTATGGTTTGTGCCAGTTGTATGGAAGCTATTCCAGATAATGAAATGGTTAGTTCTTTATTTTATTTTGTTTACCTGTTAATTTTACTGTATCTACACAATAGTTATTC
This sequence comes from Onchocerca volvulus, assembly GCA_000499405.2. Taxonomy (NCBI): domain Eukaryota; kingdom Metazoa; phylum Nematoda; class Chromadorea; order Rhabditida; family Onchocercidae; genus Onchocerca; species Onchocerca volvulus. Next base: position 6,139,501 of record HG738138.1, read on the forward strand.
ATTTATTCATAATTTTGAAATTTTGTACAGTTTTATCAAATTCCCGTTTTAAGCATTCTTGTGTTTACCATGTCTATGAAGAATATTATTAAACACATGTATGTTACGGATTTTTCTTTCTTCACAAAATCTACTGCTTATGAATTTTTTGAGATAACACGCAAACACTTCGTTAATGCCAATCAGCGAAAACTGCAATCGATTCCCAAAGAAACGAAACGTATAGTGGCTCAGTTGCCATCTTCAGGAAAACCGGTCTGTTTTCATAAAGCATGTTTTGGCTGTGCTGGCTGTGTTAATTTAGTATTATTTAGCTGATAGCAGATATCAGCAAGTACATGTCAATATTGCGTTTTGGAGAGTTTTGCTAATAATAGTGGAAGAGGACACTGAAATTGTTTACGAGGAGGGTAATTTATGTGTCATAATTTTGCATGAATAACAGCATGATGTTTGTGGGAAGCATTAAATTGGAATATAGTGAGTTCAGTAAAACTAACTGTGATTTTCAGCGTTTTGCTTTTTTCATGAAAATATCTCGGGATAATTAGAATATCCCGACCCATTTAACTTCTTGCAACTGCTGGAACGACTGGAATGAACTGTGAAAAACTGATTATTTGGGCAGAATGATAGCTCTTTCAAATTTAACGTGTAAATGTCTAAAATTTCCATGCCATTCCAATTTATTCTGCTGCAGTTTTGCCTGGTTTCTTTCGAAAACCAGGCTTACACTGACTTAATGGCTAGTTTTATGTTTCGACGAAACGTGGAAATTATGAGAACTAGATGTAATGAGATTGAATTTGCTACCGAAGAATATACTCTCAGTTGTGACCCAGCATTGTTGCACTGATTTGTTTAAAAATAAGGATTCTGTATTTCATCTTTGCATTGAAATAAGTTGTGGAAAACAAAATGAAATCTACTGTCCAACTGGTCCTTAATTTTCCCCATTGCGCACTTTTTCCCTCAAAATTTGCGAATTTTCTCTTTGTAAGCTCTGCAAATTTCTTTCTTTTTGTCTAATGAAATACTCCAAACTTTCGTGAGCTTGCTTTTGCTTGGAGTTTCTTCGTTTCCTTTTTTTTTATTCTTTTCAAACTAACTGAAGTGAAGTATTAAAAAAGATCGACTCACTCTTTCACATTCATCCTTTCTATAGATTCTTTCTGTAAGAACATATTTTTTCCTCAAGCATTCTTCGTGTTTCATTTGGTGTGATGCAGTCTAATATGCATGTTTCTTTTTGTCCGTTATATGTTAATAGTTCATTCTGTCCTATATAATTGTTAGTAGCAGTGATCTTAAAGCAAAAGCTTTAAATGTTTTAAAATAATTTCCAAATGCATGTTTTTCCATTTAATTTTTACTTCAGTTCACTATCAAGTCCAAAGAAGTTCAACAGAATCCAATTTCCTTTGTCTACTGTGTCACATTGTGCTTTTATATAGGTCAAGATCAAATTATCGCCATTTGTAATTACTCTGCTGTACATCACATGATTACATTGCTTTGCATTTCATACGTTAAGCAGCAGTTTTTCGCAACACAACACCAAAGTTCCGCAAAAACTGATTGATAGGTGATATCTTGGTGGTGGATCGACGAGAACATGAAGGATGCGTATTCCAAAACGGAGAAGTGAAAAGATATCAGTTGTTAGATTCTCTAAAAAATACTTTAATAATCTGTTTGGGATCTTTTTTATTCAATCTCCAGTTCATACGAGAGAAGAGGTACGGTGTTGCTGTGTGAAGCTTTGGTGACTTTGGGATTGCGTAATGGCTCTTTTCCCAAAAAAAAAGCGAGTTAATGACTATCGGTTGACGGATTACCGTTGCAGATAGTTGTTGATGAGGTTGGATATGAATTGTTGGACGAACATTTAAGTGGTGAAACAGCAGATTATTCCTCAGATGCCTCCGTGAGTTCAGCACCATTACGAAGAAGGAATAAGAGGAAAGCATATGTTCCTCGTGGTGCCTGTAGCGTTTTGGTTCCCGCGGGAGTGGATTTATTCGAACCAGAATACGACCCTCTTCCCGGGCCTTCAAGTGGTATTTCATTGATAAACTTTATTATCACATTTTCAACTAGAACTATTATAAATTTGTTAGAAATTCTTTGACTACAAGTTGTAGAGCTTAAAATATGATGGATTGCAGAGTATCATCAAAAACTGTCCGAAGTTCGGCTCTGATTAATGGTAATTTAATTACAGGTTCAGCGAGAGGGTTGTGCAACGTTGAACCTTCACATAAACATGCTAAGGTATTTGTTGTTTGTTAGATACCGTTTCAGCATAAAAGATGAGGAAGTTTTCAAAGTACAAATTTCACAAAACAGGGTTCCAAGTAGATATTCCTCTGGACATCATCACTATTCAACCCCTCACTCTCTTATTTTATTTCATTTCTTTCTCTTTTTCATATTGAAATCTAATGCTTGTTTATCTCATTTATACTTCCTTCTTCTGCTTCGGCTCCATATTTCCTCTTGTGAATAATACTTAAATGGAAAGTTTTCTTGGATCATAAAGGGCTTGGATTTCCTAGTGAAGAAGATATGGACTTTTCTGTTTATACGATATACCGGTACTTGCACGAACATGTTCAATATGTGTTTTGATAGCTGTGTATATTTGTTTCTTTAAGATAAGAAAACAATTTCTTATAAAGAGAAACATTTCTGGTTCAATTCTAATTCATCTCTTCATTGTAATGTTAAAATCCATTACAGTTTTTCTCTTCCGTTTAATTTTTCCACATATATAGTGAAGCTTTATTATAAGCTATGATGAGATTATTTTGTCATATCTAAAAATTCATTCATAAGAAAGATAACTATTCGTTTATTCTTTTAAATGCTGTTCAAAATAGAAGGAATGCTAAATTGAGTATTTAAAAAATTGTATATAATTTCAAGAAATTTTCGTGGAAATACTAATTTCGTAGTAAATTTGTGGGAAAACATTTACTGTAAAAATATTAAGTAAAACTGCTGCCACCTAAGAAGACGAATGAGGATATTTTCATTTATTTATGTTTTTTTGAATGAAATATATCGCAGTTCCATCAGTATGTTGAAGTATTTATATGATAAAACCCAAAAGTATACTGCAGATTGACACTTTGCCGTTATGAAGACCACTTTCAGGACAGATGGTTTGAAAACGAGTTGTGCAACCCGGGGAAGCATGAGCTTAAAAAAAAGATGCTCATACTGAAATAACCCAAATTGCCTCCTATCAAGATTTTGCCGTACTAAAGACTGGTGTGTTAGGGGTAGTGAAGATATTTGTTGGCAGTATTTATGAACCACTCAAGACGCAGTCTGGAGAATTTTTTTATCAAGTGTATCTTTTTTGAATTAACAATTGCTGCTAAAAATTTTTATGACACTACAATACCTGTTTGTAACAATCGTTTAGGATATTTTTCCTGTATTTTTTTTCACTATTGTTTGAGAGCCGCTTGCTGTCGACTTCGGTAACGACAAAGAATCGTCGCGCTGGTTCGGATCTACTAAGGAATAATTCATCCAGCGGAAGAATTTGTACTCTTTTGAACAGCAATCCTGAACCAACTAAAAATGAAGATGTACAGAATATTAGTAGTGGTTCTACTCGTCGATTCAAAAGCGACAAAATTCGAAGGGCTTTTTCGTCGGAATATTCGATAAGGAAACCAGTCAGTGATTCGTTACATATGACATTCGTTCGACAATCCAATGAACATGATATGTGTCTATCAACTGGGTATGTTCCTTCATACGACTTTTTCATTTTTAAAATAGTTACTCTGCCGAGATTCTACCCACTATCGTCTTACAGAGAAAAGTTTTCAAGTGATTTGGGATGTACAGCATGTTAAGACATAGATGGGATTTGGCATCTCAAATTGTGATTTAACTCATCAGGTGACAGTTATCATGAATGGGTTTTATGTCTCTGTCGTTTTTAAATGTGTTTTACTTCACACATTCTTTTCAATCACCATTTCGTTCTTAAATAGTTTTTGTTTAGATATCGTTTGCGTCCACCAAACGTGAATTCTTTCCGTCAACAGCCGTTTGCCACGTCTCCCGTTGACCATTCACTTGTTCAATTTACTGCTATCCCTTCTGTTCCTTCTCTTCATTCTTCAGAATTGAAAAAAATGGGATTAGATGTATTGGAGAAGGTTCGTCTTCCTTCAAGTAAAGCCGAAAGTGGAAGTAATGTAGTGGAACGTAATGATCGACCTCCAATTAAAATTGTGCTGAAACCAGTTAAAAAGCGTGAAATGGATCCATCACTTCGGGCAAAATGTGAAGTGCAATATTCTTCACCTTCGAACAGTTCCGATGGCGTCACAAGAGCTTCATTACGTTCGGTACCTAATCTTCATTATCCTTCAACTGTTGAAAAAGCTGTATTAAAAATCCGTTCTTCAATTCCACAAAGACGTTCAGATACTGGATGTCCACCGATGGTTAAGGCTACTTCAGCAGAAGTCAACACTGTGAGTTGTTTCTTGCATCGTGAATATGAATATATTAAAATTGTTTCATCTGATGACTAAGCTTCTTCAACAGAAGTTAAAATATGAATTGTGTTGCAGTATGATAGTACATTTAAGTTGTGTTATTTAAGAAGATTTAAGTCTGGTTAGAAAGTGAAAAACATATCAAAGTGAGTTATAGGTACATCTGTTAACTTAATTTGAATGTTTTTCACTTTCTAATTGAGCTTGAGTCTCCTTAAATGAATCAGTTCGGAAGGACTTTTTCTTGCATTTCAAACTGGTCAAACTGGTAATACTATTACCGTTTTTTATGTAAATATTTTACAGTTGAAAAAATAATGGGAAAAACTTTCTAGTCGTAACTTCACATATGATTAGAGCGCAGTGAGTTTCGCAGTTGAATTACGACATGAATTTTATCTTTATCGTTTTTAACATTATGCCTTAGTTAAGCTTTACCTTAATACTTTTTTTTTGCAGCATCTTGATCGTGGAAATGACCGAGATGGATCTGCTAGTGTGAAAAATTGTATGCCTTCAACGGAAAATTTTTCCCATTTGTTAACTAGAAGACCAGAAGGTATTCAAGAAATGTGTGCAACAAAAACTGGGATTGAGAGGAACCTTCCAGCAGTACCGACAGAGAATAATGGCTTTCGCATTGGTGATATTGTTTGGGCAAGGAATGGAATGTTTCCTTATTGGCCAGGTCGAATTCACGAATTTGTGAAGGAAAATAAAAAGGATGGAGCATCTATTGTGTGGTATGGTGATAATACGTACACTCCTTTCATCGAGTTTTCTCGAATCGAGAAATTTGCTGAGTCCTATGACACAAGGTTCGTGAAAAAAGTCTTGTTATATTATCATATGAAAGCAGATATCATATTTTGGTCACGGACAAAATGCTATTAGGATCCATTTTTTGTGTACTGTTAATGTAGAATTATTGTTTGTTTACATGTTCAGTGATTGTATTCATAGTTATACTACAATTTTTAGATTCAATCCCATGCGTCCAGATCTCAAGTATCATAAGGCTGTTGCGAATGCGATCATCTCTTGTCTCCCTCATAGGGGCTATTTTGAAAAAAAGTTGTCTTCACAAGTCCATGAAGTGCTTATGAAGGAGAAAATCGACCTCGGTGAGGTGAACATCATTGCAAAATGCAAAAAAAGGACATCGAGTGCCTCATCCAGCAGACGGAGGTTTACATCACTTTTTTTGTGTAGTAGTTGGAATTGGCTTTTTCTTTTTAGATATGATTTGCAGTTGTTTGACTTGTTATATATTTCAGGAAGATCGTTGCTGCGAAAATGGAGATTCAAGAAACTGAAAGAACAGAAATTGTAAAAACCGTAATTCCAGCAGCGGGAGCAAATGGCGATGATTCGGTTGAAATTGATCCTCCTTCATCGAGCACTGCTGTCTTAACTGTTACTTATAATTCTGATGCGTTAATCACATTAGGAACCGCGAACAAAACATCCATTGTTCCCAGAACGCATTCTTTTGACCCGAAAAAATTTGTAAGTGGCAGTGACACACCACCTTTAGTTATTGCATACGATTCTGACGAGCTTTAGTACTTTTTTAATCAATACTTGGAGTAGTTGTAGTTTTATAAAATAGCAAAAGAAAGGAATATTCTGGAAAGCTAAAGGAAATAGATGTGTTTTCAGTCATATTTTTAAGAAATTCCAAGTCGATTAAAGGAACCAGTAATAATTTTTATTGTCTGTCTTTAAATTAATGATAACATTATTGCAAATATTTTTATGTCTGGTAAATGCGTTATCTTTGTACGTAGAGGCATTTTTTATTAGATTTCAGTGATGAAGATCAGTGCTAATTCTAACATCCAAATATCTCTACGGTGCATTTTTATGGTCGTACATTGTACCGAATGTTTTCCAAAGAATGGTTGTCTTTTTCGGCCGATTTCGGTTTGATTCTTTACATCTTATAGATATTGATTTTTTTTTTTTTTTTTACTTGTTATCAAAGTGTTTTTATATCATGTATTATGTTTACTCGTTTGTGAGTCATTTTTTCCATGAATTTGTTTACGCACTATTTATCATTAATTTATGAATTGGTTCAATTAGTAATTTTGCTCTCTTAGATGAGTTACTTATACTTATCATGAGATCATAACATAATAGAAATATTATTGTTCTTAAAACGAATCGTTAAGTACCGCTCGTTACGTTTTTTTTGTTTCGGTCTAGTTGTTTACTCTTCAAACTCAAAAGCATAAAAGATGAAAGGAAAAGTCTGGTTTCAATTTCGGAGTTTTTTGGTGTATTATAGCGGATATTTGATTAAGAATTTGATAATTTGTTAGATTCAAGAACGTGCAGTTCCTTAAATTTCTTAAATACGAAATTTCTTTCCTAAATATAAAATTAAGATATGTTGAAGAGGAAGTGAGTAGAGATAGCTATGATCGACTGCATCTTAGTAAAATCTAGAATAATGCGTGTTGATCTTATCTGAAAAGTTAGATGATGTAATTTGTTATTGCATCAAATTCTTTTATCGTTTTTTTTACTGATACTGGTGCTTCTCCGTTAATGTTTTCAAACTTGAATTAGCTTACATCTTCGTTTGTCGTGCAGCTCAATACACTTGAGCTCACGCCTTATTGAGCTTTTGTTTGGTTTGTTGATTTGTTTATTTCATTGTCCATTATTGATGGAAGCATGTTCTATGATTGACGCATTTTAACGATGTTTTTTTCATTAACACAGTTTGCTTTTTATGGGAATAAAACTTTTACTTAAATATCCCTATCAATGTAAGTATTCAATTTAAAGGAAGATTTTTTTATAAAAACAAAGTATATTTTGTCAGTATATTTTTTCATCGCTATAGAAAAATCAAAAAATTGTTCGTGTATACATGCCGGCTGTGAGAGTTTTCTGAGTCAAGTTTTTACAAGTTGGTACCACTTCCATCTCTTATTCTCTTCAATTACTTGAAGAGGACATTATACCAGGATTTGCTGATTACCAGCTGGTTTTCTGAGCTATTAAAAAGAATTGAGGATTTTTCTTCAAGTAACATTGAGGTTTCTTCCCAAAGCAATTCCGGGTGATTATTCTTTTTTTTTTTATTTAGTCTGATAAGTTGTCATTTTAGGATTTGTCCGTGATGTTTTTGAATTCATGTATTAGGCCTAACCGATCAACTACATATAAACAGAATGGTGTATGCTGATTTTGTTGGACTTATACTGAGGTTACTAAGAAACTAAGTTTCAAGCTTTTGATCACCCTTCTTTTCATTCACTCTGTTACCTTTCTTTTTCATCCTTTGTCCCCAACTCTACTGCCATCTCATCCGCGGTCGCTTCCCGTTTTCTTGATGATCATACTCTTCTCCTTCATTACTGATTCCGTCGTTTCGCCTTTATTTCCTATTATGAATAAACCTTGTCGGTCATATTATCCGGCCTAGATTTTAATAGTATGTATGCTTATTTTCATATCTGAAATCATGATTCCGCCGATCTCGCCTTGAACGCAACTCAGAGGTCTCTCACTATATTTTATTTCAAACTTGTCACAAACAGGTATACATGACGAACAGCATTCTTCATACATTTGCTTTACTTGATCTTTATATACAGTATGTAGGAATCTGTCCTTTCCAACTTCGTCCTGTATTACAGTAGCCCATTATTTCTTCCACGCTAGAGTGCGACATCGAGTTTCTATGTGTTGCTCCCTGCTGATAACTTGTGCTATCTCTGTTACCCACTGTTCAACGATCGGGAAAGCATATTTAAAGACAGAAATTGATTCACATCGAATGTAATTTGAAGTGTTTTGAGGAGTGAAATCAAAACTTTAAGTGACTAAATGAATGAGCTGTCGGCAAAAACAAAAGAATAGATGAGCAGGCATGGGCATTTTCCATTTAGTTTTCCTTTGTTTTATAGCATGATCTAGCAGCACTCAGCAATTCACTACAGTATCAGAGTGGAAGATTCATTCTCTTCAAGACACTGCAAATAATTTATTACGAGTAAAAATGTAAAAATTGAAGTGTTTAGGTTGATGATCAAAATGTGAAGAGAAGGATTCATACATTCATCGAGTTCTTATTTTCAATTTAAATGAATGGATGGAAATTATCTTAGTAAATCCTTTATCAGTTGATATGATCGAGTTTGCATCTTACAATATCCTAACCACATTTTTTGCATTTTTATATTATAATCAGAAGATTAAACAAATAGTGAGACATGTTTAAGTAGTAAATACTTCGGTAACTTTTGTACTAATATATGTATGAAGAAATTGTTCTGAATAATTCGTATTAGTTTATTGTTAATTATGAATATCTCTCCCACATCTATATAGCGTATTTCACGGAAAACAATTCAAAAAGATGGAAGAAATGAGGCATTGCCGAGTACACCTCTAGTCATGACCAATAATAAAGCAAGACCAAGATGTGTGCTCAGTAAAGCCCTCCATTTCCAAGTAATGAATGCATATATCTTGACCAAATATCGATAAGTTAACAAATTTTGAATAATAAAAAAAATATCGATAATTTATCTCCTGTAGCGATAATTTTCGAAAACTCATTTTGATAATAATTAAATCATTTTCCTGTTTCTGCATTACCTATGGCATTCTATTTAATCTCTAATTTCCTACAGCTATATGTATATTTAAAACTTTATCGAGTTTTCTAATAATTCGTGTAAAGAAGAGGAAAAAAGCAACATGAAAAGCAAATGATATGGTTAAACAGATACCATTCGACAAAAGTATCGGGATTAGGGTCAGGAGATACTAGGGCACAACGGATACCATGACCAAATAAAGATATAGTGAAAAAGAATACTGAGTTATTTAAATATGGGCAATAATATTAGTTTAACGATTATTCTGGCATAGTGAACTAGAGTTGGGCATACTATTCTGATTTAAAATCAAGTTTGGAAACTGTTTTGAAATATACATTTCCTTTTTTTGGAAAAATAATAAGGACTGAGTAAATGCAACACTTTACATATTTGTATATATATATATATATATACAAAGAAGAAAGAAGAAGAAGGAGTATCCATATATATATATATTCTTCTTCTTCTTCTTCTTCTTCTTCTTCTTCTTCTTCTTCTTCTTCTTCTTCTTCTTCTTCTTCTTCTTCTTCTTCTTCTTCTTCTTCTTCTTCTTCTTCTTATATATATATATATATATATATAGAGAGAGAGAGAGAGAGAGAGAGATTCAAGCAACATTCAACTGTGGTAAAAGAAACGTTTATGCGTTTAATGAAAGTGAAAGAATTTCATGAAGACGAGACGTCCTTGACTTCGAATGGAAATTCAATTAGAAAGGCATTCCAGCGTACCAGGAGATTAAGAGACATACAATGAAGAGAGCAGATTAAGAGACATACAATGAAGAGAGCAACCTTTTTTTCTAATGATAAAACGAGAATAGAATCAATGAAGAAAGATGAAAAATAGTAGCAGTGATGGACGATTGCACGTTGGAAAACTCAATCCTCCGATGCTTCGGAAACGTCCCGATCTGTGAGCATTGAAAAGTATGAAATAATTCTATTGCTGCAAAATAATCTCCGTATAATACAAAGAGAAAGGAGTGACCTCAGCGACGGATGAGAACAAAAGGAAAAAGCCTTTCAAATGTTCACGCATGCTTATCCTTGACATAGATAAATCTAAAAATGTATTGGGTATCTCATCTTTCTTCACGTTTTTCCAAAATTAAAAGCTTTTTACTGGCCAGGATTGAGTAGAACACTTTCTAGATATTCCCTGAAATTCTCATGCTAGAAAATCTTAGATATCTCTGTATACCTCAAAAAGTCCAGACGATATCCACGCGTAAAGGTCATGCGTAGATATCTTCATGCACATACTCCAGGTATGAATTATAACCGCCTTTTCGGCCAGCCTTGGTATTTCATGGCTGCCCTATTGCAGGTTGCCGATTTCTAGTCTACTCTGTGATGAGGTTGGTGCTGGTTGGCATTGGCGTGCGTGAGATGGGCATGTGAGGACGACGCTTGTGCTTTGTGCGATGCGAATAAAGGATTACGTGTAATTAACTTTGTAATGAGAGTCTTTAGAGTAGCAAGAAATGTATTCATGAAGCACTCCAATGGATGGCATTCATTTCATTATTTGCTCGCTGGAGTGCAGTTTCTAAGTGATTCGAGGGATTAGCTGAGTGCTGCAGGATGGTCAAGCGTAAGCTCGGATATGGCGTAACTGTTACCTTCCACAATTTACGCGAAAAAAGAGTGTCCTCAAAAGTAGCGAACAATAAATTTGAATCAGGTTGTGAGTGTTGTCTATCAGAGGAGGAGTAGTTATTCTGAATAATTCCTTTCCCCTCACTGTAATATCTTCAATCAGAATGCAGGTTTTATCAAGATTCAGTTGATTGCGGTGTTTATATTTCAGTATCATTCCTATGTTTGATACACAGAAGTGGTCAGTTGATAAGCTGGAGTCTGCAGATTTCAATGATTTCCTTAAAAAATTACCTTTTGAGAAAAGAAGTTATTTATCTCTTATTTTCGAAATAAATCCTGATGTAATTGCATTGCACCATCTATTTACGTGTGATTAAAGTGATTCAATTTCTCGTGTAAGATCAAGAAAATCTGAGAACCTTTTTTCTTTTTTTTTGGTGAAGCAGCTAATCTGTATCCTTTATGCTAGGTTAGTCAATGATTTACTCTTATTAAATGATAATAATCAGTTATAATCGTTAATCAGTTGCTGTGAAATAATCATTTCATGTTGGCACCTATTTTACGAAAATCCAATAAATTAATCATATTAACACAGATTCTTCACACACAAATTGCAACCTACACCTATATATCTTGCTTTGTAGTAATTTTTAAACTAAATCTCAATAACATACGAGACAATTTAGCGAAAAGTTCCTGAAGAGCTAATATTATTTTTAACAGATAGGACAGACGAAGCACTAGTGCCATAAATTGCCAATCTTATTATAACTTTGAAAAATATGAAGGAACGAAATTTCCCTGTTCTCAATATCAGCAATTTTAGTTCAATAAATTCTCTTTTCTTCTAATTAGTATTTTATTTTCATTAGCTTTATTTGTTATTAAAATCTGTTCACAATTATAAAATCAAGTACTGGGAAGCTATATATTATTGAAACAAATTTTTTTTCTTTAGTTCCTAGTGACGCAGCATATTCAACCATGACCCCTTATAAATTTCAATTTGAGAAGGAAGTTGCACAGTTATGAATCTGTGAATGCAAATATTGCGATTGAAATTTTTTTCTGAAGAATTTATAAAAGCATTTTTATTGAATCTTGGGACTACGATGCTAAATATTAAGTAGGATAATATAAAAAAGAACCACGATAAATAGATAGGGTTATTGTTACGGATTCGCGAACACTAGCGACATCGAACCGGGATACCAGAAAATGGACGCAGTCAATCAGCGATTTAATAGAATGGCAGGTTTCTTCACAATGTTTCTCATAGACAGTGCATTTCTTTACAAAATGTTTCTCACAGAAAGTGCATTTTTTACAATGATGATTGGCTCGAGCTTAAGTTTTTTTTTTTTTATTTCTTAATATCTTGAAAGCAGGGCCAGAAAAGTATTTTGAGTCTTATGGCTTATGAATAACAAAACAATTCAAGTAAAAAATCAATTTTATCGCTGAAATACGGGCATAAGGGAAGCTCTCTTGGTCCTTTACAATGATTAGGTACGATGGAACTTAAATTCTAAGGTGTATAAAACTACTGCAAGGTTTGTCGTTTTGCTCAAAATACTTTGCTAAATTATTTCGAATATTCTGATTTGATAAAGGCTTACAGTTATAGGTAGTGTTGCAGATAAAGCTACTTCTCATGTTAAATTTCGTAAAAATTTGATGTTGCTAACTTTATACAAAACACAACTTTCAGTTCGATTTCCTCTGAAATACATATATAACTTTGAATACCAAATGACATGAATTTTTCCTACTTTTCTGTTTTTTTTACAGATGTACAGAGATGAAGGCAGCAAATGATTGTTCGAATCATTATTTTTCTGATTAATTCTGTTTCAATGACTCAGATTATCATTGAGCTAGAAGTAAACTCCGTGATACGTTTTTTTTTTTTACTAGAAAACAGTTTAAATTTTGGACTGTTTCACTCCTTGTTTTAGTTAGAAATTTTTAAATTAAACTCCGTAATGATGAAGTAAAATTGTGAAAATAAATAATTCAAAAAAAAAGAAACAAAACACAAAGATGTATGAATTGGATAAAAAATGATAGCAGAAAACATAAAAAGTAAGAATTTCTTAAGTAAATATCTTCCGAAATGAACATCAGATTTGCTAGTAATCAATTGGCATACAATGTTCATTCAAATTTAATGCATACTGTATCAGCTAAATATTTTTATAATTAATTAAGACTTCAGACTTCACCATATGGCGCCAAAATGTTGAGGAATTCTTATTTCTATTCGGAAACAGAAAAAGCTTTGATACATCCGGAAATCTGATCCAGTACACTTAGTTGATGTTCGCGACTGTTTCCATACGGATAGCTATCGGTGATTGTCAGGAATTGCTACATCTATTCTGAAAATTCAAATCTAAAAACTGCATGAAATGAGTATATAATTTCCCATGAATCCCACATAGTTTATATATATCTCAAATGATATATTTGTACAGCAATATTTATTTAAGATTATCAGGAACACTAGGTTGCCCGTTTTTTCTGGAAAGCTAGTGGTAGCTATTTCATATGTAATTAGAAAGAACATATTTTCAGACAAATGTTGAAAGAGATCTCGTTCAAGTATGTTCCAGAAATTTCCGATAAAACTAGCTATGGTGATCGCTGATTTAGCAATGATAGATTTCAGGTAGGTGAAATGATAAAATCCAAATAAAAGATTTCAGGTAAGTGAAGCAGTCATATTTTGGAATGTATCCTGACCATTTCTTTATGAATAGAAAAAAGTGATTCCTCAACACTATAACCTCTTAAAGTTCGATTTCACTTATCAATCAAAGATGATATACGAAATATATTTCTTTCTAGGGAACCTTATTCTAGAAAAGAAAAACACTACTCGAGATGGTCCGTCATCTGCTTTCATTTTGTATAGGCCAACATTATTCAGTGAATAAAAAAATTTAATTCAAAAACGCAAGAAGAAATAAGAACAAGCAAGAAAATAATACAATTTAAGAATAAAAATTGTCTGTTTAATGTACATAACTTTACAGAAAATTTTGATTGTCAGAGGGGCAGAGACTAAAGCATGCTCAATCAATTTATCCACATATACCATAATTAACTTTTCAGTGTAGCCGCGATGTAATCTCAAGCAGGTTACAATCCGCGATGTCTATCTATTTCGAATTACCTGATTCCAGCTCTGAATTGTCATCTTCAGCACTGTATTGATATCTAAAAAAAAAAATCCCAAGATTCTCGAGAGCTCTTCCAATATTTTTGTTACAATATCTCATTTCGAACACAATATAAAGCATTCACATTTTTTTGCCTTTTTATTGTTTCACATCTGAACTTCTCTCAGCACTTACATTCCTTACCTTCTTAATGTAGCAATTTGCACTGCTAAACAAACAAATTCTCCCAATTTTAAAGCGAATACAGTAGAAGAGAAAACATTGCCGACTTTCCATTTCTCTAATTCTTTTACATGACAAATGCCTAATTGCGAATGTCAATGCAGGGAATTAAGTTACACTATTTGATTTTCAACTTTCCACAAGTTTTTCTTGAATTCAAATCTATTGTTCACTTTAGGGTTAATAACATGGACAGAATTTAAAACATAACACTCGTCCCGTATAAATTTCGTTCACCAAAAAGTAGCTGCTTAGATCAACTGATTGCGACATAGATAAGATATTGATATTAGGTGCTCAAAATATAGCAAAAATAAAGCGTCAGAGATCCAGAATTTAAATTTACAAGGGCAAATCATTTTTGTAGTGAATATGAAAAATTGATTAGATTTAATGAGTTTCTCGGCCACTTGCTTAGAAACAGTGGGTATTATACTGAAGATTATTTGTCTTACGGTCATCTTCGATAACTGAAAATGAAGGACGATGACTGTTTCATGATGAAATGTCAATCAACTAATCCATTAAATAATTTATTTGTTAGGAAAAAAAAAGAAAAATATCGAGATTTTAAGCCTTCATGATTCTATTAGTTTTAGAAATACTAGAGATGGTTTGAGCTAATGCATTTTATCTTTCTTATGAAACATTTGTAAACAATTCAAATTATTTCTCGAATTAACGACTATTGGTGTGCTTCTGGTCACTTTGCGTTGTATTTCGGTCCTCATTTGTTTTCTTACAAGTATTTTCAACATACAACAAAATTGCATTTGTTAATTCAACCGGTAAATCTATCCCTTGAATAATATCATGTAACTTTTTCCATAGTTGGGCGGCAATAGTCAAACTTTGACTATGAAGTTCTTTGCAAAAAGAATGGATCAGACGAAGAATTCGTTGCGAACAAAAATTATCAGTGATTGCAAAATACGAAATTGAGTTGAACTATATTCACTAGAGTATAAAAGATTTTGGACAATATGCAAAAGTGTGACTCTTGCAATTGATAAAATTTTCAATCACTAATTTCTTCGAATAAAATCTACCTCGACAACCCATCGAGTCATGGAAACAATATCGCTAAAACAGATGTAGACAGATTTGCATTTTTTAAATTCTTCAATAGTTTTATGTTTAAAATTTTGTGCTGAACTTGACTTAAAATCGGGTTCAAAAAAATTCACTTTTTTTCATTTCAGCTGTCGATGATTCATTTTTGTGAAAAACTCTTTCAGTATTCATTTACCAGAATGCGTGATACTTGATGGAATTTGTTTAATTTGTTATGAAAATAAAGAAATTTTCAATTAAATTACTTTAATTTTAAATCGTGGAGCGTTATTCTGTTAATTTTTTTGACATGATTGTTTGCATAGTGAGATGACTGATATTGCGGGAAATACATTTAATGAATCGTTTCCGTATGTATGTTTTCTAAAATTTTATGCTGAATTCAAAGAAAAATTCAGTGATTTTTATGAAGATTTTTACAGATTTTGATAAAACTCACTGATTTAAAAAAAAAAAAATCATGAAATTAAAAAAATCAGAACAAAATAGGAGTATTTATAAAAGTATAAATAACAAACACTAGAAATGTAAACGAGGTTGGCCTTTATATTTAGCATCATCCAAGAAACCAATTATTTTCTTGCAAATTTCTGATTCAAAATTGAAATTAAAGTCGAGAAAGTTTCCATTATGAAAATGTTTACGCGTCATCAATGATTTGGAAGAAGGCCAGCAACATTAACTGTGAAGAATTGTTAGTTTTCCAAAGGATGCTCAAGGCCATTGAACATAAAATATATTTGATGAGTCATGGTACTAAACTGTCTGACCATTTATTCTTGTCTTCGAACACCTTTCTACTTTTTGACTTGTTTTTGAAAATTCCTGATTTTTTTATGCTTCATTCCGAAAACAAAAATCATCCTGCTGTTTCTTGATCCGTAATTTACGACCACTTACTCATTGTTTACCTGTCACTAGCTAATTATTTTGCTAATTATTGCTACTCCATGAAAGAATTAGCACATGATGATCATGAAAGAACGTCACATGATAATAAAAAAACAAACTTTTAAATTTAGAATTAAGAGAAAGTATTATCTGATGGAATGAGTTACACTATCATGAGAGATCTCTTTCTTTTATCGCTGCCTCTCTGCGGCTGCGACCCTTTCGTTCTTTTAAAATACTGCGAAACGAACGTTTTTTGAGCAGGTAGCAGCAACTGCAACAGCGTATTAACAAATCACCTGGGACAACCGTCCAGCAACCTCCACCTCCTCGCATTATACATACGCATTGCATGTCTCCTGCGCATGACAATAGCAACAGCAGGTAGCGACGTTGACGTCGTTGTCATCCGCGTCGCCTTCAACAGTGTCGCAGTTGGTGCCATTTCTCTCATCGTACTATCGTTGTTGTGTGCCAGCTCTGATGATGATTCTTCTACTTTGTTGTTTTAGATAGCTGTACATGTTCGTTAACTTGCTAAATATTGAGCATTCTTCAGTTATTGTTCATTTTATTGTTATTGCTGATATAGATTTGCTTTTTTTCAGTATTTAATACTGCATCGCCTTGCTACTTGCACTTGCAGATCATCCTGCAATTTTTCGTCCTTCCTATTTTCTTTTTTGCGTCATCCATTTTCTATTGTTTACGTACATTTTTTACTCAAATACTAAACTCTATCCAAGTATATTTAGTAGTTTTAACTCGCCGATTATTGTATTGATTATGGCAGATGATTCAATCTTTCCACAAAAATTGAATTTCGTCAACTTAGAAACGATAATTACCCAATTATAATGTGCAAAATTGTTGAGGATTTAATCGCTAGAATGCTTTTGCGAACATGTAAATGTTGCTTACAAATTTTCAAAAATTAATGAAAATAACGAAAATAATCGTAAGAATTTCCAAATAAATCAAGAAATCACCGAATTTTTCATATAATCTTGTACCAGGAACACTATTTTTTATTGTACTGCTAAGACCAGAATATTTTTTACTTTATATTTCTTATTTTTCGAGTTGAAATCATTTTGCTTCGATGGGACTACAGTAAGATCGAAATAATTCTTCACTGATTACAAAAGATTCAAAAAAAAAAGTTTTTTTTTTTTTTTTTTTTTTTTTTTTTTTTTTTAACGAATTTGAGCGAAGGACAGGGACAATAACATTAGGAAATAGTCAAATGAATTGTAGTTGAACTTTACTCGTAGTAATGATGAAAATAGTAAATGTGTCACGAACAAAATAGGTGAAGTAATAAAAACTATAGTTTCCCTAACAGTCACATAAAATGGTTTCAATATCAAAATTCAAATCGGAGAATTACTAGTGCTGTAGAATCGTCAGCTAGAAAATCACTATTGTTATGAAATTATTATATCATTGTTCAGTTTTTCATCTTTTGCGACAGATAATGAGAATACGATAGTAGACAGTTATTACAAATATAATTCTCAGACTCAAAATCAATTTAACATTTGAATGCTTGTTTATTCAAATCTGAAGATATATGAAATTGCTTCACCGTAAATGGCCAGAAATATAAAAAGTTCCGTGAAGCATATATTCATCTTGTAACGACAATAATTAAATGTGAAGTTTAACAAATAACAAAAATGATAATACTAATGTTAGAACATGAACTGTGATAATGGACAGCTGCCGAAATTAGAATACTCAAGTATGACTTTGAAGCATTCCTGACCTTCTCCAATTATTTACCTTTAATTGTCCTATGAATCAGCCAATTCTTTTGCATTACTTATTTCCGCATTTAAAAACATAGTAAGTTTTATAACTGCTGCAATTCCAGTGCAAACAATAAATAATCCAGTTCCCCCAAATTTAACACCTGCTCAAAAGATGAATAATATAGGTTTCATACAGTGATAGAATAATTTTATTTATAGTTTCCATATATTACAGCGAATCAGAAATACTATTTTATAGCAGAAATGATCAAAATGGAAATATTTTGAGACAAAATTTTGGTCGAGAAGCAAAAAAGAAAATTGATTCGCAGAAAATTGCAATTTTCTTAAAATTCGATGAATTCAATTCCCTAAATGATAAATGAAAGCAAAAATCTGTTGAGAAACACTGAAAGCATATGCGAAAATGGCGAAAAACCCCACTATCGTTTTAGAATTTTCGCAAATAGAGCCTTGCTTATGAAATCGTTGTTATTTTCATTTGAAATAATGATTGTTTGTTTTGAAAGTATCAATATTTTTATTGTTGCATGTTGTTAAATGTCATGATTCATTCACGTCCTTCTGACATATGGCAGGAGCAATCATATCAATAATCAATGCATTTATTTACAATTTGTCGCAAAAGAAACTTCATCAGTTTCATGCAAGTCCTAATTAGAGCAAGTAAAGTAATTAGTACGATATGTAGATTATAGGTTTCTCTGAAATGTCTAGGCAAAGTTGGAAACATAAATGTCACCTTTAATCTTCCAAAGATGTATGATTATTATTTGGAAGTAAGAAAAAATAAGTCGTTATATATTGTTTCATAAAAGCAAATTTCAAAATTTAATGTCGTAAATTAAGAAAGTGTGTAATTTATTCAAAAGTATTTAATAATCATTAATAATAGTAATGAAGTATTGCTGGATGCTTGATATCCACCAACTATAAGAAGGAAATTGTCTAAAATTGCAAATCATGATGCTAAGTCTGTTAATTTTCATTAAATTTCGTCAAATTTTAAATGTGAATAAGAGTATTGTGGTAATCATCATGTAACTAAGTAATTCATTCAAGTCGCAAAGCATTGGTGATAAAATACAAAAGAAAATTTGAACTTAAAAATCTCTAGTAATTTTTACTCAAATTAAGCTGAAAGTCCACACTTCAATTATGAACTCAGGAGATTTTTCCTCCATTTTGTGATTCTAAAGTACATATGCCCTAGAAATTTATGAAAAATGATTTTATATTGATCTGAAAATTTTTTAAGTGCCAAAAATTAACTTTAAAAAACTCCTCAAAAATTCGAAACAAATTAAACCATAACTGTACAACTTTATTTCGGTTTTCATATCAGATCAGGTGTTAAGATTATTGATTTGATCTTTGAAGACTACTGATCAAAGAATGTCTTCTTATACACATTCGTCCATCATGCATGAGTCACTCAGCATTAAGAAAATGTGCTTTGACGATTTTGGGCCATTTTTATGCAATTTCATGACAAACTGTTGATGTGTCACCGAAACGACAACGACAAGTCAGGTGGCTCTTCTTTCTCTCATCTTTTTCCTTTCTCCTTTCCAATTGCTTCATACCTCCACCTTTATAGTCGTCTTTTCGGCATGTAAATTAATATCAATTACAAGGAAGGAATTTCTTCCTAACCTCGATTTTGAATTTTAAATGGCATTTTCCTCTCCTTTCCAATGACAATCCTCTTTTCATTTTTCATGCAAAATGCGCTTCTTATAATTATTATGCGTTCACAGTTTCGTTGGAGTTCTCAAAATTTGAATTTTTTCTGTCCAGCATTTTAAAGAATTATGACTCATACCCTTGTCATACCAAACTAGTATTAATTGTTGTTAATTTAACTCTAAAGAATGCAACATTGTGGCTCATTACTGTATTTTCGCTTTTCTGAAACAAAACTGTAAGGAAAATTGATTCTTTTTTTACACGAATATTTAGAATATGAACTTGTAGCTAAGATTGCGTGGAGTATTGTAGTATTGTAAAAGAATTATTTGATAAAACTATAATACAAGAGCGGAATTGATAGGGTATGATTTATGATCAGCATAGAATTGACCATGAAATCACTGCAGTATACGATAGCTCATTAGTTCATTATGTTTCTCATATTCTATCGATATTCCTACCAATTTTGTTGCTAATAATATATTTGCTTCAGCAGATATACCATTAAATGTACATGCAAAATAATATTAAACAATTCGGAAATTCGATGATAGAGAATGTCATAGCATTATCCCGAATATATGAAGATAAAAGAATAATGAACCATTTATTCAATTATTAACGTAATATTAATTATTAATTCACAATTCATGAATGTAATCCATTAATTATTCAAAAAAAATTGAAACACAAAAGACGTCCAGGTGTATACTCATTTTTGTAAAGTTATATCAGATATTAGCTTCGCTGTGATACATACTTTCCCTTAATTTATTAATTTTACTCCAGACTGATTTAATATCTTCGAAATTCTTTATCAATGAATGCTAATTTCTTATAGGACAAGATAAAAATATTCAGATTTTCTTTTACATATTTCAAATAGAAAATAAAGTCTTGAAGTATTCATCTTGCTTAGGAGAATATATTTCAACAAAATTTTTATAGAATCAAGAAATTACAATGATATTCAACTTATCAAGTGTCACTTAACGAACGAATTAGCCATGCCGCTAACAGAATATTTGTTGCTTATTATAGATTAAAAGCAGATTTCGTTGATTTATTTATTTACTTGATCTATTCTAATTTTAACAGCGGCCAACTTACAACATCTTTGTAATTTATCAGTAGCTTGATGAACCGAATTTTGTATTTTGTGATTTCAGTCTAATGAATTTACATACTTAAATTTTTGCCGTTGCGCATGATCTTTTGTATTTCTCGGAATCTGAAATTTTCATGAAGTGATTCACTTCCAAAGATTTCACTATTGATTATATAGCATAGGTGATTTTCCAGAAATTTTATTACGAACTTTTTAATTCGAAATTTTGGAAATCAACTTGTATCGAACAGGCCATGAATTCTTGACAGATGCAGTTAATTTTTTAGGCACTTTTTTATCCGCACTACAATTATTGTTTAGATGCTATTCTTATTATTCTTTCCCTACTATTATTTTTTATCAATTTAAGGAAAATTTACACCATTTCCAAATCTAACGTAAAAGTCCTTCCGACTTGATATATTCATTTTAAGACTACTTTTTCTTTTCCTTAGCGGTTTTTTTTCCCATCATCCAAATGTTTGTTTATTTTCTTATTTCGATTCAGTTATACTTTTTAAAAATTTTCTAAATAAAAATTTTATCAAATTCTAGTTTCTGTGAAAAAAGAATTCGAAACAATTACGATAATTTTTTTTCAGTAAATTTATAAGCAGATTTCATCACTTTCCTACAAATGCAAATTTGAATTTTAGAATGGTTTTGAATAAATGAGTTTTTCTTTCAATTTAATCCACGATTTCTTCCTTCTTTGCTTACTTCCACCAAGTATAATTTAAAAATTTGATCAAGTTCAACTAAATTTTAAATGAACTATTTGATGTTTCACTATTAAAAAACTTGTGTGCGCTCATTTCACAATTTTTATGTCTCGCTTTCGAATAAATTCAATCGATGTTGTAGAACTGGTAGTGTCATTTTGGAAGGGTGCATAGGTATCAGGAATATACCTGGTTAGCACTTATTGAATTATGACATCATCTTCAAACGTGTTCGGCGAGAAAGCTTCAATTTTCGTTTGTGTTATTATGACATCGATTGGTTTGGGATTAAGCATTGCTGCTATATTGCTACCGTCATGGCAGGTATTATTAATTTAGAAAATAAATTGCATGAAACAACAGAATCGAAGATCGATTATTTTTCGAGAAACATGATAAGAGCGTGAATGTTGACTTCAATTTTCAATTCAATTATTTTGTTTTTTGAAAAATTGGAAATATATTTTATTGGTAATTATGATTTATCAGGAAATGTTTGCTTAAAATATGCCTTCAGATTTAAAAATCTTCTTGCCATTTCTTGATTCTCTATTTTTAAAATGTGATATTATTATCTTATCGTATTTACTTTATCTTGAACTTAGGTCGTAAATTTGCGAGAATATAATTCGATTCACGAGCATGGTTTATGGTTGGATTGTAGAAGACATAGCAGAGATAGTAATGCCAATGTACTTCTCAGAAGGTTTTATTTTGTTCAATCGTTTTTAGTTATCTTTTTTTTTTGCGAACGAAAATTGAATTCAGGTTTAACTTCATTTTAGTTCAAAACAATTCTTGGAAATCCAGGTCATAATCCATGTATTCATTGGAACGAATAAATAAATATTCATCATGAAACATGTTGATCCATTTTATAAAATTTTAAAATGATTTTCTAAACATTCCTTGCTCTCTGTAAGTTTTGGTTTTTTCTGTAACTGCTATTAGGTTAAATACCAACATTTTGAATAAAGAACAAAAAATTTTTTGAGATGATATCTTTTTTAAGGTACACAACAAATACAGAGCCTCTGAACTGTGTCTACAAATTTGACTACGACAAATATTCGGGCACTTTTGACTTGGAAGATGACAATAGTCCTGTTGGAGAAGTGAACAGGCACAAATTTTATGGTTCATTTCTATCTTCTTTATTATCGTTTGTTATTTATAAAAATTTCAAATTGTAGTCCTAATTTTTCAATATTTTCTCAAAAATTTAAATGTCAGAATTAAGGTTTGGTTGGGTAAGAAAAAATTCACATTCTTTTTTGGTATGATCAAACAAAAAATGAAAAGTTCAAAAAAGCTTGACATTAATAAAATATAACTATTTTTACTGAAAAATTTAAGTAAATTCAAAAAAATAATGTTGGTAAACTGAAATAAATAAAAAGTTTTCATTGTTTTCTTATCATAAATAGCTAAATTATTACAGGTTGGCATACAGCAACTTTAATTTTATTAGCGTTGGCGTTGTTGACGTCGTTCCTGACGATATGTCTAGGCTTATCTGCGTGTTGTTACAGTTCACTAGCGTTAATAGTTACGGGTGTAACTCTGATGACAAGTAGGTTGGATAAATTCCATTATTTTTTACATTATTTATACTTCTTTTATGTATTTATGTCATTTATATTTCTTTTGCAATGAAATCTTGTAGCGGAATAACATTTTAGGATTTGATTCGTTAATTCATAACTTTTCACAGGTGAGAAGATAAACATTTTTTTCAGCATTTTTGTCGATAATAGCAGAAGGACTATTCTTTTTTTATTCACATCGTGCCGACATCCGTTTTATCAAGGGTATTGTCAGTACTTACGAGGTTTGAAAATATTTTTCGTACAGTAATTCCGATAATTTTATATTTACTCTTGTTCGAGATTCTCTTGAGCAATGTATTTCACTTGCTGAGCCGATTTCGTAACCGTTGGGGAAAAACTTAGGTACAAATTTGCGTCACAGTACAAACTATAAACTTTGCATTATTTTCAGCAACGAGTTGGCTTGGCATTTTTTCTACAAATGGTTGCATGTGCTTGTCATTTCGTTGCATTCCTAGTTTCACTAGTGTTTGTATATTTCGTTTGGACTAGTAAAAGTGATGCCAGCGATCGGTACATGGACAGTTTTAATCGTGGCTCAAAATTAAATGTGGCAAGTGTGGGAAGGTCTGCATCTGAAAACATTTCTCAAACTATTTTTTGAGCACAAATATCATATCTTTTAGGTATTTGTTTTTGGTATAGTATGAATCATTCTCCTGTAACTTATCATCTGCTAGTTCTTTCGATTCTAAAATCTGATCTGAAAGACAGAAATGTTTCATTCATTGAAAAGTTTAAAAAGCAAAAACTCTATGCAGCTTTTCAATGAAAAAAAAGTTTTTACGATTTTTCAAAAAGCATTTGTTCAGTTTATCGTAGTTTCAGAATATTGCCTGCTATATATTAAAATTGAATTGCATTATCCATGAACTATGATTTGTTTTTTGCAGATCGTTGGAATTTGAACCACAAATGATATATCAGCAAAATGTGGCGCCCACCGGGATTCGTCCACCTCATTATATGAAACATCAAGAACAGTATGATAAAAATGTCACCGAAAGTACGCCTGAATTAGGAGTAAGACAACTATCTGCTGAATTTCTTGGACAAAGAGTGAGACGAAAAAGTGAAACTTGTGTTTAACTTTTAATCAACTCTTTGTAAAAATTTTTCATGCTTCATGCATAAATTGATTTGCTGGAAATATAATTTATAGAATAAGATCAAAATCTTTATTAATTTCAACCATGAATTTCGAATTTCAGTTTTGCCTTTCAGTTTATAGCTTCAGCATTTTGTCCAAAATATTCCATTTAGAGAGCGGAAAAAAAAGTGCAGAAAGGTAACTGTAGCAATTAATTTTTTTCATGCATGTTTTCTTCATGTAAAATTCGTTGCATTATATTCTTGTTCAGATTGCTCAATAGATTTTAAAAAGCATACCAAGTAGCTAGTTTTCATGTGCATCAATTTTATAAATTTCTTACAAATTCATGATTTTTTTCGCGTATATTTTAGTATCAGTCTAAGATACAATTATTGCTGTACTGATTGATAATTGATAAGCTTGTGCATCCAATCTGTACTTTATAAATTTGCAGTCATGTTACTTACAGTAATTATGAACTTGTTTGAATCAATGAATGATTACAATTTTATTCTGTCTGCAACAGAATTTATTCTCACTGATCCGCTAATTTCAAAATACTTCACTTGAACTTTACAATTCATATTTCACTTACAGTTTGCTTACCTGTAATGCATTTTTTCGATGTTTTGAATTTCATTTAAAAAATAATGATTAGTAGCCTTTCAATTTGTTGAAATTTTCCCAGGCTATTTTTAATGAATTTTTCAAAAAATGTTACAGGAAGTGTTAATCATAAATATGATTTGTATGATAACTTATATTACCTCGCTTTTTACAAGTTCTTGTAAGTGTTTCATCATGGCTTTATGTATCATTTTTTTTAACGTTTCTTTATTTACATTCATAGCATTTACTCTTTTTTTTTCTGCCTTTATTTTACAGATACTTAATATTATTGTCGTAATTCGACGTTCAGTTATTTCATTCACTTTGACTTTCCAGTTTAATTTCGTTAACTTTTGCCTTTAACTTACTTGAAAAAATCGTGATGATTTCAAAAAAATATTCATAGAAAGCTCAATGAACTTTGCAATTTTTTTGAATAATTGAAAAGTTCTGAAGAGTTTAACAGCACAACTGTTATTTTCATATCGTTTTGATGCATATCATATTTAATTGCATCTTAATGATTCTATAAATGAAGAGATTCAATATTATTGAGAATTCACAAGTAATTTTGTTACTAATTCCTAATAACAATACATGCACTGTCTAGCTCTGATCCATTTCCCAACGAATAAAATTATCACATTTCCAACTGAAGTTTAGGTAACTAATTTCTCAACCACTATTTTCAAACGTTAAAAATTCACTTCGTTTAATTTTAAAAGCCAAAACTATAAGTGTATTAAAGTACATCGAATGTGCGATTATAAAAATGATAAATACATTATTAACTAATTGAGTGTACTACTGAACATTAAACATCCAAACCGGATTTCATTGCCTTGTTTGATTCTTGTACCCTTCTGGCATTTACTTAATGATTAATTTTGTAAGATGTTATTTGAAATTAATCAGTGTCTTGTTAATGATTTGAAGTGTGCTTTTTAATGCAGTCAATAAAAGTTCATATTAAATTCAATGCAATGCGAAATGGTTAAAAGGAATGCGCACCTTAAAACTGCTTGTATCTGAAGCATCACTAAGTTTATTGCAAACATTTGTTTTCACAAAATGACAGCAATACGACTTCATGATCAGTGATCAGGAAGATCAGAATGTAGTGATTGGAATTAATTAGTAATATTCTAGATACGAACAACTTGAAATATCTAAAGATATCATGGGTTTAGATTGGATTGTTTAACGAATTTATGAACTCAATAAATATACTTTCCGAAGCAAATTCTTTTGACTATTTATAGTTTCATTAATTAGCATTCATATGTTTCAGTTTTATTAATACCTTTTTCATATGTTTCAATTTTATTAATACCTTTTAGTCTTCCCATTTCATATTTCAGGTCAATTTTTTCCTAATATTATTCAGAAATTGCGAGTCAGATGACCTGTCAATAAATGCTTTCTTATTTTGTTGTAATCATTATCTGAAAATTATCAAATTCTTCACCAGTGACTTTGCATACTGCTTAATGAAGAATATAATTCCCTGATAGGCTTCATTTCACATTTCATTATTTTCACCTCATTCTAGCTTTCCAGAAATCTATCCTTTGCATTTGTCGCTCCATGATCAAAGAGATCCGCAAGTGTGTCTTTAAAAAAAAAAAAAAAAAAAAAAAAAAAAAAAAAAACGAACCGCACGACCTCTAAGTCACTAAATTTATTACTTTCAATGAATGGATGATATTCAATTTTTCAAAAATCTCATATTTTTGAAAAATCTCCACACGATGACTAAGAAAAGACATTGATACGATCAGCGATAGAATGACCTTCAAACTACCAATGTGACTGAAACCAGTTTTCAAAAGTATCAGATGGGAATAACGATGACCATCATGTCAGTCTTTCTTTTCGGGGACATAATACTATTCTTAAAGCTTACTTTATTTCGTTATTCCATATTATGCATGGAATCTTTCTTCTTCTAACCCGTGTATCCTTATTTTATGATGGGAGAAGTAGGTCAAAAGAATGTTCCAAAAAGAGAAACAGGAGATTTGAATTCTTCGACTTTTGCTTTCCTATTCGCGCAGAACATTCCTCTTCTATTACTTAAAATTTTCCCTTCATTCTTAAATACATAAAATGATTTCTTGAAAAAGTATGTTAGCACAAAAAGTTTCCAATTTGAATTCCCAGTTGGTCACTACTACCAAAATCTACCGGTTTTTATGTCACATAAAAATTTGAAGCTGCTCCAAGGACACGGACAATGCGATTGTTGAGATGCATAAGGGCTGTATCAATCGTGATCTCTGATTCGTTCAGATTCCTAACTATTCCTGTTATGTTTATAAATCCTTGTGGACAGCGTTTATGACCAAAGATGTGGACACAAGGACACAAAGACGCATACAAACAATAGATGCACCTAGCTGGACATAGGTCAGCACTGGACAACAGGCTCAGCGATCGATTTGAAATTGTGATAACAATTAATCCGTAAATCATTTCCTATTGAGGAGGGTGTGGATACCAACCATCATTGTGATTGTCACCAGTTCGTTTTTTGCTCTAAGAATGAAAGCAAATACTTTAATCAAATTCTTTTGTTAATTTTGTTTTATTAATTAATTTCTTCTTGTTTTCTTAAAGCAGCCTTTCAATAATTTGTTGAATTTCCATATTATCAAATGAAGATTATTTTTGAATCATAATTTTATGTTTCCAATCACATTATTGTTTTCGATCTTTTTAAATTCCTTTTTAATTTTGATTTAATTATTGCAGTCTCACATTTTCCTCACATTCTCCCAGTCTTACCTTTTCCAGTTATTCTGCAAATTATCGATCCATTGCACGGTCATTAATTTTACGCGAATTTTTGGTACGAATTTCATTATATTGGCTATTAATTGTCTGAAACAAAATCAACACTGCATTGCCAGTCGTTTAATGTAAGTGGGAAAAATAAATAAAAATTGTTTCCATTCAGGTATCATAATTTTATAAAAATCAAAATGATTATTGCAGTAGGAAGTTAATTCCGATTTCTTATTAAAGTTACGATTTGGAATTTTGTTGAAAGATCAATGGGTGGTTGTTTAAATAAAATGGCAAAGTCTTTCAATGATAAAAATCAAAAACTGTAATGGCTAAAAAAAAAAAAAAAAAAAAGAATCTGATGACTCCGATGATTCATTTCCATTTACACTCATTTTCAACATCCAATGACTCATTTCCAGAATAATTCGGTGTTCTTCAATTCCTTCAAATAAGTTTCAGAAGTTGAGCATAGATGTCTTACCATTGGTTTTATTACTTCTTGTTTTCTTATCCAGTTTACTGTTTCTTTTCATCTTCTTTATTATCTTGATTTCCGATAAGATGGATGCAATTCATCAATGACATCAGTAAATGCCGCTATAATTCCGGTTTCAGTTATTTATTTCATGTACAGTGTTTTTAAAATTATTAATTGTTGGTCCTTGTGTTCATGGTCATAATCACACTGATCTGAATCACATCGGAAAGATCACCAGATTCGAATACTAAATTTTGGCATGGTATCAGAGCATTCTACCAAGTTATCTCATCAGAATTCCTTCACGCCGTCCTTTCAAACTACAAAAGAAAACAATTTGCTCTCTGAACTTATGCATATTTTTCACAAATGAAAAGATAATTATCAGTTGCAGCATTGTTTGGATGCAAAAGAAGAGGAAAGCGATGAGTTAGCAGAAATTCAAGTTACGGTCAATGAATTCTACCGAAGAAAGTCAGAGCAAGTGTGGCCAGAAAACAGCTTTGTCGCTGTTTTTCCTACTTGAATTAATTGCTTATGTTTTGGGCTGTATCGCTTTGATAAGTCCAAGCTGGCAATACGTTTATCTTGAAGTAGGTATCGAAATTCGGTTGAATTTTTCTTTTCAAATTTCAGTAACATAGCACAACTTGATCTTTCTCTCTTGAATTTAATTATGTTTCTGTAACTTCTGATTATCCGTCACAATTCATTCCTTTTATGCTTATTATTGCTTGAACCTGTATTACTAATATTTACGGTAGATATTGTAGAATGGACGTACAGAGCATCATCATGGATTATGGCTTGATTGTAAACGCGATTATTCTCATGATTATGGTCGGAGTCGTGAGTATTACGAGACTCTGTATAGGTTGGTGTAACTTTGTGAAAGGCAAGATTCAAAATACAATCATATTTTATGAAAAAATTGAACAAAGCTATGTTTTTTCTTGAGATTTTTGCTTATGACGAGGACAAAACGCCAAGTTTCTAAGTTTCTCCTAATTTCACTCTTTCATACGTGCGAAATGTAGTACCAATTTTGTTTTATTCCAGGTTCAATTCATTTTAATCTCCGTAAAAATTATAGGCTTAATAGACAGCAGTCTCCATTTGATCAGTTTTTTCTCCCATCTTTATTGTGTGTATACAAATTCGATTATTATATTGATACCGAAGATCTCTATGATCACAACCATGATGAAAATCGCCTCCAGGATGATGCCAATCAGCATTTACTGTTGGGTTTGTTTAAATCTCCTTATTGCATTTTTAATTTTTAAAAATACATCGTTCTTTTCTACTCTTTCATTTATATAAAGTTCATTTCAGGTTGGAAAATAGCATCATTAGCTGCTCTTGGATTTGCGGCACTAACAGCAAGTGCAGCATTATTGCTTTCAATTTGCGCTTTTTGTCATCGTACCCTTATTTGTGCTGCAGCTGTTCTTGTCACTGTTGCTGGTTGGTATATTATTGGGGAATTTAACTTTAAATCTAATTCTTTCAAACTTTTTTCTTTCGATTTTTTTCTTCCAAGTTGGATGTAAAAGTTTATGAATGGATTTTTCTGCCAAAAGTATCATTTATAGTTACAGCATTAGTAGATAAAGTTTTTGTTTCTCGGTAATAACTCGTTCTTATAGCCTTGCTGTCTTCTGTGGGCTTATTAGTATTTTACATCTGGGCCAACTATCAGGACAACAATATTATTAAAGAAGAAGATGGCATCTATCAGGTTGTTTTAGCTATGCATTAGTTATGATAGTACAACTACCTTTATAGCTTTTAATATTTCTCATAGATAAGCTATCAGAAGGATAGGACAACTGATTAGATCAATTTTTGATCAATTTTTATTGACCGAGTGTTCCATCGACAGTGCGGAATAGACCATTATTAGAGGCAAAAGTGCTAGGCCAGCTTGAAATATCAGTTCTCTATAGTGCACATTTGACGCATACTTTAAACGAAACATTCCCAGACAATTTTCACTCTACAATTCTTTTTAATTAAGCGGGATTTGAAGCATTGATAAGAATCGGTTTATCAAAATTTCATTTCTTTGGAATTATGGAAGCAATAGACAGTGTGTGAGTGGCCTAGTGGTTCTGCTATTTGCCGATATTCAAGAACTGCTGAGTACAAATCACTACTGATGAACCATTTAGTGATGAAAATTTCTTTCCCCAACAGAATCAACTCTGTGTTGAATCTTCGTTCTGAAAATGGTTGTGTATAACCACAGAAAGCATTTTCGGTGGTTGCGATGTCTTAACCATGCTTTTGCCTTTTTGACTTTGAAGAGGACAAACAGCAAAGTATTTTCTTGAGGAATGTTCACTCTGAAACTGAGATAATATGAGATTCAGAAAGCTGGTTTCGAGAAGTTTGCAAATTTTGGGGACTCTTCTTTGCTAGCGTAAAAGTAGCAATTAGAATATTTTCTTCATCAAAATACGCTTCTTTATGTGTAACTTGCACTATAGCTCTCTAATAGCAACTTCGAACTTTTCGAGAGTTACAACTTTCGAGACGATTAAATTTTTCCCCATTTTTAGCAGTATTTTGGATGGGCGTTCCATGTGCAAATAGCAGCAACGACGATGCAGTTTCTTGCATCTTTCGCAGGCTGTGCTGTTACTTCGATAGCATTCCGAAAAAACCGCACTAAATTGGTCAAAATTGAGGTCACTCGTTCTGTTTTATGTTCAGTTATTATTTTAACGCAATAACCTAATTTATCTGCTTGCTATAAGTTAAGAAATATGTAAATTTCAGGTTGTTGATAAAGACAGTTCAACTTTACTTGATCGAACGCTCCCGTTCAAACGTTCGTTTTCGGCAATTTACAAATTAGACTCATCTGATCTCCAAAAATGGGAAAAGGATTACACAAATCTCATTCAGTCAGAAGGCATCGCTAAGCAGGTAATTTTTTTGAACATATACAAGAAATAATCTGTAGTGCTTATCCTAGTATAGTAGTTAATGAGCATTTGTAACTTTCCCTAAATTGCTCAGATTTTCAATTTGGTGCATTTTTTATATTTGAGAGGTAATTATACGCCAAGCCTGATCATGCTTGCTCAGCCTATCAGATCTATCCTGCATTTAATCTTCTTTTACTAAAAGTACTATTGGGGAAACAACTTCTTAATCTGTCCTGTCAGCCGATATCATTACTTTGCGGTATTTCCTATTTTATGAAAGTTTTTTTTCCTCTCCAACAAAGACAGAATTTGCAATTTCAAGCGTGCAACATCAGTACCGAATTTCAAGAAATATCCGGGAAAGAGCCAACATAACCCACAGGAAAACAAAATCAACACAGTCCACAGGAAAACAAAATCTACTTCTAATTTATTCACAAACATCGATCAATCGAACCTAAGCACTGCTTCCGAAACATTTTCATCAACATCAAAAATACCACCACCATTTTCATTTCCAGTTCCAAAGGTTACACTTCTCTTAAATTGCACATCATGACTGCACCATTTTGAGCCAAGAATCTTACTTTTTTTTTTGCAAAAACAATGTTCCCTTTGCATGCAGCAGATATTTGATTTTAATAATGCTTTGCATCCAAACAATTATATGGTCCAAATTAAATGTCCGATCAATTTGGATATTATCTCTTCTTTATCAAAATACTACAAAAATCCGTCTTTGTGACAGAAATTCAAGAATTCAATGTTAATTTGTGCAAAAACCTTAATTTGAGAATAAATATTGTGACTAAAATTTGAAAAGCGATTTTAATTTCAGCCACTTCCTTATATCACGCTGCTTTTTCACGTTTTATAATTTTGGAAATATCCAGTGATTTTCACAACTTTTTATATAGAGCATCTATTTTTGATTGCAGTCAATTTTAAAAGCTTCATCAAAACAACCTTCAACGGCTTCGAATGTAAATAGACGGTTAAGCGATGATCTTGATTTGACGTATGAATACTTGCCAGTCGATTCCGTACCAAATTCACAAAGTACGGAAACAGTGAACAAATCGATCACAACTGTCTTTCCCAGTACTAGTTTATTCGGTCAAATTAAGTACGTCATGAATATTTATTGTTTTTTTTTTCGTGATTTATTTTATGTATTTTTCGTCAGATTTTTTTATCTAAAAAAAATTTTTTTAGACGAAAATCGTGATTTCATTTCTAGTTGCTTTTTTACTTCACCAATAGTTATCCATATTTTTCCCACGGTGGACTAATATTAATTGAATGCAGTTAGCCGTTGATTCATAAAGATTGACATTAATGAGATGAAGATTGAATAATATGCAGTAATTTACACAAATTGAACTTTTTTTTTCTCCATTTCATCATTAATGGTACAAAAACAACTTAGGTACGTTCCTGTTTGCAGAGGTGTTCCTAGTCAACGTACTCATTCAGAAAGTTCAATCAATGTCTATGATAAAGTATATGAGCATATCCCAGGTACGGTTAAATCAATCATAAACAGGAAATAGTTATTATAAGAATATCGAGATTTTATGCTGATAAAATTTACTCCGATCGTTCAATTTATTTCCTTCAAATTATTACATAAGCCCGATTACGACGCCAATTATTCAGAATATTTCATACAATCTTTCATCCGGTAATACTATTAGTGGCATAAATTAACCTGCCAAATTATTCTGTACATATTTCAGAGCAAGAACAGGCCAGTGATGAAGATGCTGAAAGAAGTACACTTATCAACGATGTGCCATCTTGTTCGAGCGCCAATTCATCCAAGTTCATTTTTCTATTTCTTTTTTTTAGCATTTTATTAAAAAACAACAGAAATTTTATTATTACAATAACTTGAGCAACTTATCCATTTAGATTAGCTTTCTCGCACTCAATTCCTGAAACGATCATTGTATCGACGGATCGTTGTTCATCTACTGATATGCGTCCGAATTTTCCAGTCCCATCAAAAGTTAATTTTGAATTTTAAATTCATTAATTTTTGTTGCAGCGAAATATTTCTTTCAAAGATTTCTTCATTCACATAAATCACTGCACATTTCTCACACCTCAGATGGCTCCACGACATGACATTGACAAAACATTGGTAACAGCATATCCAGAAATGCAACCGAGCGCAGCGACATCGAATTTGCGAGATTTTTTTGCAAAACAAAGTGAAAGTTCTCATTTTTCAAACGAACACTCCGCGAATCATGTTTCGGATGATATTGCGATTAACACATTCGATTTTGAGACATTTACGGAAAGAGAACGGTAAAGGTATTTCAAGAGCTGCTTGAATGTTTTGAAATGACAACATGAACCATGAAATCAATCATATAGTTAAATGAGAAAAAATGGAATTAAAAAATATTTTTTTGAATTGCTATAATGAAGTTTTTATAAGTAATCGTACCAAGAGGTCATGTCGGATATTGCAGATCCATCAGAAATTTGGCTTTCCGATCAAAGAAAAACGAAAGCATTGAAGCGTTCGAACGTATCAATTCATCAGAAAACAATTCGCTAAATAAATGCATGCTGAACAAGAAAAAAATACTAGATTCAACGATAAAATTTACCTTACTAAAAAATGGTGATAGACAGGTGGCATACGACAACGCAATTTCCATTCCTTCTATGTTAGTTGCTGTGTCATTTTCTAATTTTTTCAAGTTTTAAGTTTTTTTGAAGTCCTGTTGTTATTGCAATATAATCGCCCTCTAAAAAGATGTAAGATTCACTTTCTTAAATTACCTGCTTTTGTTTGCAACCTGTTATTTGCATAGTGCATGTACATCATCTTCTGCAGTCCAGTCGAATAATTTGCTTTATTACAAATACTGCTTGGACGACACTTACCATAACCGGTTATTGACAGGGCAAACAAAATTTCCTGTCCTAAAGATTTTAATTTTCCTAACAATTATACTCGCTGTTTCACTCGATGAAAAGTTTTTTTTTTTCTTTTTTTTTTTTTTTTTTTTTTTTTTTTTTTTTTTTTTTTTTTTTTTTTTTTTTGCTTCATTACAGTGTGAAACGTTTAGCATTTTTGCTTTACTGTTAACCCGTCACAAATAATTTAAATTTTCGTTTGCTTTCATTATTGACCATTTATTATTATTTAAGAAATCATTCCCTTCAACAACAATCATTAGGCTCTCATCTTGGAGAATAATACATGCTAACGAAGTGCATTAGTTGGATTGATTGGTACTTTATAAATTTGAATTCTTTTTTTATGAAACATTTCAAATGCTTCATTGAATGCTCTTGTTTTAGGTATTTAGGAGATGAACTGGATCGTTCCGTAGGCTCGTCGGATACATTTGAAAATAGGGCAGTTGTAGAGGGAAGTGGCGCCCAGTGGACTGATGAAGCACAACTTTGTTTGAATTTATTCATGAATGGCGGAGTAACGTCGTTGCTTGCCAGAAGCAGTTCTAGTGATGGCTTAACTGAAACTAAAAGAAACAATTTCACCACCGTCTAGAAACTTATTGATGATTCACTGCTATTATCTGGATGGATAAAACATGTTGATTTAAAACATTCAAGGTTATCGACTTTTTGTGTAGACAACTTCTTGAAAACTCTTCAGCTGATCCGAAAAAGCACTTCTACATCTTTCCATTCAATTTTACATATATAAATACATTATTTCGTTGTTACTTTAGTTATGTTTTTATTGCTGAGAGTAATTGTTCCAGTAAATGATTGCAATATCCTTGTGGTACTCCACTAACAGCAATATTGTTTTGTTCCACAAAAAGTAAAATAAAATAAAATGCCTTTAGGGGCTTAGATTCGTATTTTACATAATACCTTGTTTGTGTTTACTGCAATTCACAAGAAGGAAAATTTGATGGACATAGTAGAAATTTGAAAGATAGGGTACCTATGATGGTTGATAAAAAATTGACAGAAACAAGACGGACTGTTGACAAATGAAGAAGTTGCAAAGAATTATGACACTCAAAGATGGATTTCAAGAAATCTTAAACTATTTCTATGATAAAAGTGGGATGAATGGAAGAGACAGAATGGCAACGCGTTGGTGTCACCATGGTGACACTGACGTTGACAGGACGTTTAGAAAAAGTAGGATGGGACGAGATGGTGTTTGAGGTGTGAATGAATGGCTGAGGTGCATATTATCGGTGAGATTGAAAGTGCATCTGGATTTCCCGAACAACGTCTTTTTTGTCGCTGGGAACTCACATTTGGTAAGTGACGACATTTCGTCCTAGTCATTGAAGAATTCGTGGTCTTAAATATTCTTACTCAAAAAAAAGTTGGAATAGTATCGCCAAAATGATTATTCTTTCGATCTTTGCTATTTCGTCAGTTATGCTTCGCATGATATTATTGCAGTATTTTAAATTTATGTTAAGGTGGTGGATGGCGTGTGATACAAGGAGTGAGCAAGGGACAAACTCAAATTGACTTATCAGAATACGGCGATTTCGCATCTTTTTCGCATCCATTGGATATACATCTTGTCACTAAAACTATACAAGGTCAGCTTGTCATTACCGTAAAATGGAAATTATTCCAAGAATTATCTTGTAGTTCGAAAGTTCTTTCAATTGAGTTTTTATGTTTTCTTCGACTATGTATATGGTTGGTCGTAGATAACAGTTATGGAAGTAATGAAGAGTTTACTCAAAATGTTGCCTAAGCTCAGGATGGCCTTCAATTAGTCTACAAATTTGGCATTATGACGAATTTGGTCGGCAGGAATTGTATGGTTACGGGTCCATATATTTACCAGCTTCGCCCGGTGAGCATCAGGTAACTTCTTTGTTGACATTAATATAAAAAGTGATTGTTATTTGTAGTCTTAATTAAGGCATTTATAAACAATTATAAACTTCGGCTTTTCGTGATCAATTTACAGTCAATTAACGATCTGACTAATTTGATAGAAGAAAGTAGCTGAAACGTAGAAATAAATTAAGTACAGATGAAATGTTATACGTGGAGGCCGAAAGGTGGTTTACGTGAAGAAATGATGCAATACTTTGTTGGTGGTAGTTTGCAGTTTAGCAAGCAAGCTTCGACACGACTCGATGAACATTCAAGATTACGTACTGTATCTATGGGTTTCGTTAGATTACGTATTTCAGTGATAACCAAGAATTTTGATCGTTTCGGAATTCAATGTTGATAACTTGATCTTTGCTTAACTATTGCTTATTGTCTCGTAAATTTGAACTCCATATGCAATATGTTATAAAGATCACTTCGTTAGTCAAAACTTTTTGACTTTGGCTGAATTCCTCCATTTAAAATGCATTGTTTCCACATTCTACCAGTTTTTGAAGGCCAATCAAGTGATTCCTTTTTTTTTCTAAATATATCACTTATCAGTGCGCAGTGATTATTCGCTGTCATTGACCGAAAAACATTTTCTGATCATAATTTGCTGTGTTATCATGAATGTCATTAATAGCTTACTTGGTGAATATAATCCGGAAGACATATATTTCGATTATTCGTCTCGCTTCTGTATTTTTTTTGGTTTAAAAATGATTTGTATGAATCTCTACCCGCATTTCTCCCGTATTATCTACCTTATATTTTTTTTTCGGAGTATTCAGTTTGAATATTTACTTCTGATCAGTAATTCCTGCTTTATTGTCGAATTCAGGGTACTAATTAATTAGTGGCATGCAAGACGGACAATAAAGTCATTTTTTATAAAAACCATCTAGTGTTATTAGACTTTTCTTGGACCACCATTAAGTTGTCCATCGTATGCGGCTAGCTACTAGATCTTGCCAACTTTGTTTTCAAAAACTCATGTCAACACTGTTTGACCATCATAGTTGACACAGGATACCTAGATAGGATCTTTAAATCAGACCTGAAAAGGAAAAGAAAATTTTATAGTTTAAGATTGACGAAGACCATCAAAACCATAAGATTATGTAGCCAGCTAATATCAACATTTCCTGATAGTACTTAACTGTAGATTGGTCTTTGCTGTTACAACTATGAATCTCTTACAGAAGACTGAAGATTCCTAAAGATGTCCCTTTCACCGTATTCAGTTAGATGATTCACTGCTTGTAACTGACTACGAAAAATTTATCCAAATATTATCTGTTGCAAAAAAAAAAAAAAAAAAACTTGGCGCAAGCAAAAGCAAGTTATGGAATTGTGAAAAGAAGAGTGCATTATAAAGTGATCAGTGATAATGACTAATTTAATCAAATAGTTTAAGCGACTAAAATGAATTACGAGTATGCGGAATTGTCATACGATGCCAAAGAACTTCTTAATCACATCCACAACAAATTTTTTGTTTTAAATCGAATTGAATCACACTTTGTCTTTCAAAATCAAGTGTCATAGTCACCCATAGTACTTAACCCAATGATGGATGCACAAGTAATACCTCCAAGTGAAACCACAATTTTTTTCTTTTTTTGTTCTGATGCATGTTTGATCTCTCTATCCGAAATATAGTCATGATTTCTAGATAGAATATAGTGGTTAGCTCAAGATAAACTTCAATTTCATATAGCATTTCCTTTGCAGGACATTCTTGTGGTTCTTTGGAAAATCGAAACATTACATTATGCCATTTCTATTCGTTCCTCATTAAGTATAATTAATGAGTTAGGGTTTTAATTTTTCAGATTACTTTTTTCTCGTATTCTATCAGATAAAAAACCGAATTTAGAGTATAAAAATGTACAATTTGTCATTTGTATAATAGTTATTCCATGTGCCGATCACTGTGTTAACCTATATTTTGCTTTGAATTATTCAATAATTCAGCAGGAAGAACTAATTTTCCTTTTGTTAATCCATCTTTGTTCCCGTCATTCCTCCAATCATATAACATGATAGAGTGCCTGATACTAAGAAAAATGTATAGGATGGGAAATGCGCATTCCTAGAAGCATAGAGTGAGAAAATTTCAGTTACTTTCCGTTGCTGAAACATTAAAAATTTAGAATTTATGTTAATTAATTTGTCTCATAATTAAGAAATTTTTTAATGATAGCTTCTTTCTCTGGTAACCAACAATTTATAGCCCATTTCGATAAATTCTACACAATATCACCACTTCATTCCGCTTTATTTGTATTCTACAGAAGCATGAAAAGATTATGCTAAATTTTTAATTTTTCTGTCACATTAAATCTTACGAACGTTTTTCAATCAATTATTCATTGTAATTGTTTAGTTATTTTTCAAACTATTCTGTTTTCACCTTGTTTGCATG
The DNA here is from genome assembly GCA_000499405.2 of Onchocerca volvulus. Taxonomy (NCBI): domain Eukaryota; kingdom Metazoa; phylum Nematoda; class Chromadorea; order Rhabditida; family Onchocercidae; genus Onchocerca; species Onchocerca volvulus. Next base: position 6,177,729 of record HG738138.1, read on the forward strand.
GACCAGTCTATAATCCAATTCGATCCGATCTGATCCATCTCTAATTCGTAGTTCATTTAAAGACTCTCCCAACTGTTGAAGAAATTAAATTTTGATACAAGAAACAGAAAAGCGAATTCTCCACGGAATGATTATATGAAAATAGCACAAAAATTTGTAGAAGACAGAGTGCGTAATAACCTGCACGAGAGCACATCTTTCAGAGTGATGGAAAATCGCGAAGGAATACGATTCAGCGGCCGAAATGGACAGGGCAACTAACTGAAAGAAACAAATGGACGGTGTGTTGAGTCGCTCCATTGTCTTCCGTTTTGCGAAATTCCATTCTGCGACGAGTTGCGAATTGCAGTGAAGGGTGGGTGGGAAGCAATGTTGGATGATAATTGGGAAGTATTCTTTTGAAGAATGGTGGTTTCTATGTGCATCATTTTGATAAAGTAAATCAGAAAAAAAGCGGTATCAATTTTAGAAAAGGAATATATTTCAGAAATATCAGTGCTGCTTTCATCTAGCCTCTATATGTTACAGTTTTTTAGTGTTCATTTCTCAAACGAATTTTACTTGTAAATTGAATGAATGGTGATGTTCTTTAATCCTTTAAGAATTAATGGAAAATAGAAATGAAGCAGTGAAATTAGATCGGAAATTTTCCAAGATGAAACTGCTAATGTCTATAATTCTAGTCGTTTCATTGTTTGTTTTTGTTGTTGAAGAGAAGGATTCATATTGTTGGAAGAGAGGTTTGGAAATTTTCGGCAAGTAAGAATAATTTTTTAGGTAATAAAAATCTTCTGTGTATAGAATGATAATAAGGAGTTATTGGTTACCGCTTATAATTTTGTCTTTGCCATCTGTATTCGCGAATGTCATTTGGTTGGATATGGATAATCATGATGGTATCATCAAAAGTGCTCAGGTATAAGATTCTGCAAGATTTTTCTCAAATTTTCTCGACAGATTTAGTAACATTGTAGATCGAAGATGTCATTTCAATCATTTTTAAAAGATGCAGAAACCAATTATGCTGTAAGAAAGAATGGTTAGTCTGCTTAAACAAACGATATCAATTAGTGATTTTTGTCATTGAAAAAGAAGTAGTTTTCATTTTAAATTCTGATAACTATGTTGGCTGTATTATTAAATGTAGTAGGAAGAATAATTGATGTTAAACAAAACGTTAATTTTGCTTTGCACGTTATTCTGTTTGCTTAAAATGAATCCAGGAACGAAGGTACTTAAAAGCTATATTTAACCTATAAATTCGACCATCACAATTCACATAACTTACTTTTAACTAAACTTTGAGAATAAATGAATTGTTATTTCTTTTCAGTTTAATGCTACTATATTTTGATCTTTTGTGTGTTGTTTCGTCCCCATTGACCTAATCCCAAAACTTTATTGTTTAGAAACAGTTATTGACTGAACTGATCCAAATCCCATTATCTCTTAGTTCTTGTACTGATATTTTATGTGAAATCATTGCAAGTTCTTTAAAGAGTGTGCTGATAATTATAAATGCTGACATTTCGTCACTGTGGAGATTTAGAGCACAAAAGATTCCATTCATGAATAAAATCATGGGAAAAATAAATCAAAGGAAAAATTATCTCGGACTTGTTTTTAGATTGCTTATGTTTAAAAAATACAGTTACTGTTGAAAATTAATGTATTCTGGTTTTGTTCAGGTTGTATTTGTTGCGTTTTGTGCTGATTGGTGCCCATTTAGTCGTCGACTTAGACCAGTTTTTGAGGAAGCTGCTGCAACATTTGCACAAGAGAATCCTACAGCAAATGTAATTTGGGCTCTTGTGGATAGCGTCGAACAAGTAAAGTTTTGCTAGATAAAGTTAACTGATGTATTCCTTTATATCGATAAAAAGAACTCTGTATAATAGGAATGCTCATTTTCTGTTGTTTAAGTTCACACTGTTTATAGGCAAAAATTGCTGACAAGTACTCTGTTAGTAAATATCCAACAATGAAAGTTTTTATCAATGGAGAATTAGCGAATAAAGAATACAGGTATTTTCGTTACATTACTTGGTACTATTTGCATGTTTACAAACAAGAGTTGCTCTATATTGTTTGATTTCGGTGTAAAAAATTCATTCTACTTAATTGTCAGGTCCACGCGCTCAGTTGAAGCACTCACAGAGTTTGTTAAACGACAGCTGTCATCCAGCATAAAAGATTTTGCTAGTAAAAAAGATCTGGAGCAGCAAATGGACAAATCCAAAAGAAATGTGATTGCTTATTTTGCAGACAAAAATAGCGATGAATATCGCAGTTTCCAGGTTGCATTTTTTGCCAGCTTCAGGTTACTTCTTATATCAGTTTTTAAATAGTTTTTATGAATTGCATTTTGGGATTTATAGAAGGTTGCTACTATTTTGCGCGAAGATTGTGCATTTTGGGTTGGCATTAACGAAGATTTGAAAGCTGTGAATGGGAGCATGATGCATTTCCGAGATCCAGATACTGAAGATGAGCAGAAGGTTGATATTTCGTTGAGATTTAATAATTGCTTTCGGCACTATCTGGAAATAAGCGGTAAAATCTGTAATTATTGAGAGAGGTTGGATTTGTAAAGTTATTTTAATATATTATGAATTCTGAAGTATTCTATGCACCGAAATTTTATTTCAGTTCACGGGTAATTTTACGGACTACAATTATATAAAGCAATGGCTTACAGACAAGTGTATACCACTCGTACGGGAAGTCACATTTGAAAATGTTGAAGAGCTGACAGAAGAAGGCCTACCATTCTTGCTTTTCTTCAGAAATCCTGAGAACAAAGAAGGCGACAAAAAGTTTACTGAATTGGTAAATTGTATTTCATGGTACTTTTTTTTTTTTTTTTGGTGGGTGAAGAAATTTCGGTTCTTAGAAGTTTGAATAAACATTGGTTTATAATTTAGGTCCATCACTTCCTTTGAGCCAGTATTTTCTATGATTTATTTGAAGTTGCTCATTAAACATTTCTCATTTGCAGGTAATGCGTGAACTTTATGATCAGAAAAATACAATCAATGCTTTACTCGCAGATGGTCATAAATTTGCACATCCGCTAAAACATTTAGGAAAAACTGAAGATGATTTGCCGATCTTAGCTATTGATTCGTTTCAACATATGTTTTTGTTTGACAATATGAATGAATTATACGTTCCTGGAAGGCTTCGGCAGGTATATTTCATTTATATTCGTTGAAATTGTAGTGTGATATTTTGGGTGCTATTCCAGTAGAGAACGCTTCCCTTGAGATTGTGAATACTTCTTATCTTGCAATTCCCAGTATTTTTAAACTCTCGTTGCTTTATTTTATATCTACTTCTACTATAGTATGGATTTCCTGTTTTTTGCTAAATCGATGCAGTGCACTTGGAGCTAAATTAAGATCTTCTATTTCAGTTTGTTCTCGACCTGAATTCTGGAAAATTGCACAAAGAGTTTCATGAAAAAATGGATCAGGAAATGCTAGATTTGCAAAAACTGGCTTTGAGAAAACTTGAAACGTTTGCTGAAAGTAACGTAAAACCACCGTCATTTGCAACACCTCCTCCTTCTATTTTCAAGGAATTGAAGCCTTCGGAAAATCGCTATTCTTTGTTAAGGAAAACTGAATTATAGTTCATAAATCTTATTTTAATGTTATCTTTAAAATGGAAGTGATAATTCCCGGGCAGCTATTGCCGTCTGTTGCATTCGTTATTCGACCTAAAATTTCAGACTGTTTTTGAAGTGCGTTATGAAGTAGTTTAATTGTCCCAGCGGTTCAGTTCTTATTGCACAGCGCTATGTTTTATAATTATTTTTATACTTAACTTCAATCACTTCTAGATAATTTCATTTGTATGAATCTTAGTTCTTATTTCACAGATTTTTAATATGGAAAATAACTATGTGATTTATTTACGAATCTTTTTGCGAATGTTGGATTTCTACTTCATGCTCTTGTCTCTCCGTACCTGTTTCGTAATTAATTGGAATATTTTATGCCGGAAGGAAAAGTATTATTGTTATATTCGTCGTTTGCATGGCTCACCAGATATTTTAGATCGGGATTTTGGTATTTCACCGCTCTTATCTTTTTTTGATATTTGAGACTAACTGAAGATTTTCTTAGTATGTATAATTCTTAGTAAGATTATCCTCTCTTCTTTCTCCTTTTGTCTCTCGCGATCGTCTGCACTGTATATTAGATGTTTCTGCTGCCATTTGCTCTTATTGTCTTCATTATCATTACTAATTATCACAATTAGTATTATTAACTATTTTTTTTATTTTTTATCACTATTAATATTATTATTATTATTATTGATTATTGATTATTAGTATTATTACTATCATAATTACTATGCCTCTATGTGGTGTAGCATACGATGATTCCAAAAGACTGTATCATCTTGTTTTAATTCATCCAAGTTTCTATGTATCTCGTTTAACTGTTGCTCCATCACTGGTTTTTCGTAGTTGAGCAGTGAATTGTCGAGTTTACTGATTAAGTGCGCTTCTTTTAGTACATGTAGATCAAAGTCTGTAGGATGGACAAACGAAATTAATAAGGAAAATTTGGCTTAGTTTTTCAAATTAATATCTTAAGCTCTGATTAATTTCGTTTGTTTTATCACTCATATTTTTTATATTTGCGGTTATTTTTTATTGGGAAATCCAATGAGCCTAGAATTCAGTTGATTTTCGAATTTAAAAAAAATTTCAGATTCGGAGAGATTTCAATCTGTTACAATCTGGTTGCTCTGTACTAAGTTACTTAAATTTAAAAAGCACAACTGAACTTTTGAAACTGAAGATGCATTATCTAAAGCACATTCAGATTTAGTTGAAGCAAAAATTTAATCAGTGTTCATAAGTTGCTTTTCACAATAAACAGAATAAATTTTTAGATTAAATTTAATTTTTTTCTTTCACTCTTTCAGCCTTTTTTTGAGACAGTTTTTGGTAGCACTTTTTGTTTTGTAAATTTTTACAGTTCTATAAAATCAAATGCATCAACAATTTCAGAAATTCCCGTATTTGTCGAGATCAGTGTTGATACTTCGCTGTCATATTCTAATTTGTGCATAAATTCACTTCTTCCGGAATTTTTTCAGCTGCATTTATGCTTGCATATCATCTATTTGGAGGTGTTGTGCGTCTTAATTTAACAGTCTTGCAAGAATTCAATAGGTTAATCAATTTAGTAATCGGTAAATCAGGAACTTTTGTTCATTCACAGTTGCACAGCTTGTACTATATGTGGTCAATTTATTGATGCAGTTAATAAAATGATAAACATTTAAAAAACAGTTTCAACAGTTTAAAGTAGATTATATCAATATGATGACACAATTAATAGTACACTCTGCTTATAACTTTCAATCAATATCACCTCTTGGTTAAAGGTAGTCGATGCATTGTTTGTTCTAACATTCTAAATTTTCAAATTGATAGTTCTTACTAGCTACTGATTGCGCAGTTGCGAAGCTATGTCTCCTACGCTTTGTGTCTACACCATTCAGTAGCCCAGAATATTATCACATTGTAAAATGATAAGCCAGTGACTACGGCGTCATTCTTATCACTCTATTTAGTTATCGTCAGAAGCTGACATTTCTTTTTATTTTCCATAAATTGCTCATTAATAATCAGTATTCTACGCATATCCCTTATATTTTTCGTCAATTTGAATAGAAAATTTGCAAAGTCCAACAAATTCAGATTCTGACTGGAAAATCTGTTACGGAAATATTCCAACAGAAATTCGACCTTTGGGGACCCATGAAAAACACTTTTTTCGATCCTCACGTTTTTAGCAAAACTACTTTTTATTAACAATTTTGCTGATCAAGATAAAGAAGTAACGCCTGCTTTTTGTGTAAGCATAAAGTTTAAAAGATTGTTGTAACAGAAGTATAAAAACATTTTAGTCGAAAGATTGGTAAAGTTTTATCACTTTCTTCAAGAAGTATGATAAAATACTTTTTTTTTTTTTTTTTTTGACAAAAGAAGTATTTGGCAAAATGCAAAGCACTATATTTTTCTAAGAAATATTTGACAATATTTGATAAAAAATATAAAATACTATTTCAATTTTCAATTTCAAATTTCTACATTGCTTTCACTTAGAGAAAAAAACGATATGCCTGTCAATTCCAGTTGATTAGTTAGTAAATGAATCAGGAGGAAAGACAAGTTTTACTTGGAAACAATTGTGGATCTAGTAACAATTATTCGGGAGAATTGCCGTCTAAATATATAGTAACAGATCAGCCTTGTCAAGTTAACTTTTCGTTCTGGAAAAGAAGACAACACAAAAAACTTCTCCGTAAGGTTATATTTCGCTTCAAATTTCAATTTTCTTTTGTTAATTAATTAACATCTATTACCGCAAGGTGCATGTTGCGAGATTATCAAGAAAATGCAGGAACAAATGCAGTATTTGGTATATTTTTCTGGAAGAGTATGCTATCCTCTGTTTTGTCTTTTATGTCAGTTTCTCATATAAATAAGAAAAGAGACGAATGTTATGATAAAAGGTCATCAGTTTTCATAATTTCAGTCTAAAAGTTATTATTCTTACTACCTAGTCATGCTCTAATCTGTCGAAATTGCAGTATAACGAACATCAGGAACGATTGCTATCCTTGTATCGTCATGATCAACAACTCTTCACCGATTTTTTGCATAAAGATGCCGTTAAAGCAACAAATGATGAGGCGCAACGAAAACAAAACATAAATAGTATTTTGGCAAAAATAACTTTTGCAACAAACATTATTTTGTTGTTTGCTAATGGAATTGCTTCCGTATTATCCGGCTCTCTCTCTATTATCAGGTGTATCTTTTTTTTCTTTTATAATTAGGAAATATTTGCGATTCCAAATGTTTCTGGAAATTTTTTAAAATGGTATTATCATCCATATAATATTTACTTATTTTTTTAATTTTTAAAAATAGGAAATTTTCATGAAAATAACTAAAAATTTGCTTAACTTAGCACATTCCTCGATTCGGCTGTGGATTGTATTAGTGGAGTACTAATTTATATTAGTACATGGGCTATCAATAATACGGATACATTCAACTATCCACGAGGACGAGCACGTTTAGAGCTTATTATTGTTCTGATTTGTTCCGTTATTATGGGTGTTGCCAATATTATGATGATTATTCAATCAGTTGAATCAATTATCAACAAGAGTGTGAGATATATGCTGCTTCATTCGCCAAATAATGATAAATTCCAAGAGCGACAAAACTAGTTGCTTCCTGACTTGTAACTTTACTGGATAATTAAACAACCTTAGAAATGCTAATTTCAATCAGTACTAATTTAAAAATCTTCTAATTTTTGAATGCTTCAATTTTCATGCATATTAATTTGTCAGTTGATAATTTCTCGTTTTTTAGCTAACATTATAGCTGTTGAAATATTGACATGTCTTTTAAAAAGTACCATTTGCAGATATACCCGAATGCAAGTATAACTACTATTTGCATATTGGTTTCTGCTTGTTCCATAAAAGTATTATTGATGATATTTTGTTATAAACACGGTACACCCGGCTCACGGGTTCGTTTCATTTTTTTTTTTTTTCAATAGATATTCCAATTTAATTTAAGGACTGAAAAAAAAGGAAACTTTCTGAGAAACGAATCAGATCTGTGATATTAATCAATAGTTGCATCTGAATGGCGGATAAAATAACTATAACTGATAAAATCAACAATACTGATTAGAATATTTTCAGACATTAGCAATGGATCAACGAAATGATATTATAACAAGTACAGCTGCACTGATTAGTGCTTTTATTGGTGACAAATATTGGCTTTATGCGGATCCAATTGGAGCCATTTGTGTCTGGTGAAAATATTATTCGTTCTTGAACATAATTCTTGGATTCCATATTTATCCCTCTTTTGAATCTTTCACAAATTTTGCTTCTCATGATTTCTTGATATTTGTAATCACTGTCCGATCAGAGTTTTCTTTATGATAATATTTCATCAGTTTTTACAAAAGAGTGACAAACAAGCATGTTGCAGCACATTTGTGGCATCATCGTGGTTTTTTAATGCAATACACAATATTCCAATGTTGGTGGGTAAACGTGGGGATCAGGAGAATCTATCACGTATCATTCGAATTTGTGTGGATCACGATGATCACATTAAATGTCTCGATCATGTTATGGTTTATCACACCGGTTCGTTGGCAACAGTGGAAGTACATATTGTATTGGATGATGATTTGCCACTCAAGATCACTCATGATATTATCGAGTCGCTGACAAAGAAAATCTCGATTCTGCCATTTGTTGAGCGAGCTTTTGTACACGGTGATTACCGTTGTGATGGTGATTGGGCTGAATGATTTGATATTCATTCCTTCATTTCTATTCACTTTGCTAGATTTATTGCAAAAAAAAAAAAAAAAAAAAAAAAAAAGTAGTAACCTACGAATTTGAAGCAATATCTATAGCAAGTAATTCTGATACTTTTTTTGTATCCCAATCCTCAATTAGGATACAAATGAAAACTTGAAGATTGTATGGAAGAGCGGGATAAACTCTACAAATCTGTAGAAGAAAAGGGAAGAAGAAAAAGAAAAGGGATTAATTTCTGACCTAAAAATTCTCGAATCGATAGCCAGTAATTCAAATCAATATGAAAAAGAAAGAAAAAAGTTTATTCCTTTTATTGAAATTGTTATATTTATTTGCGCGTTGTGACCAAACATCGTTAGAGCTCCTTCATGTGATAGCAATAAGTTCGAGTTATCAGTTATCGTGATTAACCAAATTAGGTTTTTATTGAGTGTTAAAGTTAATTTTCCCTTGGATTATATCAATTACTACATGAAACATATTGAATGTTGCTTTGAATTTTGTTCGAAAATTGATGATATTGAAATTTAAGATTTTTTTTTTCCAAAATATGAAGAAATGCATTCCAGTGCATTTTCCATCATCATCTGTATCTGGTTCTTAATTTGTAAGTTCAGGCAAATCGAATTATTTGATAAATCATATTTTTCTTTACAATCTTCTAAGTCTTTATCATTCATAATTACTATATATCGTTGAAATTCTGATCATTTATTGTACATGTATCGCTTATTTTTAAGAACAAAAAAATAATGTCTATGAGTCAAGGCTACAGCTGTCTGGAACTAGTTTTTCGTAAGATATGATATGATACATTTGGCTGGTCAACTTTCAGCACCAAGTATTCAATTAAAATATTTTTATTTCATAAACTGTGCTTCTAGGAAAGGAGCTACAATAAAGCTTTCTTGTTCCTACTTATTAAATTCAGCTTGCCTTAAATGCTTCATTTGATATTTACCAGCGTCTTTTTTGCACTGCGAAACAAAAATCGAAAAAGAAATCAAAAATCAAAATTGATAATGGATGATTGACTTTCTATACTTACCTTACCTGCATCATTATCAGATTCCGCACTCAGAATTTGAACGATTTTTGTCACTTAACAAGTTTTAGGCAACAAACAGTGGTCATCACCCAATATTGTGGGCAATCTGCAAATCTACTTAAAACCATTCATTAAATAGTATACATTTGAAATATCATTTAGAGATGACACTTGAAACTTACCAAAGTAATTGTATTGCCACAAATGCTTTCTACCTGGTTATGCAAATATGACACTTTCAATCTCTTTTGAACCCTTTAATCTTTTAAATAAAACTCACGTTCTGAGATAATATAATGACGTACAAGACCCGAACAAATTGTGAATCGTAGTTATTGTAAAACAATAATATGTCCATAAAAGTTTTAAAGTCATGAATAACAAATTATGTATTTTCCAAATAATTTTGGTTGACTGGCCATAACAATAGTTTCTTTAATTCAAATTTCTCTGCATGCCAAGTGCATCAAATGAGAATATCAGAATTATAAACGTAATTAATTTTAACTATCATAAATTAGAACAAAAACAAAATTATAGTATAATTTGCGCTTTGAATTTTGAAATTCAATCATTCCTTCTCAGATTGCAAAGTTTTTAAATAAGAAAGAAAAATTAATTTCGCATTAACTTCAGCAACATATTTGAAAAAGTTACGAAACAATATTTAAATGTCTAATGGCTACATCAGAAGTACTCTTCCATTGCAGTTCTCAAGAGAAAAAATTGCATTACTTTGCTCATCTGATGATGGAAGAATTATATTTTTGGAGCGTATGTATGGGAGATACTCAGCAAAACTGGTCACAGAAAAATTTGGCAAAATTTGTACAAATGATTTCCTAATTGCCATCAACACGAGCAGATTGATTTATGACAGAGAAACTGGCAAGCAAAACTGAAGAACAGATGATGAATCGTTCATTGAGTTCTTTTATAAGGTTCATTATTAACGGAACAAATCGTTTTTCAAACATTGCTTTGGTTTCTTTTTTTTCCTCGATGGGAAATGCCATGCTAGGAAAAATAAAAAGAAGCCATGACATAAAAAATATGCTGTGTGCAACAAGCGATCCATCCATGGAAGTAAAGCCATATCTAAAATCATAAAAAAAATAAATAAATTGTATAAATTGTAATAATGCATGATAAATTTTCTCATGTTTATTTCCGTACAATATTTTCTTTGCTTACAGTTTATTTCTTATAACTTGAGCAACCAAGTTCAAGATGTAACTTCATCTTGGATAATCCATTTTTGAGTTTTGTAAATTATGTTGGAACGAAATAAATCAACAATTCATTTAAAGAGTCACACATGAACTGCAAAAAAAAACATAATTTTTATATTGAAAATGAAGTAATGAGAAGATCAGAGAAAATCTCTAACGATTTTTGAAGAATAAATTCGCAAACATGAGAATTTCTTGGATATACAAAAAAATGTAAAAAATGTAGACTAATTGCGTATCAGCTAATCATATCATTTCAGCACTTCAAATAAATAAATATTAGAAATGCAGTGAATTTTAACATTTAACAAGTACAAATTCTTCATCTCTGAATGCTTTTACTACAACAATCAAGAGATGTGAATTATGTTGAAAATATTTTGCAGTTCAAGAAATTCATTTCTTAATACTGAAAGAGTTTGTTTTTCTTTGTGCTTCTTACATAATAGACAAATTTCAGCAGTGATATATTCATTTTCATCTCAAATATGCAGATTTAGAGCAATAAATCATCGACGGCGTTTCAAAAATAAGATATACGAGAACTTATCACATGTTTTGTCACAAAAATGCATGCAAAATAAGCAGCTTACCTAACCGAATTCAAGTATTTTCTAAGGTAATTACGCTATGTTGCAGTACTGGAGATAACATAATTTAGTCATTTAGTTTTTGGTAAATAATTGTCAAATTTTAGCTGAAATGACTGCATTTTTAATTTGTTTAGAATTAATAGACTGCCATCTAATGAAATGATTGAAAACAAATAATTTTATAAATACGATTGTAAGAAGTTATAACATTCACTTCTCGCTGGCACAATATTTCACTGCGAGTAGTAAAAGAATTTTAATTCATAGATTTTATAAAGTGGACATCTTCGTAATCATACATATGTCTCTGTTTGCTATCGTATTTGGCAAAATTTAACAATTAAGAAGCGCATTCGGACAGTCAGTCGTCGAACAAACATCAATAAATAAGCTGGTTAGGATCTTTTGTTGATGTATTTAGGATCGAGTCATTCAAGGGTCATGAAACGACTTATGTAATCTGCAATAATTGGCCGACTTTCCCATAAATTCCCTTCTAAATATAGCCTGATATACGTAAAAGCAAATGTTGCAAAGAGGAGGAAGAACGGGAAGAGGAAGGGAAAGAAATTCTCAAAGATCAGAAGTAAGCCCCAATAAATTTATTATGAGGCATGTATCAGTCATGCATCAAGCATAATTTTAATTCAGATTACAATAAGTCCCTTCAAACCACCTCAATGCTTAATATTGTATATTTCTCATTTTTGAATTTAGGCTTAAAATAAAGCTTGATAATTTTGGCCACTCTTTTCCCCATCTTCCATTCCTGCTCCTTTTCTTTTTATTTAGCAGGACCCAAATTCAGTATGGTCCCTTAAGCTTCCGACTTAATTAATACTGTAAACATAATTCGATGAAAAGTAGCAAAAGTTCTTAAACTATTACTCAGCTTTATCATTAGCAAAAATAAAACGAAAAAAAAAAAGAAAAACCATGATCATCATCATGTAACAATACGAGGCAAAAAACACTCAAGATTTATTAAGTTGCGTTAGTGCGGCACATAGTTCAAAACCGAGTTTGAGACCGATTAAGTACAGTGATAAATCTCAATCTTGGTCGCTGAATATTCATGAATTTCATTAGCTAACTGCTCCTGTATTATGTTTGATTTTACTTCTGGTTTACTTGATAAGGTCCTTTTCAGTTTTAAAACATAATCTTTCCATTCGTTTTCAGATAAACGATATAATTTTCTCTCTTATTTCGAATAGATATTACTTGCTTTCAATAAACAAGAACAAAAATATAAATATAAACACAAATATCATTACAACTGCTTCTCACTATTTTTAGTATAAATGCCATAACTGTTCAAATCAAGAAGTATTTTCTTTCCACTAAATATTTGATATGCTATGAATTCGATACAAAAGGGTCTCAACTAGACAGGTCATTTTATATTATAAGCCAATACTTTCTTCAATAGAATCAAAAAGAATTGATATTTCAAAAAAGCCCTTCCAATTTTTAAAAATCCTTCAGAAATTCACGGTTATCTTAACCCTTTTCACAGAGACAATAAAAAAGACTAATAAGAAAATCAATTCTGGAAAATGAACAAGGAATCAAGAAGGAATTACTATGAGAAAAATAAAGACATATGCTGTAAAAAGTAACAATAATTAGAAACTAATGAAAATCAAACAACAAGGAATGGAGAACACCATATACAACATATACAAAAAAAAAAAAAAAAAAAAGAAAAAAACAATATAAACATTATATTTACAGGTCATAGAAATAAAGACGTATGACGAGATCACTATCCTATAACTCATATCAATGTTTGATGAAGAATATAGAATATATTGTGTAGTAAATTTCACAGCATATTAACTTTTTTTATCTAGAAAAATAAATATAACGTCGAAAGAGCCATCAATGAAAAAAAGAGATTCATGCGATGATATCAAAAATTTCTGATGTCAGCTGGAATAACTGTTCAAAATTAGAATTAAAAAATGATAAGAATAAATAGAACTAATCTTTTTGGTAAAGTAAGTTGAGCACATATATGATAAATAAACATTTAGCAACAACATACCTCTTAATTTCATTCACCGTTCAGTTTTATAGAAGTGCCTGAAAAACCGGTTTCAATAACCAAACTGTCTACTAAAAAATTATTGTATATTGAATAGCTAATGAATAAATCACAAGAATAACCAGAAACTTCACAGAGCCAACATATATTTGTTATATTAATTCATCCTTTGATTATGCTAACATTGTTTCAAAGGACATATATAAACTAATCAGACTTACACAGGAATAAAATATAATTTCTTCCATATCTTCAAATAATGGATAATTGCGTTTTTTAAACGGTTTCAGCTTCTTAAATTGTAGCTATTCTGCTGACTGCCTTATCCATTACCTGGTAAACGTTCCAGCATCTTAAAAATTATCTCAGGACATAATGAAATTTAAGGTTGATTTTTGCACCTCAATCTAAAATACTCAGTAAACGGTGATCAACTGATGATGATGATGTAATAATGAAGTAAAACATGAAATTCGAAACATAACAAAAAATATTACTCGGAAGGAATAGAGGAAACGAATGAATACTAATAGCTCTACACTTCGGGTTTTGTATCAGGAAGTTCTGGATAAATATCCAAATATGGGAATGCTTTCTGGCATAGCTTCCGGGCAATCTCTGCCAAGTCATATCCTGCTTTATAATACAAAGTTCTAGGTGCGTTGAACTTGAAACAATTGTTAAATAATCTTCGTAGATCGGCAACGAATAGTCTTTCCTGTAAACAAAAATCATAAAACCATGTTTGATACCAAATTTTAAGCTAAAACACAGCATTATAATTTAATATAAAATGTTAAGACATTGCGAAAAACTCGCAATTATGTAACTGAGATATAATGAAAGACTTACATGCACATAGTACTTGGCCCTGCAGCGCTCATTCATCGTTTTCAAATCAGTAGGAAATTTAATGTAACCATAGTATTCCGGGACTTCATCAGCATTTACTGGTTTTAGAAATGGCCAGGACGATTTGTCAACCCTCAGCTTATGAAGGATGCTTCGAATTTTGTGCTCAAGTTCTTCATGCGGCACAAACTCATCTTCACATTGTTCTAACCCAGGCAATTCGGTATATGGAACTAATGATCCTTCTAAAAATTATTTTTGAAAGTACAGAATTCGTATAGAATGTTGTGAAATATTTTGCAACCTTTTTTTCTCAAACTTCTGGAGATTACAACGCGCTGGATGGAGCTAAATGCCGACATTAATGACTACATTGTGTTAAAATCCAAATCATAATGATAACTAAGAAATTCACCATGATAATTTGTACTCTACTATTCTAAGAAATAGTGCTTTGATAAGCATAAACTAAAAAGACACAAAATACATGAAAACTAAACCATGCCACTGGAAGACGTTTTCAATTCCTGGACACTTTTTCTCTTCCTCAAAAAAACTTTCTTTCACGGCATTTCGATAAAGATCATAAAGGCGTCTAAAGCACACCGCAAAGTTTGTGTAAACTATCCTGAAAATTATGTATAACTGCATGAATTGTTATAAGGATCAACTTTCCTTTTTTTAATAATTGACATTTTCAGTGAAATACATTAGTTTTGAAACACTGGTACAATGGTTAATGCATACCATGGATGTAATTGGCAGCCCATTAGCGTTGCCCCTTCGTAGTCTTTGATGTAACCATGATATTGTTTCTTATCCAATGTTATTTTTTCAGAAAAGCCCTGTTTTTTGAAGTAACCAACAGCAAATTCATCTGCATATGTCAAGAAGTGATATATATGACATGCCCCCGCATGATAATCTTTTAAATGATTCATCAAACGAGTGCCATAACCCTTTACCTAAAAATTCTACTCCTTTATCACCGAAAAATTAACAAAAATATTACTTAACAACGTTGAAATAACCTGTTCATTTGCAGTTACAGCACAAAATACGATTTCAATAAACCCTTGTGCCGGAAATTGCCTAAAGCAAATACCTCCGATCACGCCTCGCTCTGAAAATGAATCCAAACATTCAGAAATGTTTGTGGAAAGCAATATCAAAATAAGAGCAGAAAAAATGTAATACTCAATGTATTCTTGATATAAAAATTGTTAATAATATGACAAGCAACCTTTTTTGACGATGACCAAATTTTTGTGACGATTATCGAAAACAAGCCTCGTAATATACTCTTTGGGCATGCGAGGCAATTGTGTGCTAAACAAACACTGAAGCTGCAACAACCATGTCAACTTTTGACGGCTCTGATCGGTGTCAAAATTATTTGAAATTACATGGAAAGAAATGATACCATTACATTCCTGAAATTAGATATTCCAGTCCAAGTGTCAATACTCAAATAATCCTCAATCTCTAATAAACTGACAAATTTTACAAATCATATATGATAAAAAATTAACATTTCTGCTAAAGTTTAAAGGGAAGTTAAAGGCCTAACAAAAAGAAAAAAAAGATTAGTGGTAGATCGAAAAATAAATCCAACATTACCTCCAATCGCGATACTTCACTCCTAGCAACGTCTACTTCAAAAGCATCCATTTTATGCACCAGAGGTTTCGACATTTTATATGTTAATTCCATGCGAGCAATGAACCGCACCATTAACGACTCATCAATCTCAGGTTTCATTTCAAGATGCATGCTTGAATTTGATTGTTCAGATACTAAAATAACCAAAAGAGAAATCAACTATGAGAGCAATATAGGATTCACATGAAATTCCACTAATTTTGAAAATATGTCGGTAATGTTCTACCAACATCTGTTTTATTAATATAATTTCATAAAAAAATCAACAATAAAGTTAAAATGAAAGTTGTGTTAAAAAAAAAAAAAAAAAATAACCTCGAATGGGAAGATCTGTTTCAAAGAAATTTGTGGTTATGTGTGCATGAGGCTCGGTAGCCCAAACGGAATATCCTCGTTTGAAAGTAGGACAAGGAACTTCGTCCGGAAAAGTAAATAATACTGATGGGTCCATCAAAGAATCATAACAATTTAAATTTTTCCCTAACTCGGATGCAAAATCAATTAGTTTTCCAATGACCTGTAAAAGACATTGATTAAAAGTACTGATTGACGACTAGTAAAAAAAAATCAACAATATGTTAACTGCAAGCTTTCTGCCTTTCAATTAAGCGATAGAAAATTTGTTAAAACAAACCTGATTATTCACAAAACTAATACGCTCTTTCACGTCAATTATGAAAAATGGAAGTAAAGTTGTTAAAAATTTGCGACCAAATATCTTAATCACATAGTATGGTCGAAGTGACTCATGTTTTTTGGGTAAGGAACAGAATCGCAACCATCTTGCATAAATGATACGATAAGATAACAAATTCGAGCATGATGCTAAAAAAAAAAAATTTTACGGATTAATCAACAACAATTTGAGCAATTTTTCAATATCGAACATATTTGAGTGCAGAGAGGAAAATAAGCTGTTTTTTCTGCTGACAAATCTTCCTGATTCTCCTTAATATGATATCGAAATGAATTACAACAAGTTCAAAAGAAGTATAATTGCTCTTAACAGTTTTTTGAAAATTGGGTGTTTTTTCTTACATTTTTCCTGCATTACTCTTGGAGGCGGTATGTTCCAGTCATTTATTGAACGTAAAAAAGTTGATGCTGTTTCTACAGTACTTTCCAGTTCCCTGAAATTTGCTCTATGTTTACGTCATGAAAAAATATGTTGAAATTGTTTCAGAAAAGTAGATAAAAACATACGTAAACTCCTAAAAAGAATTAGTTCTAAAATTTTTTACAATAGATAGCATTTTGTGTTTACCTCCTGTGGGAACTTGATAAACCGAAACTAGCATTTAAAAAAAAAAAAGAACAGTACAGAGGAAAAAAGCGACTGCAATTAAAGCAAGCTGTTCTCCTAGAACCCTGATACTAAAATTTTTTTTGGGTAAGACCTAATAGACAAGCTAGAATATTACTTTTGTTCCCCTCCACTTTTTTTGACAACGAAATTCAAAACAATGTCTTCAATTGATATAGGTTCAAATGGTGGAAAGCCAAATGAACATGTAATTAATCCTTCACAATTGCCATTGCTGATCACTTTCGTCAAAGCTCTCTGAGTTTGTTGAACAATCTGCAAATATTAACATTTTCATTAAATTATCAGCAGATTTTGCTGAGCAAATAGTCTTTACGTTTCCCTGAGCTAAATAAATCACTGCAAGAACTCTTGATCATTTGGAACATTTTAATCATTGAAGAAATAATAAAATCATTAAGACATTTTAAATTTATTCTACATGCCTGAAGAATTTCAGAAGGCTCATCGGAGATGAGCCTTCCCTGCATTTTCTCTGCATCTGACATCATTAACAATAACTTTCTAATATCATCGTTTTTCTTTTCTCGCAACTTGTCTAAATGTCTTCCTGTAAAGTACAATAAGTGATATCAGGCAGAAGTTGACGAAAAGAAAAAGTTTCGTGAGAGATTGCCCGTGTTCTACAGTATCCTAGATATTTCGTTAATTCGTCTCCCAATGAAAATGTGACTGCACGTTGGTACATTAATATGGTGGCTTCACCATGCCATCTGTCTATTCACTCCATTAATTTCGTGTTATAAAAAGTTAAGATTAGAAACTGTGTAAGTTAATAAGTCGGCATTTTGTCCTTTACTCATTATTAAAAAAAGTGTAAACAAACCAAGAGAATGTTTGCATGTTTCACAAGGTGTTGAAAAGAGTACATCATCAAGAAAAGCATTAGTTATCACGTATGGATTCTCACTATTACACATTAATTTCCAACCACGACAGTGACACAGAGAGCATTTTGTGTGCATCGCTAGTTTTTTCCAACTTTTTTCATCTAACAATTCGCCTTCCGGCAATAACTTCATGTCGCTAGAAAATATCACGATTAAGGTTCAAATATGGTAGAATAAGACAAACAAATTCGAAAATGAACAGTCACTCGTCCGACCTGAAATTTCAGTCAGACATTCGACCTAGAATTCCAGTCAAACGTTTCAAAATGTGCCATCCCTCATCCTGTCTGCACACCGCCTGCTTTATCATCTACAGAACAAAGCCAACGGTCGCTGCAAGACAATCCAACTAATCACAATCGGTGACTTAATTAATAAAAACAATTCTGCTGCAACTGTCATATAGATCTTCAAAAGAGTTCCTTTATATTGTGAGTTCTGCGATGAATGAGATTCAAGTATTTCAGCGGAAATTAAAGTGGATTGGGAGATTTTCGTAGTTTAAACGCATTTGTGGGTCTCAATCTGATCGTTATGTTACTATCGGATGATGATTTGTAGGGAATTAGAATTAAGGAATTTCTGAAATGTTAATTCCAACTTTACAAGCATATATTACAGGTGCGGATGGAAGAAAATGGAATGAAAACGAAACTTGAAGTAGAACTGATCAAAGATGAGAATCCAGTGGAGTCATTGACTAGAAATAATAGTGCCGAGGATCTTATTTCCCTAACTTTACCTACTCAAACACGTTCGAACAAAAGAAAGCATATCAGGTTTCCATTCGTCTGTTAATTTTGTCAGAATTCGTTCCTCAGTTTTTATGATTTGAATAATTGATGTGTTCGAAATAACTGTTATAATTTTTACATGAGCAGTTTTTAAACATTTGAATATTATATTGCCTTCAAAAATGGAACATTCCACTTTGTGTGCATTTAGGACAGATTTTGATGAAATAAAAGTATCATCCGATGCAGCTGAAGCTCAGAGAAGAGAAAGAGAACGGCTGGAACGTCTGTCTAAAATATATGAATCGGAAGTCGGTAACTTGGTAGAAGCAGAGTGCAAAGAAGGATTGAATGCCGATGGGCATTCATATATGAAATTGGAGCCTATATCAAAGTGTCTAAAAACATCATCTTTGACTGATGTGAAACCCTCAACGTCTTTTATGAATGATGATGTAATAGAATTAAGTAGTGATGAGGATTCCGATGTCGACTGTCATCCACTTGGTTTGTCTAGAAATTTTGTGGTTTTTTTTTTTTTTGTAGTAAAATCTGCATGTGCATTTTTTATTGATTCAAATTTGCATATCAATAATTAACACCATTTGATTTTCTCTCACGGTGCATTATTCTTCAAGTTATAAATGATGTCGAACGGTTCTTATAAGAATCGAAGTTTTAGTGATTTCCATTCTTATTTATATGATGGGACTTCAGAAGAAAGTGGAGCTAACTGTTTCGAAACAATGATCCTCGAAAAATTTGCTTTAAACTCGAATTGTTACATACTAGGTTTTCCTATCTTTTTTTAAACATTTTGTCGTTAAAGTTTTCTCAAGTAGGAATTTTCTAGGTCTAATTCAACCACTGCCATTACGCCGACGATCACCGTTATACAGGGTATATTCTCCTGATCGTTTTTCCTTTTTCTATTTTTTTTTCAAATTTTTATTTAGCTTTTGGAAAAATTTTTTATTGGAAAAATGCAGGTGTTGCATGAAGACGTGACTGATGAATTGCATCGTGTTGAACGTGAAAGACTATGTAAAAAACTGTTTACGGAGGAGGAACTTGAAAGTAAGAAGTTAATGGGAGGCCGATTGCTTGTGAATCCCGGAAAGGCATCTGATGAACCCGATGTCTATGTCCCTTTTCATCTCAATGATGTTCTTCAGCCGCATCAGCTGGGTGGCATACGGTTCATGTTAGTTTTTTATTTCTTTATTTGACTAGAGCTTATTGTGCGCAATTTATTATAGAAATGGATTTTATTCTCAGCTTCTAATAGTTACAGAGGAAAAGATAGAAAATTGTTCCATTAAAAAAGCTTAACAAAACTATAAATCAAAAATTTTGATTCAGCTTGATAGATCTGTCCTTCCTGTGTTCGTTTATATATTTCAAACCGTGAGCTACAGGTACGACAATATCATCGAAAGTGTGAAAGATTATGGGAAATCTCCTGGTTTTGGATGTATTTTGGCACATGCAATGGGATTAGGAAAAACGATTCAGGTAATTATTTTGACCTGAAGAATTGCAAAAAAATTTTGATTCAGCTTGATAGATCTGTCCTTCCTGTGTTCGTTTATAGATCTGTCCTTCCTGTGTTCGTTTTATGTTCGTTTTTGAGGAATAATAAAGCAAGCAGAAAATTTCTTTCAGATAATTACATTTATGGACATTTTTGTTCGCACGACAAATGCAAAAAAAATGTTGATCATTGTGCCGGTAAATACGATACAGAATTGGTACTCCGAATTTGAAAAATGGTTGCCTGAGTGAGTTCTTTTCATTGCCTTCTCATGAAATTATTCTATTTCTTATTGACGTTCTTCTATCTTCTTCGGTAATCTCTTTTTTCTTTTTTAAGTGACTTTAAATTCCATATTTATTTATTGCTATTGTCCGTTTCTTTTCTTTTACTTTTCATTTAGTTTCTATTCTTCTATTTTTTAGTTAGGGATTAATAAATCGTGGCATTGTTATCATTTTCTATTTTTTCATCACTTCCGAAGGCCGAAATCTGTGTTGAGTTGTAAGTTGCATCGATGACTAATTTTTTGTTATTTATTGCAAAACATTGATGTAGATACTGGTATAGAAATCGGCTGTTCGAATTGACCTATGGTCAGAAGTAAGAAATAATCGGCTACAAATTAAGTGATATTTAGTAATTCCTTATTTGGTATAACGAACGATGAATAATGATATTTAGTGAATAAGAAAACCTGTAGAAGCTATGTATGGAAATCATGATGATAAAATTTATTAGCCTAATTTTCAGTTCACATTGATGATCCTATAAATTATTTTACTGGTTATCTTTTACTTCATTGTTTTTTAATTTGTTCAAGTAAATCTTGCACAAAATTTTTTTTCCAGCAGACTCACTGAAGCAGGCGAAAACATACGTCCATTCATAGTTTGGCTTCTTGGTGATGCAGTAAAAACAAATGAACAACGCGCAGAATTAATACGTTTGTTTTTAAATATTTTAAGCGATGTCGAATCGGTGTTAGAGGATGTAGGACAGTTTTGTTGTTTTGAAATCTGTAATGATATAAAAATTAGTTTTCGGTAATGAAATGTTGAAGAAAACATCAGCGATACAGTAACTGGTAAGGAGTAAATCTGTGAAGAAATATGGAAGTGCTGCAAAGTAACTACTTGGGAAGTGGAAGTATGTAGTGTGGTATGAGTTTTTTCTTTTTTTAGCTTGTAAAAATTTAAAGGTTGTAGTGCTGGCAGTGCTGATTTCATGATTTTTTTCTTTTTTTCTTTTTTTTTTTTTTTTTTTTTTTTTTTTTTTTTTTTTTTTTTTTTTTTACGTGGGGAAAGTGAGAGCTGTGTACGGATTTTGATGAACTCTAGTGATATTCAGAAAAATGGCACACAAAAGGAGGAGTTCTATTAATTGGTTATGATATGTTTCGTTTACTGGTACAAATAAAACCGAAAAAAAGAATTTCTGCAAAACCCAGTAAAAAAATGGAGGAAATAGTTGATTTGGAAAAGGAAGAATTGGATGCAATAGCTCTGTGTGGTAGGCGTTTATTGCTTAAAAAGTTTTTTCTGGAATATTATTTATAATTAATGATGAGCTGCGAGCTAGTTTACTTTGCAGCGGCTCGAGAAGCTTTATTGGATCCTGGTCCTGATTTGGTCGTGTGTGACGAGGGTCATCGTATAAAAAATGAAAGGACGGGCATAGCAGCAGCTTTAAGTGCTATAAAGACAAGGTAGTCTATGAAAGATTTGCGAAAGGTGATAAAGAACATACCACTAAGCAAGATCAAGATTAATAGTTTCAGCGTTTCTTCTCTTAAAAAGAAGAAAATGAAGTATTTGGCAAAAATGATTTAGGTCATTAAAGTTTTTTCCGTATTTGAACTTTTTTCTCAAAAAAAGTTTCGGTTTGGAAAATTGCCTCACAGATTATTAGCAAACAAATATATTACACAGTTCATTTCCTGATGATGTCAAAATCCATGCACACCATGTGCAGAAACCTCCCAAATAAGAACTGAGCATCAAATTATCCTACATAACACATTGGCTAACAGAATTTTATGAATACTGGAGTAATCAATGTTTCTTGTGAGCCTAATTCTCTATCCTCTTTTTCAGATTGATATAAAACATTTTTTCAGGCGTCGGATTGTGTTAACGGGTTATCCCTTGCAGAATAATTTGATGGAGTATTATTGTATGGTGGATTTTGTAAGACCTCATTATTTGGGTTCGAAGAAAGAATTCAGCGTTATGTTTGAAAAGCCAATAAAGAATGGACTCTGTATTGACTCTACACCATCAGATCTCAAAATCGCTCGTCAACGCACTCATATCCTGGTTGAATTATTGAAAGGATTTGTACAACGGTACCAATTCAAATTTTTGTTCTTTTCATTCTTATAAATGTTTTACAATATGTAGAGGAAAAACGCAAAATTTCAGGCGAACACATCATTTATTGAAAAATATACTTCCTCCGAGTTACCAATTCGTTGTATTACTCCGGAAAAGTCCGATACAGAGAATGCTATATCGAGCATTCTTGCAGTATGCACAGAATGAAATTAGCATTAGCGGAACTGCGGTCTTCAATCCACTCAAAGCATTCGCTGTTTGTTCAAAGGTTTATTTGTTTCATTTGTATTTATATTTTATAGTTTTCTTATTTCTGAAATACACCGTATTTTCTGAAAATCTCATGCACCACCTAAAGCTTCAAAAAGATTAATTGCATAATATTACTTTCATTAAAGTTCATTAAAGATTTGGAATCATCCAGACATTTTGTATGAAGTTTTCCAAAAAAGGAAAACTGAATGTGAAAGTGAAATCAATGAAAGAAATTCGCAACTCGCAGCGACAGAAGCAGTTACAGATGATATAACGGGTAAGGCATGTTTTACTGGCAGGTATTTGTAATTAGACTAAATACTTTGATGTTCAATGTCAGATAAATCCAAAAATGCTTCAGATTCAGCTTTATCGCTTGCTTTAATTGATTCGTCAACGTTGCCTACTGTATTAAACGACCCAACAACATTACAGTCTTCGCTAGATAGCTTCAACTATGACAATAAATCTTTTTTTGACGAAAAATTCTCTGCTGATGATTTGGATACAATTTTGCAAGACACTGGGGGTGTATGTCTAGCAACGGATGATACATCTCAAATAGCGCCATGTATGTTGTCACCGATTGGTTTCTAAGCTAAAATTTTATGTTTGTGTATGTTAAAAAAATTTTTGACATTATATATATATATAATTCTGTTCAGTACTTATCGTTTCTGGCTTCTTGCTGCTGAGATATGTGAATTTTTTAAGCTTTTTCTGCGAATGAAAATGCGATTGTGGATCACTCCGTTACGAATGGAATTTCTAATAAAATGGGCGTTCGTTCGAAACACACTACTATCACTAATGCTTTACTTGAAGAACTTAATCTTGACAGGGAAATTAAATACGACTGGGTAATCATAGATTGCTTTGGGTGTGTGTAAAGTCTGAATTTTTGAAGATAGTAGTATTGAAATTTTTAAGTTCATTAAATTTGACAGTTTGCGTGAGGATAATCTTTTTTCTAATTCTTTGTTATTCAAATCATAAATATATCGTTTTAGGCTACATTTGCTCTTCACGGATATAAACCTGGTGTTTTGGAAAATGGTTATAAAATGGTAGTATCATTAGCTATCATTGAGCAGGCCGTGATAAGTGGTGAAAAGGTGTTACTCTTCAGGTATTTTTAGAATTTCATCTAACAAAATTTTTTTTAATAAGATTGGATCTTTTTTTGTTTTCTATTAGAAGATTTTCCTTAATTATTTAGCAGCAAAATTGCTTGTTATATGTTTCCTACGATTTTAGTCAGAGTCTGCTTACTCTCAACCAGATTGAACGATTTCTTGAGACATCGAGCTGTGTGACTGTTGGTACTAAAAAACTTCGCTGGAAAAGGAACACCAATTACTATCGTTAGTTTTGCGTTACTAAAAATCGAAATTTTGATGATTAGATGCACCTTATTCATAATATTTGAGAAACACAGTTTTCCGGTGAAATGTTTAAACTGTTGAAAAGATATAATTTCAGGTTTTGATGGGTCAACTACAGCCACAGAGAGAGAAAAACTGATAACTCGCTTCAATCAAGATTCTAATATTTTCCTCTTTCTCATATCAACTCGGGCTGGCTCACTTGGAATAAATCTTGTGAGCTTCATAATTATTTTTTTCAGGAGCTTTAGTCTTTTAATGTTAAAAGTCTACAGTGTATATTTCAAATGAGAATGATTTTAATATCGTATGAAATGTATCTTTGTAGTTATTCTTTTCATCTGTTTGCTCTAAAAACGTGGTTTTTTAAAGGTTTCTGCAAGTCGTGTTATTATTTTTGATGTTTCTTGGAATCCTTGTCACGATGCGCAAGCCGTTTGTCGCATATACAGATATGGTCAAAAAAGACGTACATATGTATATCGTTTGATTACGGACAACAGTATGGAGAGGGCCATTTTCAGTCGTCAAATTGGAAAGAGCGGATTGCAACGTAATTAAACATTTTAATTGTCAATACCTTTAGTTTTTTAGTTGCTTTTCAACATATTTTACATTTGTAGAACGAGTTGTGGATGATAAACAAATGGACATTGACATCACGAAGCGTGAATTGGAACAACTTCTTGTCTATGATGTAAGATCCCATATTTATTGCTAAATGATTGTATAATGTCTTAGATTTAATCAGAATGTAGATGGAAATTACTGGCTTAAATCGTGCTGAGTTTGTTCATTTTGACTTGATATTTGGGGATAATCGCTCTGCAGATGATATGAATATGCGAGAAATCATTTTAGGAGTCACTTGATGTAGCTGCAGAAGAATGGAACGTAACTACTTGGCAGATTGATGACGCTTTGCTTTGGATGACAGCTCTGTCTCACTCAAAAATGTTTTCCCAAGTAAAATTCGTTCTTCATTTTAATTTTCAATTCTTTCCATTTTTAAATGATAATGCTTAGTGTTTGAGTATTCGGTTTTCCATCAGATATATGGTTTTGGTTTTTATTAGATTCCATTCTTGCACGAAAGCCTGTTAATGGAAAGAGAAGATCGGCTAAGCGAGGAAGAGAAGGTCGAAGCCAGAATGCTTTATGAAAGAGAAAAACAAATCTACAAAAATGGAGATTTTGATTATGATTGGACGCTGCGTGGTGGTGGTCGTGGTAATGAATTCGGAGGTCCACGAATACCGTTCCCAAGAATATGGCCTTTAGCATCGTAAATTTTCATGTTTTTCGTAACTTTGAAGTTTTTTCTTGTTAGGATTGCTGCATGAATGACTTAAAATAATGAATTTTGGTCTTTAGGCAACAAATGCACAATCCAGTGCCACTTAGACCAACACCAATGGCAATGATTCTTGAGCGCGCTATGGGAAATTGGCATAATCAGGAACCCACTGCCACATCAAATCAACATCCTAACGGAAATGCCGTACAAATCATCACTGACAGAGGTATGTGTTCTCGTGTTTGAATGAAAAAGAGGAACTATTGATTTTTGGAATTGATCTTTGTGACAGTATTTTTTTGATGGTTTTTATTTTTTATTTTTGTAGAAATGGAGCTTCCATGCTTAACTGCTCCTGGACGAAAGGGGAAAGTTGCACTACATGAGAAATGTTGGCTGGTCACTTTACCGACAGGAGTTTTCATCCGATCATTACGTGGTGATGTTTATGACGCTCGTGGTACAGTTTATGACCAACCCAAATGTTAGTTCTTTATTTAGTTACTTTTGCATTCCAGTTCATATTATTCGAATTAATATCGTTAATATTTTTCAGGTATTTTAAATAAATCTTTAAGATAAATTTGTTTCAGATAAGGCAGGAAAGGAACAAAATTCATTTGCTCCTAGTGAAGTGATCGATTTGTGTGACTCTGATGATTGACAACTCATTCATATTAATTCGGCAGGATCCTCGTCCCATTTCTTGTCTTCCTCTGATTACCAAATAGCATTCAGTATATCTCCAGTTTTACTGGCTGATTTATGTTTATTTTGGATCCTTCAGCCCCAGAAAGTTGCGTCTGGTGCTGACATTATTAATATCTTGACTGGAATAAGCAAATTATCAAAACCCCCTGATATGGTTAGGCATTAATTAAAGCCACACAATCGATTAGAATTTTGACTGGTTTCAATTCCTTATTTTAGCATTATGTAGGAACTTTGTTATTTTGATGAGCGTTACATAACCTTTTGAGATCTCCTATCTTTTCCTGCAGGAATTAGTGAGTTTAGATCATTAAAACCAGCTCCTATATATTTTTTTTGAAAACCTGATTCAAAAAACCTTTTGAAACCTTGTCATTATTACCTTCTTCTTTCGATTACTATCCTGTGTTACGAGTATTTGAATTGCTTATGGCCTCTTAGAACCCAATTTAGACCACACAAATTAGAGTTTAATACTTATATCGACTTATATCAAGCAGGGAGGAAGAGATAAGAACTAAAGCATCCTGATGTAGGATTTACAAATTAACTTTGAATAAATATCGAATCCTCGTATTTCTTGTTGAGTTACTTGTAAATTTATGTCTGTTTTAGAGAGTGCATTTTAATATAAGTGCTTTTGTTTACGGTTTTTATGTCCAATGATTTCTTAATTTTTATTTCACTCTTTAAGAGTTGAACGACCAGTGCAATAGTGAAACTGGTTTCTTTTTGGGAAAGTGCACCAACGGTTGTTTTAATAAGCTCCTTGTTTATGCATACAAGGAGTATAAATATGTGTACATAATGCAGCGCTACATTATGCCTCTTTCAATAAACCATCTAGTTATCTTAAAGCCATCTGTGGAGAATTATTTAGAATACGGTTCCGTCGGAAAAACTCTAATACTAAATAATTTATTTGGTTCAATTGAACAAATTCAAAAGAGAAAAGTACGGAGTGAGGAAAATTCATGTTGAAGGAGGATGTGTCCAATTTTGGCATGGGAGCCATTATAAAAATTGAGATTGGTAAAAGGAAGAACTGCTACATATATATATAAAGTTGAGAAAACAAAGAATGGATATATGAAGGAATAAATGAATCTTGAGATAAGAATGGGATGGTTACAGGATGTAAGTGCTTATAACATTTTCTCATTGAAATTTTAGCAAACATTGATGCAAAGAGCAGCCAAGGTGCTGGAATATCGAAGAATTTCTGGCGAGATGGGATTGTAAAAAAATTCGATTTACTCCACAGTTAGGAGTCGCGTATTTGTTGGGCCTATCACTCAACAGTAACTGATTTGGCTAAATTACGTGGCCGGTCGACCTGAAAAGCGGCTTTATTTAAATGCAAGTCGCTATGGAGTATAAGTAACAACAAATTCATAATTCTGCGAAGGATAAGAATTTGCAAATGCAGATAAAGAAACCAAGAACTTTCAGTAGAACTCACGTTTAGTCCTTTTAATTCAGCAACATGATAGCTGAGCAGCTGTAGAGGAATGACAGTAAGGATATTCTGGATGCAATCCACTGTTTTCGGAACACGAAGCACCGAATGCCTATCCTTCAGATCATTTTCTGGTACATCGGAGTCCGCAATAATAATAGGATCACCATCACGAGCAAGGACTTGTTGCAAAGCGTTGATTGACTTCTAAATTAGATAACCAATTTTTTTTTTTTTTTTTTTTATTAGAAATACTGGAAATTACTATTAGAGATATTTTTCAATGCAATTTCTTAACGGATTTCGCAGATTTAAATTTCGGAATGAAAACTTCCTGCAAGCATAAACTACAATTACATTGTAAACATTATCGCTGCAGATGACCATGACGATGCTGCGATTCTTATCAACCATTGCAAGCGGACCATGTTTTAATTCGCCGCTCATTATCCCTTCACAGTGCATATATGACAATTCCTATAAATTTCTTCTAGTCCGAAAAAAAAAATCAACTGAATAAATGCAAATTCTCTGCTCTAATTACAGCATTCCCTCCCAAAATACATACTTTGATTTTCAGTGCACCTTCAAGACATGTAGCGAAATTATATCCACGACCCATTATCAGAAGCGACCGTTCCTTATAAATTTTTTTCGCTATTGTAAGTACTTCATCATCCAGTTTCAAAACTTCTCGAATCAAGTCTGCAAGAAGTCACTCTTTTCACTTTTTCTTCAAGATCTCAGCTTGTCAGCGATGTTGATTGCGGTTTAATAAAGCATGATATGATATGAAGTGCTTCATGTCAGATCACTGGGAAGTATTTTCTTTTTTTGCTTTGTACTGACAGAGATGAATAAGATACTTAACCGAAAAACCATTTGATTAGGAGCTTGGATAAGTTAGGTAATTCATATTTAGGAAATTACAATAATGCAAAAACTTGATTAACAAAATCTTTATCCATTTTTCAATAAGCTCGACAAAAAATATAACCTGGTAACTGTTGTAATCCGTTGACAATATCATTGCGACGCTTGCGCATCGAAATTCGGTCATCGCTTATTGTTAAAGCAAACATTACCAGCGATAAAATTTGCGAAGTGTACGCCTGCAACCAGCAATTTCACTATTAGTAATTCATAATTTTGTTTTAGCAAGTCCGAATTTCTAATCTGCAGGATCAATTTATACATACTTTAGTTGACGCAACACCAACTTCAGGACCAGCATTGATATGAACTCCGCAGTGTGTCTCACGACAAATGCTACTTCCAACGGTGTTTGTAATACCTATTGTCAACGCTCCTCGTGGCTTGCAATATCTGAAGAACCTATCATTGAAATTTCGTAATGGTTCATAAAAGAAAAACAGAAGTTTTCCGAAAGTTTTGACTGAGAACAGTTCGCGAGGAAGTTAAAAAAAACTCGAGTACTAGCCTCAAAGCGTTGAGAGTATCTGCTGTTTCACCGCTCTGAGATATAAAAAAGCAAACATCGTCGCGAAATATTGGTGTTTCGCGATCTAAAAAGTCGCTGGCCAATTCCAGTACCACTGGCAGTTCTGTTAATTCTTCCATGATTTGTCGGCACTAAAAGTTCTTAAACTTCAGTCCCATGAATTTGAAAATAAATAGCAATTAATACATGCGATAGAAATTGATGACTAAGTCTGATCTGTTTACTAAAGAAATATTACTGCAAGAGCTGAGTGGTACGAACTGCCACACGCTACCAAGATTAGTCGCCTACATCGCTTAATATCCAATAAATAGTCCTGAAATGCCAATATGAACCTTTTTTTTTCGAATAGCATTTGCAATAGGATCAAATATTTACAAAATATCACTTGATCACCAGCACTTCCCATTTCTCCTTTGCAAAACCTCTCCTAGATATGCTACTACCAAAGTCAAACTCAGTCGATGGCATCCTTTGATAAAGAGATAGATGCTAGTCTCCTCATCAAAGGATGCTATCCGTTTAAACTTTCTATCTCTATTCAGTTCGTTTACAACTCAGTTATTAAGCCATTTTAGTATTTCTGAATTTAATGAAAAAAAAGAAAAAAAAAAACTACAGAAACCGAGAAATATTTCGATGAAAAAAACTAGTTTCCTTCTCCTTCCATTTCAGAAATTTACGACAACTGTTGTTTCATCTCTCACGAGTAATAGAACTAATGACAACAGAATTCAAATCCATAATGATTAATCAAAAAATACATGATATAATACTTTGGAAAAA
The DNA here is from genome assembly GCA_000499405.2 of Onchocerca volvulus. Classification (NCBI taxonomy): domain Eukaryota; kingdom Metazoa; phylum Nematoda; class Chromadorea; order Rhabditida; family Onchocercidae; genus Onchocerca; species Onchocerca volvulus. The sequence continues at coordinate 6,207,733 of HG738138.1, forward strand.
AAGCAGACCTTTATACCTCCGAGAACAACAGTACCATCATCAAGTATACGACCTCGCATTGTGTTCACAATGGAATCCGGTTGTTCATAAATTTCCTTCTGCATAAATGTTTTGAAATTACCCATCATTATTTCTTGCAACTCTAACGTCAAATTTTGAACCTCACGTGTTTGCGGAATTTCATCTCCACGCTTTACGCGATGTATTGATAATGCTGAAAGACAAAATGCCGCATGAAAATTCAAATTGAATTTTCATGTTCGAGAAAAAACGTATTTTTTAGAATAGTTTATTCCTGAAGTCTTAATTCTATTGACCCAATAGTGAAACTAATTTAACGAAAGTTACGACCTCGCTCGGATACAAAATACATAAAAACTAACACCCATTTTCGATCATAGCTACATCATCGTCTTCCAGAAAAATGACCTGCTTTGTATGTTCAACAATTGCGCTAAACAACGAATATAATTGGCTAATAGAAGATAATTCTTCTTTGGTTCAAAGCTTCGAACTTCAAAATTGAAAACAGAGAAGAAAATGAGTTATATAATTACTGAAATATTTCAATCCTATTTCGTTATACGCAATGAACATGAATGAATAATTCGAAAGATTACCTTGCATCAGATGCAACAAAATATTCCGCTTCTTTATAATCAAAAATTTGAAATGCTGCCTCATTGGATGCTGGAAACCACTTTTACGAGTTAACATTCTGCATAAAAGAAGCTAACTAAGCAAATAATAGCTTTCACGTATGTTTACGGAAACGAAAAACCTTCCCCTCCTTTGATGGGCGTACTTGTTTTGAATCCTGTTTCGATAATCATTGTTGGCTCCATATACGATTCATTGGCGTATTCGGAAGATATGAAGCGACGAGCTAAAAAATTCTTAGAATCTGAAAGGTGAAATTTTCTCGGATATTAAAAAACCAAAAATTAATAGAAGGAGTTGAACATTGGCCTTGTTAATTGCTACGAAAAAAACAGCTCTAGAAAACGATTCAAAGCTACCTTTACTAAAAAATACTGGAAAATGATTAGTAGAGAGCCTTCCTGTGGTTTTAATTCCAATAAGAAGAGGACTACCACGTCGTGTTGCCACAAGCTGACCAGGAAAACGATTGCTTTTGAAAGCTAATGCAAATGCACCTTCCTAAAATGTGATAGCCTTATATAATTTTATAATGGAAATTTAGGCATATATGAAGCGCTGTCAGGAGCTCTGGAGTTCAGACTGGATTCTTGCGATAATGATAATGAAAGTAATGAACTAATGCATATGGAAATAATGAAATTGTTTCTTTTTCCAAACAAAAGGGGCAAACAAGCGACTGAAGTTATTGATTACAATGAAAAGCTAAATTTCAATTACTAACAAGATGCTGAATGGTAGCCTCAACAAGCTGACGGAAACTAGCTCCTTCACATTTATTTGTAATGTGTTGAATCAGTTTCACAATTACTTCGGTATCAGTTTCCGACTCAAATTCATAACCTTTTTTCATCAAATATTCCTTAACTTCGCGATAGTTTGTTATGATACCATTGTGGACAACCAAGAATTCTGCAATAATCTGGGAGATACATTAAAATAAAGACTATTTCAATAGAAATTGAAGTTTTTTAGTGAATACCGTATACTTAATAGTTATGGAACATACAATAAAAATATACCATTTTGAGTATTTGATCTTTGTGGGTGAGAGTTGACATCCCGGGGAGAACCGTGTGTCGCCCATCTCGTGTGTGCAATACCACAGTGTGTTTTGTACACAATATTATCACTGCGGATATGGCTCTCTAAATATTTGCATAGATAAGCTTCAAATAATCATTCTAGATTGTACATCAATATACAATCATGAGTGCCAGAGAAATACCGGCTTTTCAGGCTGAATCATTCCATTATTTAATCTTGAACATACCTTTTATGTAGTCTTCGAGTACGCTAACTTTACCAACTTTCTTCAGAAGAGCTACTTTCGAACCAATTTTTGTGTTATCCGCTTCATCATCCACAGCAAGTCCTAAAGTATTTATTCTTTGAGCTTATATAAAGTACAACGGCTATAAGATCTCTATATTTACTACTTGGATAACTCAATAGTTACATCATTAGCATAATAAGGAAGTAAAACATATGAGAAAAATTTCCTTGACGATAAATATACAAAGAACTTTTTTTGCTAAAATTTAGGCTTGAGGTTAAAGAGCTCGAGACTTTTCGTATTTGGCATCTGTACCTGCGGAATCATAGCCACGATATTCCATCCTGTGTAAACCCCTGAGCAGTATATCAATTATTTCACTCCGCTTTCTTGGCGTTAAGAAGTTTAAATATGCAAAAATCCCACACATCTCGGAAAAACGTAAATTGTATTTTTCCCCTCGATACTAAAAGAAAATTTGATACAAATTTGAAAAATTATCAAAACATAACATGCGTTTCTGCAGTTCCATTTATTATAATATAAAATTGCGTGGTAAAATCGCCTTAGACGTAATTCTTTTCGACAGAGAATTTGTTTTTAATAAGATATGTACTTCGGATTGTTAAGCTCCCCTTTTAAAATATTTCTATGCATTGCCTCAGAAAATAATATGATAAGAGAAGACATTATTTCTTCATTAAGTAGGATATATTAAAAAGTGCATTTTAATGAAGAAAGAAAAAGAACATTGTACTTATTTCTGAATCTCATTTGAAAAAGTGTATTGAGAGGGATAGAGAGAAAGTAAAATTACATGCGAGTAGTCCGAAAGTGAACATCACAGACTTTATCAATGATTAGATTGGGTTATCAATGATGTGATGCGAAGAAGGAAAGGATACGTGACATTTATGTGATGATCAGAGATCTCTACAATTAACACTGTCGTACAGACATAATTTCCTTGTCATTGATGAACGACCCAAAAGTTTGGTCACAATAATCCCACCATTATATTCCTTCCCTCCATTTTCAAAGTCGAGTATTTATTTCGCAGAATACAATAATAAATTTGAATGACCCACAGCTAATATAAAGAGAAATTCGTTCAGCGCTTAGCGACTTAGTTCCAGTTTTCTTTTGCGACATATCACTTCATACAGAAGATCCATAAATTCAAAATACGCAGTTAGGAAAAGAGACCTATGGCCTGAAGCACATGGATATAGAATATATTAACAATGCTTGAATAAATTTGCAATGCACCTCATCATTTCAATAAATATAAAGAAACGAAAGGAAAAACGGACAAAAGATAACAAAGAGCGAAAAACACTATCGAGAAGGATTATAATTCAGCAATTTAAGCAACTAATCTTAAAATTCGATTGTTATTTTTAAAGACGGAAAAATTATGTAGGATGTGATCTGTAAAAAATGAAATTAATAGAAGAGTACAAAATTGAGATGTACTCTATCATCCACTGAATGATAAAACCGTGTATTGATACAAAACCATCTCCACAGTATGTATGCAATGATGATTCATGATTAATGTTTCCAATGACGCATTATTTGCTTGATGTTTCATATCTGCATCATGCCACTACTATTTTGATCAACGCTGTCATGTCCAAACAAACAAGTTTTGTGAAGGAATTCCTACCGTTGCATTGGTCTCAATTAGCAAGAGAAATTGGCGAAGCTTGAATCTTTCTCGGAGGATCCAAATTTTTGTAGTTCACTACACAGAATCTTTTAGCTATAACATCTATAATCTATATGGATATAAATAAAAGATAACAAAAAGCTTGCTGCTTATATACCCATCAGTAATCTATCCAACTCTTTCTGAAAGTTTATATATTGAGACCATTTCCCAGAATACTTGGTAATAGAATACCCGGATTGTGAATTTCATGATACCAACTCGTCTGGCTCAGTTGTAGGAAAGAGAAATTAGTTGTGCATGCTCAATTAATTAACGATAAGTAGGTCGGGGGAACTTTTCCAGGAAGTATTAAATTGTAAGAAATAAGATGGTTGAGAGAAGAAGAGGAGAGCAATATTCTTCGATTGCCATTGCTCTCAGTATCTCTGTCACAGTACACTGGATTTCAAGGTCATCAAAGGTGTACCCAATAATTAGAAAAATAGGGAAAAGGAAGAAAAAATTTCAAAGGAAAAGTAGTTCCCTCCCTACGTGTGTCTGAGACAGGGTCATGGATCATCTATCTTTAGAATATGATGTTCTAATGTTTTCTGAATAAAATTGTGATCGACTGTTATGCAGTCAGGAAAAGATATACGGCACATTTCTGAGAATGAGAGGACCAGAGAAATGGAAAGAAATGTATGGTTTTTTTTTTCTTTTTCGAAGAAAATCATAAATCGAAAATCTGATTTGCTCTTTGAGAATAGAAATTATAAGTGTCCAAACAGTCATTAATCACATGTCAGACAATGCGAAAGTGATTCCATGTGCACATGGAACGAGAGGGCCAGAGAACCGAAGCAGGATCCTTTCCGGAAAAACCAATAAATGAGGACTTTTGAAATGACAAGTGAGTCAGCCCAGAACACTTATCACCTTTGAAACTTAATGTCATCGAAATAATAAATTATAACAGCTTTATATCGAATCCAAAGCTGTTGTGAACTGATAATGCACTCACCGACCGGCTAAGGACACTTAGTTTTCAACAGAGAATCTAAGAGCTTAGAATCTTGCATCAATTGATGCTAATGCCGGAAATGCAGGAAAAATGTCGAACTTTTGGTTTTTGGTTTTTGGTTTTCAGGAAGAACTATATATGTCCTTCCTAATTCGACTTCTCTAGCTCTCTCATTTTTACATTTTCCATTAATGACTGTCATTTCACACGAATATGAACAAATTCTACAATTCTCTCCAGGGAAACTTCAGAACTTTGAATATTTATAATCAATAACTTTACAAAAAATTCGTCCGCATTCTTCCGGTTTCTCTGAGCATATGCAACTGATTAGTTTATATTTCAAAATCTGTTTTAAAAGCTTAATCGCCTCCCCGTAAATACGTTCGGAAAAAAATCGCGAATCGGTGATTTTCAGTATTATTATCGTCCCTCTCGCTGTCGGATACTGTTTTTGCAGCTCTCTAACATTTAACCGCTACATTGTTTCAATAATTTAGAAATTCGATTATCAGTAGTTAATCTTAGCAATGTAACGTGCTTCCGAGTCACAACTTCGTGGAAGTAGGGTATCAGAAACCCAGAAATTTGGAATATTACCATAGACCTTTCGGAAGAGACAGGTAGATTTTAGGTAAATCTTTAGATTTAGATAAATTAGAATATTGTGAATAAGTGATTTTACCAAAATTCTTAAATATCAATCTTCCGGAACAGTTGATTGTGTGAGCTTCTCTATTTTTTGTTGACGGAAGCGATCACGACTTTTTTCCGTGGCGGTATTAATAAATGATTCTATCGTTACTCCTGAGTTAGAATGCCGTAATTTTATAGCTAGGGATACTCTGAAAAATAGCTGATTTTTAACTCGGAATTCTTCGAGATTTTCCGTCTCAACAACTTTCAATTCCGTTTCCATCCAAGTAATGAAGAATCCAAAAATGCCAGTTATGTTTTGGTTTTATTGAAATTGTTAATAATGGATATGCTGGAATGAAATGTACCAATTCTGTTGAATTAATGAAACTCATTTACAGCAGAGATAGATTACGAATAAATTCGTATAGTCTCACTTTCCTTCGAATTTATTTCATATCGAACCCACTCTAGAACAGCATTGCGTTCCAGATGATGTCATTTGAAAGAGTACATTCAACAGTGTTTCGCAGTCTTTCTGCTTTTTAAGATTAAAATATCAGCAAAGCATTTTGTTATTTGATATTAAGCCGACATTAAAAATGATAGATCATAACTATAAGTTTAATAAGAATAGTCACTGAAAAAATTATAACCCGCCGTTTGGTTAAAGAAAAGATTATTACAAAGTGAGTTTTTTTTCAGCGAGAAGATGAACACCTAGTGAATATTTTTTAGTAGTCTTGTTTGAAAAATGATAAACTTTCCAAGACATCTTAGGGTTACTTCCTTTTTTAAATTAAGCAAACAAATAATCTAATGAAGGATTAAATATTTGAAACGATTGAGAAGAAATGAGCGATGCATCATCGATTTGCAATAAGAAAAGGGAAGCGATTCGGTTTGTATGACATGAAGTAAATAATGGCATCGCCATCGTAAAGTGATATAACATGATAAATAAGAATCTTGAATATCTAGAATATGTAGCACAACATCACTTCTAGGACGTGTCCTTTGCCTCGTCAAAAACATACTTATTAAGTAATACTTTACCAGCATTGATGATGTAAGCTGATGTACGCAATATTTTATCAGCATTTAATTAGTAATGGTTTAGCGGTACATAATTGAAAATTTTTCAAAAAATCAGCATAGCAAAATATAAGCTTGATTCGAAGCAAAATGTAGTTCATCTTATTGACCTGTCAAATATGGAAATGGTAGAAAGAAAACATGGTGGGAAACTTCACAAAAATCTAATTATCATGTTTCTCAATCATTATATCTTTTTCAGTATTGATCAGTGGGGTAAAAAAAGATGGAACAATATTTGCGATAGCATTTCGTACCAGGATCAGTTGAAATGAATTATGAAAAGCCTTTGATGATAGACTTAGACGAAGTATCGCATCGCTCCACAATAAAAATGAAAATGAAAAATGAAAAGTTGTTACATATCTACTGCTTTTTCGTATTTGTAATAAGGTCAGAAAATTTCTTGCCAGTAATTTCACTGTACGCTTCAATTAAAAATAAGCATGAGATCAGATTTAGGGCATTCTGATAAAAAGTTGGCAAACTACATAGTTATCTTTGCTCTTCATCACTATTCAACGCCTTAAGTCACGACTCGAGAATCTGAAGAAGTATGCTGAATGCCTGTTTTGAAAAACTTGCAACCTCTTTATTCCATTCGCTTTTTTTTTTTTTTTTTTTTTTTTTGTTGTTGTTTCTTCGGAATATATTTAAAAATTTATAGTCTACTCTTCAAAACAAGAATGTCTCGAGTTGAATAGACTGTAATTTCTTGCAATGAAAACTGTAATAATTATTAGAAACATATAATCAAATTATTTCATTTCTTGAAGTTTCCAATTGAAGTCTCTTGCGATAGTCAAAATATTAGATAACGAAAGCAAATTTTAGTATTTTAAAAAACTTATCCAGAATGCTATAATTTGTTGTTAAGGCCGTAGCCGCATCATTTTCAACAATTCTTTATCTTAAATTTTGTGTTTTGTATAATCCAATCCATTTAAAAATAGTTTTGACGAAGTCAGTTTGAACTATTCATTTGAGAACACTCATTATTCAGTTATCTTCTAAAAAGACCGTGATTTTTATTGTAGACACGAACTAAATAAGATTCTGTTGTTGAATGCAGAAACTGAAGCAATGGAACTCAATGTGAAGTAGTAAAGTAGAAGATAATGCATTTCGATATCAATATGCAACCAGACGATATTAAAGCAAGAAATGAGAGAAATGCCAGTTCAATTCACTTTGAAATAAAATATGCTCTATGAATTCTAGCAAAAAATCTAGCTACAAAGCGCTTGATGTAATATTGATCTTTAAAATGAAAGAAACGCCGAAGATTCTTACTCAATCTTTTTAATATCACTCTTTTAAAAACAACTTTTACCTATAAAAGATTAATATATACGGAAGAAAATTGTTTAATTCCGCTGAATTATGAATGAGACAACAGTCATTGCGAACAATGTCTGTGATTTAAAGTGGTGCAAAATAATAACGGTGGAAATATGCCAGTTAGAGTCTTCAAGCTAAATATTCAGTATATATTGATTAAGAACTAAATATCGTCGCAGTTTTCTGCACAAAATTTCACAATAATAAATGCCTATTAACATTTTCTAATTATTAAGCTTATTAACATTATTAGTCTCAAGCTTATCATCATTTTTAATGCTTTGAAGGAAGTAAGCCAGCACTTTGCACCATCGTACTGAAAACAATGATTTGCGGAAATAAGACATAGTGGATAATGGAAGGCGAAACAGAAATTCAATTTGAAATATGAATATATTACCTGGATAGAAAACAATATTTTTGGGCAGTGTAGCCGATACTATGGAAAATGAGCGGTTTTATCGCACGAAAATTAAGGTAATTTTTCAGAACTGATCTTTATCCAAGATTATAGATTGAAGAATGCAAATTTATTGCATGTTAATGCGGTGTATAGATTAACCTCCAGAGTCGATGGATAGCAATCATTTTGATTGTAGAAAATATAATTGTGATATTTATAATCATACATTATTCTCTTAAATGCAAAAATAATTTAATTGCGAATATGAAAAACAAAAAGAAATCAAAGTTTCAGTTTCTCTTTTCCTCTCTTACCCTTAAAACACAGTGGTCGGTTTGCAACTGTCTTGAAAAGATGTTGATTATTTCGCCCTTTCATCCCGAAAATTATTAAAGCCATTCCAGCTTCCGTTCACCTGTTTTCCATGATTATGATGTGATCACATAGTAAGAAATGTCGGAAAAAGTTGCCGAAAAAATTAGATGAAATCGGATTACTGTCAGGATTTTTAGGAAGGGGAATAATACTGCTGTGTTCAGGATCACAACCGGTTTCAAACACAGAAGCATCTCCTACTAGCGACTACTGCTTGATGGATTATCATCTCATTATCTTTATTTATTATGTCGTATTTGCAAATGCTTTTAGCATATAAGATATGAAATTGCTAATTACTTGTTCCATGAGACAGAAAATTACAGTTATTACGTCGTTAAGGGAATGAGCACGTGAAATCAGAAGTTACTATTACAATTTTACGTTAAAGAAAAGCCATCTATCCGTTTTTAAGCATCACCCCGCTCTATGTGTGAATTAATTATCACTTATTTTTCTGTATACTTGTCTGAGGTGCAAAGTGGGTGTCACATTGATGGTAATTATTTTTTTTGCAATTAGATTGGGAACACTCAAACCAGTTTTCTGAAAAAAAAAAAAAACAGCTTTATATTTTTTGTTACGAGAAAATGCTCTTAAGTAGAGTGCAAGTAGCATTAAAACTTATTTACATTTATATCAACTTATCCATCCACCCACCCACTCATCCACCTACTCATTCAGTAAAATTAGTAAGATCTGCAGCATTTTTTTAAAAGTTAACTCTTGTCTTCAAGGTTTGTGAACTTTGTTTTTCCAAAATTTCTTGGTTTTACAGTATATTTGACCAAGTTTTAAATGGTTTTTTAATTTAATCACATTTGCATTTTTTAATCTTGGAACAGATCAGAACAGACGTAGACAAAAGAAACAATAATAAAAAAGGTAGCTAAAACAAGGATAAATATCTGGAGGCAAAATCTGTTTTTGTTTTTTCGCAATTACTTTTCATTGAGGAATATTAATATTTTTCGGTTTATCTTCTTGAAATTATGATCTTTATGCAGCTTGTTTCAAACTTTTCCTTTTACCGTTTTCATTGCTTGTCATTCATCCATTTTCAGATTTTAAAAGTTAAGTTTCTAAAGATATTTGTGATGCTAATATAGCAGGATTTCGTGACACATACGCGATAATAGAAATATTTTTGATATGCTTAATAGGTGGCTTGATTGCTTGCATATTATAAGAGCGGTATTATGTCCGGAGATGTGATGTTTTTTAAATGATAGACCTCGAGCAACGTTTTAAGAAGATCCTAGTTTAACTTTTAATCTGCTATTATAAATGAAATTACTTTTTTTTTCTGCTTCAAATGGCACATTTTTACCTTTAAATTAACGGTCGACAATATGATCAGCGAGTGAATTATTTGAAGTTTTTCAGTTTAGATTCTCATCTCTTACAAAAGATGCATGAATAAACTTAATACGCAGTGCAATGGTTCCACCACCTGAAGTAAACTAAACACTGTGATTTCTGATTTATTTAGAGTAAAATCACAACATAATCCTGAGCTTCTTCAAAGATATGGATTCGTAAACAGATCTGTTTATATTTTGCCATTTTGTTTTCAAATCACTGCATCAAGTTTCTTTTTGATCATTGAAAGTGAGTGTCTGTCTCATAAACTTTGCATTCTTTCTCACATTTTTAAATTAGCAGACTTACTCTCATAGGTTCTGAAATCATATCTTTATACTACATACAACTGATAGATTAATTAGTACAATCTTATGAATTAGTTTAGGTAGAAACAATATCCCACTGTGCAAAGTTTGGTCTCTTTTTTGATCATTCATTTCACAAAATATTTATATCTATGAAATTCCCTTACATTCATTGTCGTTTACTTCAGACTGCTTCTGAAAAATTCTAAACTCACTATTAAATCAAGTGTTTTAAAATAGTTATGATCGACATTTTATTAAATCAAGTTTTTCAAAATAGTTACAATCGATGCTTCACAACAAATTGCTCAGGCCCTAGATTATATATATTTTCAATAATATCGACATATGAAATGAATGGTGCTATTCGAAAAGTTTCGCATGTCTGTCCTAAATTTATTCGTTCAACTGAATTGTCACATGCCTTTTGTAATCTTCAAGTTTTTAAGATAAATTATCTTCTAATTATTCATTTAAAATGTCTTTCTTGGACGAACATCATAAAAGGAACGTAATTTTCTTGTTGTCGCACTAGAAAATCCATCCTAAAAAAGGAATTATAATTTTGTAAAAGGAAAAATTTTCTGACTGCAAAACCTTTGTAATAATTACATTATTTATAACTGAATTCACAATTACTATTGGTCATTGCTTTTTGTTATAATAAATTGAAAGAGTAAGCGTCACTTTACATTTGAAATGTTGTAAGGCATTCCGAAGAGATGGATAATTTATCTTTACTTTTTACGTCCATTCTGACGGATAGATACGAATACAACCTAAGCCAAAATCAAATTTAACATTGTAAAAATAAAATGTAACCTTATCAATACCATAACTTTTAATAAAATAAAAAAAAAAAAAACTAAGCTCACCACACTAGAAATCGAACCAAACATATAAAATGAAAAGAAACTCAAAAAAAAAAAAAAAAAAGTTAGTAAGGAAAAAAGTAGAAACTCAAAACCAAGCAAAATACAAATCAAGCGATCATATTCATGAAGTAAAAATAAAAAAGACAAAAAAAAAGGTAAAAATACTTAAAGAAATAAACCTTTTGATTACGAATCAAAAATTCTAAATTTAAAATCATCCTTTGAACACATCTATCACGAAAATTGGTATCATAAAACTGATTTGAAATTTTTTGAGATCGTATTAAAATTCTGCCATGACATTTCATTTATCTTTCATTTATTTTTTTTTTTTTTTTTTTTTTTTTTTTTTTTTTTTTTTTTTTTTTGTTTCTAATTGTCCATGTTTTTACGAAAAATGAGTTGTATTCGTATTTAATTTACATGTATTTTGACAAAAATTTCACCAACAGTAGACCACATCAAATTTTTACAGAATATCTGAAAGATGCATTGCCTCAAATTATTCACAGAAATCGTGAACGTAGCTTAAAAATTTAGGAACACTTTGATATCCTCTGACAGTCTAATGAGTCATAGAAGATATCAGGTGATCAGTGAGTTAAAGGTATTCGACCTTTCGTTTAATTATATTAATAGATGAAGGGAAAGCAAACTTTTTATATCATCTTTTTTTTTCTTTCTTTTTTTTTTTTTTTCAAAATCCAAAGTTTTGATCGTGTTAGATCAGATTGACACTATCCGACTTTCTTGACTTTTCTTTTTATGCTATTACATGAATCCTTAGGAAAAGATCAAATCGGATTCTTGCGAATGTATTTATAAGCTCCTCGCAGCGACTTGGAATCCCATTTAAATGATATAGTTTCAGGGTCTTAACTTCATTTCATATTTCAGTATATTATGATGATGGTTGCAGAACAATGGAATGCTTTTTATTTACCCAAATTGATGGTTCCACAAAAAGTACGGACTGACTGCTCAAAAAGAAAAGACGTGATTATTTTCATGTTTTATTGCTTTTCATAAAAGTATCTTTTGCATTAAATATTTATGTATAAAAAACAAATGTTCTAGTGCCGTCTGACGAATTTCTAGCCTAATGATTTCAAAGCCCGATACTTTTGCTTGCAAAAATTTTCAAAAATCGTATTTTCGTATTTTTTTTTACGATCAATGCATACAATTCTTACATTATATCGTCGCGTTTACATTTGTTTCCTTATTAGCTTCATTATGTATTTACGTTAATTATTATGTAAACATTAGTTTTTCGAAAATTTTTTCGAAGATTTTAGGCAGAATTTTTTAGGCTTATTTTGAAATTTTTTCCTGTTTTGAATGTCATTGTATGGAAAACATAATACAATATCTTTCATCTCTCATAAATTTTAGAATGCAAAATTCGTTAACATAATACTTCGCCCTAAATGTGAAATACGATCTAAAAATATATTGGGAAATATTCTGAAATAAGTTTTTCTTGCTTTATTTGAGGACTCAAGCAGAAGATAGTTATCCATTGCTTCCAATTCGGATTTTCGATTTTCTTCAGTTCATTCGATTAATTTCAACCATCACATTTCCTGGTAGACTTTTAACATAAAACCTACTTGCGTAAACAAAAATTTTTTTATCTGACAGGAGATATCAAAAAATACATCAGATTCATGAAATTTTTCACGCAGATTAGAACATATTATTGTTTAGATCATGGAACTATTTAGTCTTGACAATAATTACTTGTTATCAAGCAGGATTTTTTGCCAATAAGGAATGATAAGCAGTGAGTGCTTAACGAGTGGTGGTATTTTTGGTAGTACAAACTATCGAGAGAAAAGCGATCAATTCAATTTAGGTAAGAACGAATTGCAGCTAAATTCGTTTTGCAAATTAAATGAAACATATAGGTATCAATCAGTACATCGAGATAATCAAAACCTGTTGCGAGAAGTGACTTCCTTAAAACTTATAATTTACGCGGATTTGATCAATAGTAAATGTTGCAAAGAAAATCGTAAATGTGATGCAGTTCTAATCGCAAAGTTTATCTTAATCAAAGCTGGTTTCATAATAGAGATGCTATGAAGATGTGAGACATTCCGGATATCATGCCAAGTTAATAGATTGGTTCGTGCACCATGCATGATAAGTGAAATAAAAGAGGACAGTGAGATGTTAAACAGTCTGGATCCGGAAGATGAGATTTTTCGTTGATTTTGTCCTTTTCTATGGCCTATAAATTGAAATGTCGATGAAGGAGGAACATTACTTTCACGTGTTTGCTTTGCCTTCTTGTTTTCATATTTCCCTCTTTAGTTCCTACTTTTCTGTTTGTTTAATATAACCATAGCTTACTTTCCTTTTTTCTTCCTCATCATTGTTTCTGCAGTACGCACGTGATATATTCGTGAACGATGAAAACTCACAAAATGAACTTTTTGGAATAGTTCAAAGTGGTAGAAATTCGATTTCTATGAAGAGAAGATCGAAAACTTGTCGCCCCTCCTTCCAATCAGGAATTCAAAATTTTCCGTCATCCTCTCCAGACCTTCCCAAGACTCGACGAGACATTTCAAGGAAGCATTTAGCTAGTTGCCAGGCAACGTCATCATTTCTGGTCACCCTTACCGCTCCTCTTGCTCTCATCCCTATCCCAATTTAGTGTATCATTGTCTCATTCTCTTCTTTTTCTCCTCTTCTCCATTTCTCCTCCACCCCGCCTCCCATATCTTCCCCATCCCATCTTCAGCAGCTTCCTCTCACCACACAAAATCCGCCGTTCAGCAAGTCGCGCAGCACGATCGTCTGGCAATCTGGCAATGCAGCTTGCTTGCATTCTGCGTGATAACTATCTAGGAGTCTGCAAGCATCCTTCAACACTCGTATGTTCTATTTATTTTTATTTTCATTGCAACTATTTCCTGTGGTCAGTAAAGCAAGATACAAGTAGCATTATACATCTTCAAGCGCTGCAAATTTCGTTATTCCTTTCGTAAGTTATGTCTATATATTTGCTATACGTGCGTTTAAGCATTCGTATCGTGCGAATTATATAGCTTAAATTTCATCGCTTCTGTATTTCTGATTTTTTACGCGTGTCTCATTTTTTAAAACTGAAATTACCTTCGCAAATTTGGTAATCGCAATTCATGGCGAAACACCTCCGGATGCTTTTCATAACGGAAGATTAGGTTGCAAAACTTTTAGACTGTCTTTCTTCAGGAGATAATCTGATAATGAATGTAATTCAGACATTTTGTCCTCTTTTTTTGTTACATAGAAATGTCACAAACACTGTGATTCTAGTAGTTCATTATCAAGTAACTCCATGAGCAATTTAATCTTTAATTAACCGAGTCGAGATGCATGCTATGTCTTCGCAATTCAGTTGATATCTTGAGGCTGAGTTACTTGTTTCTAGAATGTTGCATTAGTTTGAACTAAAGTATGTAAAGTACATCGACGACTAATGGACGTTATATGTTGATATCTTTTTCATTCTGAATCTTCACATAATTCATGTAAGCCAAATATATATATATATATATATTTTTTTTTTTTTATAAAAATAAAACAAAAAACAGAACTTAGCTTTTTTTTTTTTTGATTCTACTTCTTATATCCCTCATATGAGATTGATGAATAGTAGGCTAACTTTCAATAAATGAAAGGTCACTGAACTAGATGAAAAGGTGAAAGGTCAGTGGAAACTAACAGACTGTTACTTAGTCTGTGTTGTGAAATACGAGACAAATGCTCTATGTTTGTGTTTGCAAGGAAGAGGGAAGTGATGCACAGTATGCAGTAGTATATAGTGCAAAGTATAGTATAGAGCCACATGACGACGTTGTCTGCTTGGCTTCTTATCAATATTTAGCACCCTCCCAATCGCAATCTTTCCCTCTCTCTCTTTCTCGTTGAGGAAGGATCGATACTGGAATGCAATGTCCACTAGTGTCCATCGCTCCCTCCCCCTCCTTTGTTTGGGACAAGAGCAATAGTTGCTTCCCTCGCCCTACTCTTTCTCCTTGCTTCCATATTCTATAACTACTAAGATCGGATGAAAAGGGAGAAAGATGGATGAGTAGTGTTGCCTCACTCGTCACTTCACTTTTCCCCTCCCCCCCAACCCCTCCCTCCTTTTATCTATCCTCTACAAGGTGTCCCCTCCTTAGTTTGCTGTTGAAAATGAGCTTGCAGTGCCACCGCACGCTAATGCGAGCGCCAGCATTTTGCTACGGATTTCTTGAATGCTTTGAATGATAACGACGTGCCACGCGCAATCTTTTCTGTCGCTGCTAGGCAAGCTCAACTCTGCTATTTATCAGAAGCCTAACTCCAGTACTGCTTATCACGAAGCCTAACCTAATCTATGTGTTTTTGATATCTTTCATTATTATCTCGTAAAGGTTCTTCCCTGATTACTTTACAAAAGTCTCAATACTGGCTAGATTAGAACGCGATAGTCTCTTTGTTGTGATAAGGATTGGCTGGTGAACTTTGTGGACTAAATTATTGCTTTGGTACTTGTTTATCATAGACGAGCTCTGAAATTGATTCTATCAGCATGACTGAAGCTGAATAATATCGTTTTGATAGGATCAATTCCATACTAGTTTGAAATATGAAAGTGCAATCGACACTCTTCACTTTGCAACTAAAATGATGTTGTGACTGATGTGTCGAATTATGCATTATAGTTAACTGGAAGAAACGGCATCTAATTGTGATAATGAAGCCAGAAATTTATATTTATCTCTTCTTGAGAAGCACGAACAATTATTGTTTTCTCCATTAGTTATTATTTGTCATTTGATTCCACTAATATTTCATTTTCTTCAGATAAACAACTGACTTTGTTTTTACGCAAAGCATACCATTCTCCATCTCTTCCTATAATAAGCAATTTTGATATGTTCTTGATGAACGATTGACTTGTTGCTTTTATCCTACCCACTTTCTCCTGAAAGCACTTTTCAAATGGAAGTACAACTTTCATAAATACGATTAAATTAGTATGAATAGGTGAATACTGGAAGGAAAATCAAGTTTGGTAGATAAAACATCCCAAAAACGCTTAAGTTTGGATTATAAATTCTTTCAATGCCGAACAAACTATATGACTGGAAAAAATAAGCTTTGTGCTATGCCACAGCTTATAATTTTCAAACAGACATTAAACAGATGGAAGAAGAAAGATGAAGATCAGGATTAAATTTTCCTATTGGAGTACCAATTTCAAAAGATGCACAAGTTCTTACTACTTTTGGGTCACAACCTGGAGAAGCTTTGATTTGATTGGTATTTATACCTGATACTTGCGAAGAAAACTCATTGCAGTTGGGTGCGAATTAGAAGATGCATTTTTAGATGCTTGGAGTTTCCCTCAAAAAACATTTACGGTAAAAAGACGATAATAATAGTAAAATTGAAGGTCGTATAACCTTGCATCGTATCCAATACCTTAAATATAGATTGATGATGATGATGCACAGTAGGCTGCTAATGGATGGATGGAAGAATGAATGGGATGAGTGAGCGGTCACATACGACGATTTTTGTATGCGTTCGTTCCGATTTTGCAGGTTAATGCATACTTATTTTGGTTTGTTATGCTATGCTATAACTATTACAGTACAATCAGTTTCTGCAGTATTCTTGCACGCTATGAATCACCGTCTTTTCTATCGTCTACAGCTATACCTCCCTTTTTTTTTTTTTGGAATGATTTATTAGACATGTATAGGACCGACTTAAACTTTACCAACATTAACTTTTTTTTCTTTAAATTTTGTACTGTTATATTATTATTTTATAACATACATGTCAGAATTATAAAGAGGGGAAGACACAAACTTTTACCAGTTATTTTTAGGAGTAATTGTTCTTTTTTTCTGAGTGGTTTTTTTTTTTGGTGGAAGTATTCTTTTTGTGACTGTTATCGTATAATTTTCTTATGGATTGTTAAGAGAATTTTTACGAAATATCTCGACGTTAATTTAAGAACTAAGTGGCTCATACATCATATCAATATACTGCATTATTCAGAAAGGAACTGCACTATTGTCAGATATCTACCGATCTGGGGTTGAAATGCTGAATTTGAGCTGACGAGTAAGTTTGTACTATTAAATAGATTAGGTATGAGTGGAACGAATGATGATTGACTGAACGGATACTACTGATCTTGTAAATATTCCCAGTCCAAATCATTTGAATGTCCCAACTGTTCCACATTATTGCTTCACGACATCTGGTGCTTTCCATCAGGTGTTCTCTTCTCCGCACTTTTTCACGATCAATCTTTTCTCGACGGTTCTGTATTGTTTTTTTTTTTCATAACTTTTCCGAAGATCTGATCTGAGAATTAATTCATCATTTTTGCATGCCATAGAGTATGAGATTTTAAAGATAATTTGATAGTGAATATAATGATTAACTTTTTTTTTTTTTTTTTTTTTTTTGATCTAGTCAACTTGAAATATGTAGCAAAATTGTAAAAAAAATAAGTGAGATTTATGTAAAGAAATAAAGAATATGAAGTTAAAAGTAACTGTTATACAAATTTTGCAGTAATGGACTTGCATTTTCATATCTGACAACAGCAACTCTTATGCAGAGTGGATTTTGTCTGGCGAAACTTTTTATTTTAACTGGCTAATTTTTCAGAGAAACTCTATGTAGCTTACACTTTTTCTTTAAAGAATGAATTTTCTACAGTTTCGATTTCCTCATACATTTTCTTTTTTTTTTTTCTTTTTTTTTGATTCTTTGTTTTATTGCTTTTTCAAGAAACGGAATAAATCCTAAAGGATTTTAAATAGCTTGTGCCATGCGGAATTCATTCATGTTTTCGCTATCATAATTGTACTTCAAGTAATGCTTCTTTTTGCTAAATTCTGAGCATTACTCATACATTTTCAGTTTAACTGCAAGATATGCAACTGATCATCATAGTGATAGTTTATATATGGATCATAAACGCAGTGAGGATAACTAAAAATCGTTGATGAATCCATCAAGTCCAATAAAGCGAAACAATTTTTTACCGTTCGAAATCTCTCATACAGGATCTCCGACGAAATAAATCGAGAGTAGTTGAATATCGTCGTTGTGGACTGTCAGAAAATTCACAATATTATTTCATCGAGCCGAGATGTGCGCTAATGCTGGCAATCAATCGCCCACCTAAATGGCATTCCAGATGGCTCAACTGTTTTAAGAGTATTGATATGCGATTAAATGAAGTGCTGATCGAGATGTTGAAAGTAAAGAAATGAATGATGAATTCAGGGAATAACAAGTGTGATGGAGAGATTATTATAACGATTAAAATAAAAAAAGTATGGTCAAAAAAATTAAAAATATATTAGTTGCTGCGAAAGATGCCTTTGAAAGGAACCACTTTCTCATTAATTTTCATTGTCTGTGTAATTTTTCATCAAAGTTTAGGAGGTATACGGATTAGTAATGAAATCTTTTTTTTTTTTTCTGAAATAAGAGTTCGCAGTATTTCGCAAGCTGCCATGTTTAAAACCTAGAATTTTTTTTTGGAAAATTTGATTCGCTATGAGATCTTTAAAGATGGGTTACGTTTCGTATAATCTTCATCTTATGATGATAGTATTATGAAAAGAAAAAGAAATTGCTTGTCGTGTAGTCTGATTGCTAAGCTTCGTTATAGATTATTTGACTGTTAAGTATCTCTAGATTTATCGCAATGACATCAGTAACTCATTGCAACGATTTATCCTATTGTTTCAGTGTTACTATTTTTTTTTTTTTTTCGCTTCCATTCTTATTGTTGTGAGTTTTTCTGAGCCTAAATATAATTTTAAAAAAAAAAACTCGCGATGTAAAGTTTTTAAAATATTTTGGTTCTGCAGTGATTAGAGACCCCTTAATACTTTCGGTACGTCTTTGGTATGTTAAATACAGTTTATTAAAAATTATACGAGACACTTCACCTTATGAAGCCAACTAAGTGTCAACCGGTAGTTTACTCATTTGAATAGGGAAGAGTTTTATCTACTAACAGTATCAAACTATCTTACTGTGGGTTAAAGAGAAGGGAGAAGGTTCGTATTTCGAGATGATAAGTTAAATGAAGACTGTTTTAAATAAAAGCACTTGTTAAAGCAGTGTGATTCAGCATTACTGGAAAGAAAGCCCTCATTGTAAAAAAAAAAAAATGAAGACTTTTAAGTAAGTGAATATTGACTGTAAGCCTGGTCCCCAGATAAATTGTTAGCGTGACTTTTGGCTTCAAGTGGAGAAACATTTATAATTATTGTATATAGTATTGACTGAAATTCAAAAAAATGATAACAGTGAAAGGGTTACTGAGGCATCAAAACATCTGTCTTGACCTAATGGAATTCAACTACAGATAAGGAAATTTTTATCCTTTTTCTCATCTTATAAATGCTAATATATCCTTTCGTTTTCGATTCGTCTCTGCTACCTCCCTCAAAATTTGGACATTAGAGTTGGAATATCCAGTGGGATTTGTTTGATTACTGATACCCAGGCTCAGATAATGAATGGTCTTTGTTCAGCTAATATTTCAAAATTCCTCATGGCCAGACTGGTGCTAATTTATGGGAATGCACACTTAGTTATTAGCAAACCGCTAATCCAAATTCACATGCACCGAACACTCATCTCCAAAAAAAAAAAAAAATCTATTACTACATATAAATAAATGCATAAATACGTATGAACTTTATTCTGCTTTTGCTGATGACAAACATTACAACATCGTTGCCGTATCAATCAATAACAATTTCATCTTGTATTTTTCCAAGTCAAAACCATTTTTTTACAAAGTTTAGAGTCTTGTGCTTTTTTTTTTTTTTTTTTTTTGAGATGCCAGATTATCGTTTTGGAAGATTTTCTGATTTCGAATAAATCATGGGAGTAGAATAAGTTAGATCGATAAAATACCTTCTAACCTTGAATGTTTTGCTTCAGCAGCATTATTCATATACTTTGGAAGAAGTTAGTCTGATAAAAGAAGCGATATGAACTTGTCAAAAATTGTAATGGATGTTTGGTGCAAGTTGTAGAAAAAATTTGAAGCAAGTTGTAGAATTGTGTTGAACCATAACTTAGAATAGAGTACATAATTTTGTCCCACATTCATTCATTATCTTTCTTCAGTCAACTACAGAATGTCTTGTTACGATAGGAAAATGTTTAGTGCAAGTTATGTGAAATGTAGGGATTTCAAGATTGTGATATTGGTAGCGATAATGATAATAATAATGATGATAATGATGTTCGTGGTCGTTGTCGTGGTTGTGGTGATGATGATATGATGCATTTCCCATTATTTGTATAGAATTATAATTGTACAGCAGCAGTTCAATAACTGTTGTTGCTGCAGCAACAGCAGCAATAGTAGAACAGATTTTCCAACGAGAAATAGGAGTGTGAGTGGGGGAGGGGGAGCGGTGAACGGCGTTAATGTTACTGTTTGATTTGCACGTCCAAGGTTGTTGAGCTGTTGGTGATGATCTGTTGTGTGGCGATCTCTACAGCATGTCCATTTGCGAGTGCATGTCTCGATGCTTTTATTTCAAATTTGCTTGCTTTATCTCCGCATTCATCTTATTGTGATTACTGTAGTTCTGAGCATTGTATTCTGATGGCTTATTCCAGTCTGTCTTAAGGATATCTACCCCAAACTACCGGTCATTTGGCTAGTACGGCAATTGTTCTCATGAGGATATACGTATGTATATGTATATTTGTGTATGTATGTTTTGTTTGTCTGTGTGTGTATGTGTGTATGTGTATGTCGACATAGTATCACTGACTGTCACTGCATTGTCCGCTTGTGTAGTAGTTGTCCATATTGTGCAGCGTTGAAACATAGTGATGAAGGATGGATGAGCTTAAAGGGAACGGATAATGGTGTAATTTTATGCAAATTTTTTATTCTGGAACGTGTAATGTGTAATTATAGTTGGTTGGTTACATGTCGAGATGCTTCTGCTACTAACTGCTTGTTTCTTTAGTTGCTCCGTTGTAGCGATTAATCTTGATAAGCTTTAATTTATATTTATGCTTTTTGCTTTATTGGTATTGCTGTGCAACCGTATCGCAAGTAGCTTCGTTTAAATTTCGACGTATTCAAATTATTACTTAGAATTTCTTTAACCTTCCAATACTGCCCTTAGCTATAATAGAAATGTCAGTATTGTTAGAAATAATTTGTTCTTTTTTCCACGACTCCGGCCGTATGTCATTTAACATCCATTCAACTTATAATGAAATTTCTTTAGAATATTTTTCTATTTTACTGATTGATAATGTAAGCGCAATGTTGAATTTCACTTGATACGCGATTCTTGCATGTGCAGAGACACATAATTTTAGTCTCCATTATTTTTCAGCAAAAAGCGTGGGGTCTCGGAAGAGGCGTCTTCATTGCAATATTTGCTTGGCGCTGAAGCGAGGCCCAGTAATAACAGCAGTTATTACGTCAAAAAATTCACCACCATTACTGATCCCACCGACAGCAAACATTTCATTCTCGCTTGCCGGTAGGATTGAGGGAATACTTATCAAAAGCAGCGAAGTGTCACAGCGCGACAGGAGAAAACGTCTAAAGCTTGTAAAAACTTTTCTATCGTCGATTTGATTAAACATTACTCCTTAAATCTTTAGAGCACTCTATACCTCCTTCTTAGATTTGCATGAAGGAAAGTTGAGAATCTCAATAACAAAGTGGTATTTTTTCGGTTAGATTTGTTTTATTTTTCAGCTTGTTGATAAGTAGTTTTGATAAGATCGTCCTGTTATAATCTACTCAAACCATCACCAGTTAAAATGATCAGTTAAAATGGTGATTGATTTTCTGATTAAAGTGACTTCCAATAGTACATGTTTTTACTTAGTGATTAAATGAAAATCTGTTGTTAAGGATTGATCAGTGGACTCAATTTATTTATGATATCTTGTTGAATTAATTTCACATCCTGGTTTTTCATATATTTTGCTATGGAAACGTTATGTTTACTGTTTTCGCAGCTCTTCTACGTTTACAGGACACGAGACACTAGGAATTGTGACAAGTGCAGTCTCAGAAGCTAAGCATCATTCAAAGTCATCCATCTAACATCGTTGATCATCGATGTTCTGCCATCACTGCCTATTCAGACTATGATCGAAGTGCTCGCCCGTGGTGGTGTCGTTGAAGCAGCAGCAATTCCATCGGCAACGAGTAGCAGTGCAATTGGTATATTTTCACAAGATGCAAATTTTACTAATGATGTTTCTAAAATTAATGCTACAGTGCCCATGAGCAAATTCATCTTTTTTTTTATTCAAATGCGAAACTGATGAATTAAATTAATATTGGTAATAGTATTTGCAGTGTTATTTCTACGAAATTACTTGAACAAGAATAATTTTAAGGTGGCGGCTCCTCAACGTCATCTGGCGTATCATCCGCTTCAAAACATCTATCATCATCTGTCTCTACACTTTCTGCAGTTGGACAAGGCGTCGAATTACGACAGCAGATCGCTAAAAGTCCATCCGATGAGTCTTTGAGGTACTTTTGATCAGTTCTGTACACTTGTATTTTTTTTCCAATAAAATCATCTATTATAAACATATTCGGAAAAATTTCATGGATTTACAGATCTCGCACATCATCTTCGGGTGGTAGTGGTAACTCTAATGGAGCAACAAACACGAATGCCAGCAATGGAAATAAGGTATTTTTTTTTCTCTCAGAATATTTGCTCTCTTTCTTATACTTGAATTAATAGACAAGGAAAGATAATTAGTTGCGCACTGGTAGTAATATAATGAATTCAATTTAGTTCATTTGTTGTTGTCTATGTAGAACTATTTCTTCCTTGTTGTAATAGCAAATAATATGAAGATAATGAAAATAACAGAATTATCTGAAGGAAACGTTTAGTTCTAATCCAATATGTTAAAAAAACACTGTTAGATTTATTTGTAATATATTTATTAGTTACAAAGTAATAAAAAAAAGCATTACGAATATTGTAGGGATATCGTCCAGAAGATGCCGTACGAACGTTTGGAAGTAAGCTCACACCTTTTGAAATCTCAGAAATTTATAATTATCCTCGTGTTTATTTTGTTGGATCTCAAGCGAAAAAACGAACTAGCAACGTCAATTCTCAGAATAATTGCGGTTATGATGATGATATGGGAAGTTACCTTCTTGTTGCTCACGACCATATCGCATATCGTTACGAAGTGTTAAAAGTTATTGGTAAGGGAAGCTTTGGTCAGGTTTGTATTTTACTTATATTGTTCGAAATTTCTAAAGTGTGTGAATTCAGTTTTGTTGAGATATTTCATGTTCTCTAACAAATGAAAGAAAAATAATTTTTTTGGCTTGATTTTCGGTTCATCAAGATATATTTCCAGGTAATACGAGCGTACGATCACAAACATCAGCAGTATGTTGCGTTGAAATTAGTTCGTAATGAAAAGCGTTTTCACCGCCAAGCAGAAGAAGAAATTCGAATTCTTGTGAGTTTATCGATCTGACAAATCAGTCTTATTATTTTGTTCTACTCATTCTTATCTAAAACTTAATATTTGCTGGATGAGTTAAATTCAAAAAATTTAAAATATTTTATTCTCATTCTTGAGAACTTAAAACATTTTTTGAATTATCAGTGGCTGAAGAAATATTCGCAATATTTTCTATGAGAGTTATAAAATTCCTTTCAGGATCATTTGCGGAGACAAGACCCAGAAGGTGCTTATAACATCATTCATATGCTAGACCATTTTAATTTTCGAAATCACAAGTGCATTACTTTCGAACTGTTAAGCATTAATCTCTATGAACTTATCAAGAAAAATAAATTCCAGGGATTTAGTTTGCAGGTATATATTCTCGTTAACCTAATGCCGCTTAATACATTAAATGTAGCTCGTGTAACATCTCAGTGAACTGAAAATTTGTTTTTGATCATCTTTCGTTTGAAAAATAATTTCACTGGCTATAATTTAGTTTTTTTTTTCATTAAATATATTTTCTTTCTCGTTCACGGTTAAACTTAATAAATACAATGATGAACTGAATTGAGATTTCTTAAATCTGTAAAAACCTTGTTACTGTAACAGGTTCTGTAGGTCATAAATACTTTTTAACATGCATTTATTTACAACTGTAAAATTCAGTAATTTATAAGAAGGTTTCGTGCCATTTCCAGAATTTGTTGTTGTGTCCGTTAAAGCACTATTTTAGCTCGTTCGAAAATTCGCTCATTCGATGCTGCAGTGTCTTGATTTGCTTAATCGTAATCGACTTATTCACTGTGACTTAAAGCCAGAGAATGTTTTGTTGAAACAACAGGGTAGGAGTGGCATCAAGGTATTTTTTTTTTCGTTTTGTTTTTTTTATTCATCCATTTATTGTTTAATTAATTTTCTTTAATAATTTCATGAATAAATTGCTTTGTGGATTGTTGCAGTTTATTTAAAATATCCCTTTTTTAGGTTATTGATTTTGGTTCTTCATGTTTTGATGATCAGCGAGTATATACTTATATCCAGTCGAGGTTTTATAGAGCTCCAGAAGGTAAGTTGCTGAAAGGAAGCAGTTTAAGAAAGTTTAATTTGTGAGCTTCTCAAAATTTAATTTAATGCTCAGAATAAAATATATTGCAGTGATTATGGGTGGAAAATACGGGATGCCTATCGATATGTGGTCCCTTGGATGTATACTAGCTGAACTGCTTACTGGATATCCACTCCTACCTGGAGAAGATGAAAGTGACCAGGTTTTGACAATTTTTCCGTATTTTTTCACTGTATTATCAATAACGTCCTTCTTTTCTGTTTTCGAAGTCTGTGTTCAGAAAAATTGGGATTGGTAGTATATCGATATTTCGTATGTATGGAGATTATTTCCAACGTAAAAAAACAAAAGCAAAAAAAAAGGAAAAATTCCGAAAAAATAAATTTGCTCCTAGTTTTTTTTTTTTTAAACACTCTTTGAAAAAAAAAAATAAAAATAATATTTATTGACTAACGGTAGTGTTTACCTATTTTAACTATTTCTTTTCAGTTGGCATTAATAATTGAATTGCTTGGTGTGCCACCTCTTAAAGTCACTGAAAATGCCAAAAGATCGCGTAATTTCATTTCATCGAAAGGTTATCCACGATACTGCACTATAACTACAATGTCGGATGGAACTGTAGCTGTTTCTGGAGGACGATCGAAGCGCGGTAAGCCGAGAGGTCCTCCGGGAAGTCGGTCTTGGAACACTGCATTGAAAAATCAGGCATCTTTTTCAATATATCTACTGTTGAAGATAATAATTAAGTGGAAAATGTTGTATTGAAGTTTAGAAAGTTCAGAAGAAGTTTATCTGAAACTTCTTGCTGATGTAACTGATTATTTTTAGGGTGATGATTTATTCATTGATTTCCTGAGGCGGTGTCTGGACTGGGATCCAGATGCGCGACTAACTCCTCAACAAGCTTTGAAGCATCCTTGGCTGCGAAGGCGACTGCCTAGACCTCCGGAATGTTGTGTTAATCTTATCTCCATGGAAAGTAGCACCGATACTTCTCTTGGTTTGTTTTTTTGTAATGCAAATTGTTTATGAAACAATGACCATATAGCATTTTTTGTTTTTATTCGAACTCAAATTTGGTATTTACCTAATGTGTTTCAGTTTCGAAGTTACCGCATATCTGATGGAACTAAAACAATTTTGTTGAGCCGCATTTGGCGGTGATTATCTAGGTTCTTCAGAAGTTCGTCTTTCCGATGGTAACGACTAGGAACTGTCGTCCTGTCAGTTTTGTAAATTCAAACCAAAAATGAATTCGAGTCGAGAATGTCTCTGTTACAATCTTGACTCATCATCCTGCCAAATCACATATTTCGTTCAGTGTCAGCATTCGATATTTTTATTCTGAGTTTTGCTAACAAATATTATTCCAGATAAAAATGTTAAGATTTTCCACTGTTAGAATTTGCATTCTAGGAATAATCCTGTAAGATAGATCTCCTATGAGGTTGTCATCAAAGTCTTGATCAATGATACATGTTCTTACTGTCCTGAAATGGAGCATGTGTGGTAATGGATTTCTTGGTCTTTTGTAACATTCACCTCATTTTAAGGACTTTGTGAATTACGTCTCTCTTCATATTTTAGCAACGGTGAGAAGTATTAAGGAGAAATAAAATGATGGTCTCTTAACAGAAAAAACTTTTTGCGACTGGTTGATTTAATAGGTTTGAATCTGATAAGCATATAAAAATGGCTTTAGTAATAGCCATATCTTTTAGTTGTTGATTTCTGATTTTCGTCAGATTAAAACATAAAACTCAGTTGTCAAATGCATGTTGGCATTTTTTTCCGGGGAGAAGTTTTGGACAAGTTCTAAGTGGCAGAAATTTATTTTGTTCGGAGTTCCGTCTCTTCCTATATTGGGTCAAACGAGGTCATCATTTGCTCATTTGATTGGTGTTTTGTTGTATGGATTACCGAGTGCGAATTTCAATTTCACTCAAATTACAGTGCGTTTTGAAATTCCTCTAAATCAGTTCTGCCCTACTGCTACAAACTTATGTATTTGAGAATCATTGCTAAAGTTAATTTTTATGGTGTTTATGGTGTTGGAAGTCGGAATCTGTCAAGCATAAATGCAAACAGTTCTGCATTTCTCGTTCTTGATTGGATGGGTGATTCCAATTATAGGTAACATAACACGCTTTTGTTTTTGTTGCTTGCTGTTGCACTCTAGTCACTCGCTGTGTCGTATATATTGGTAAGTGCCAACGTACTGAATGGTTATTATTTTATCCAATATAAGTACTATTGTTACAGCGAAATTTGTGGACAAATCCAAGTCTGGAGATGAAATTTGATGTCAGATAATATTTTAAAGCTTATAAATTTTTTTGCTATATCATATCTTGAGATTTGAAAGGAATCAATATTAGGCAAAACTGAATGAATATGATATGTCTGCAGACTTTATAAACATTGCTACCATTGTTGTTTGCACTTTTTTATTGTACGTTATTGTCAAGCGTTAAATGATTGGGGTAATTAAGCTTTCTTTTTGTTTGTTTTTAATTTTCATTTACAGTTTTGCTGATATGTTGAGTTCCAATAAGCATATGTTTTATAATGCAGGACGAGATTTGATTATGCTTTTTTTTAGGGGAAATTCTTTCGTAAAAGAGGAGAGGTAGCGGGGGTGAAAAATGAGAAGTGGTTGAATTTTCTCTTCATGTAACATTTTAAAATATAATTTGCATAATAATGTAATGCATTAGTTCAAACAAAGCATATAATTATTGTTCTTATTTCATTTTTTGGTACTGAAAATGCACTTTATCTAGCAAAATCATAAGCGTTTTGATAACTTTAACAAAGACATATGTAAATGATAGTCCGAATACTGATAATGATATCTCGTAATCGGGTGCTCAAACTTTCATCATCAATTGTTCTCACCGACCAGTCATTGAATGCATTTATGTGCTAAATATTTTGATTGCTTGTACATTGTATTGTTTTTTTTGTTCTTTGTTTTTTTTTTTTTTTTTTGAATGATATATGTTTAGGTCGACATTGTAAGTATCTGTTTTGAAGTATTTGATGGTAATAATTCTTTTCAGATTTCTTCTGCTTGTGCTATTGTAAAATCTGACTCTCAACTCTCTGCGTTCTCTCAGTATTTCTGATGCAGTCATAATTTCCGTTTTAAATGGAATTTGGACTATAATTGCTTGTGAATAAATTCAAAAAATTAGTTTAACAAAGCCTCAGTTTATTGGGGAATGGATAAGACTATGCTTGTTTGCCAAAATGCTGTTTGTGTATTGAAGGCTAAAATGTATGTTTGAGTGGGAGAAAGTAAAATGTGAGTGTTGTTGCGCTCTTCATTATTTTAGTATTTGAGGAGAAGCAATATGTTCATTTCCGTTTGTTTTGAAATCCTGGGCTGTCTTTCTTTCGATTGGTAAAATATACCTTGTTTGAAGCAGTTTTTCGATGATTTTCATGGTCTCATGGCGTTGAGAACATCTATGGATACAAATATTGCATCAAATAATTAGTTCTGTGTATGAACTGTACCAGTGTTCTACTGCACTTAAAATAGGGATTTGTCTAGTCATGTTAAAAATGCTTCAGAACGCTCCGCAATTCACTCAGTTTTAAAGGATAATTAACTACAGGAAGAACGGTATATTCAATTTGAAGGGAGGAGTAATTCAACTGATTAGGAATTCAAATTTCTACTCTTAAAGGTGAAATGGTTTTCCTAGTTTGCTCATCATATATCTTTATTTCCTAAACCAACCTCTACTCCTGCTGTTGCGTCTATCTTCGGTTTTTCATGAGATGATTTTTCAGTATCTATGGAAAACCTTCCAGTGCTGTATCTCTTGGTGAGCTCGTAGCGCACTGTTGTGATTTGCTTTACAATAAAAACTTTTAATGGTTCTGCATTTTTCTGCTGGATGAGATTTTCTTAAGCATAACTTACAAAATCCTGACTCTTCCAGCTTTTCTAGTTTCATTGTTACAGTTGAGTATCTTTTACAATTATCACTCCAATGATCACCGTTGCAAAAAACGCAGAGTAATCACTTTTTTCTTTCTTCTGGTCGGTTTACATAACTTTGCCTCCCGCGGAGTTTGATTGCTGTCGCGTAAATGGTTGTTCGTTTCATCTCTTGAGAACTGGTTGGCATATTCCTGATTCCTGGCACCAATATCGCAACGTTATAATACAATTTATTGACGCGATAATTAGATACAATAACAATGCAATAGAAAAAGAGACTCGTAACTGGTAACAGAAGTGAAATTGGAATAACAAGAATGGATGGTTGTAGTGTTGGACAATACTCGATAGACTGAATCGTCAAGTTCATACACCATTTAGAAATAGGAATGGTTTTGAATATTTCGCAACGAACACAAAAGATTGGCATAATTGTTGGAAATTTTTATGACATAATTACTTGAATGTCTAGACGGATGAATTTTCCAATTTCCCGGCAATTTCCATATTGTGATAGATTTGCCATACTTGTTGGAGAAAAAGGATTCTGATTCATTTGTAATTTGGGATTTTAGATTCAGGGATTGGAGGTGTTCTTGCTGTTGTGACTCCACTAAGTCAACAATGGCTTTTATTGGATTTATACGATATTACAACAATACTGCACTTTACAATAATCTAAGTAAAAAATGTAAATGCTACCTGTTACTTTGCAATGAACTTCTCAATTTCTCCATCGATTTTTTTCAAGTTTTGGCGCAACTTTGCATTCGAATAGGCGCGTGCTCTTATATAGACGTGCTTACTTCTTCCACGTGTCACGTGCGTGACAACTAAAATTATGTGAGAGGGCGGAGTTTATCAATTCCGCCTTCCTCTTTTCTCTCATTCTCCTTCTTCCTCGTATCTCTCTCTAATAATAATAATAAGCCCTCCTTTTTTTCTCTCATTAACCTGCCTTCCTTTTTTCTCTCATTTTCCTTTCCTACACTTCTCTAATAATAATTAATAATTAATAATTAAATAATAAGTAATAATAATGGTGGAGACCGACCATTATTTCTTTTTTCTTCTCTCATTCTCCCTCTACTCCCACCCCTCTCTCTCTCTCTCTCTGTTGCTATGCTTATTACATTACGTGGACTTATCCAAGAAAATATTTTTTTTTTTAAATTAAAAAATTTTATCTTAACTGAAAAAAAGCATTTTTTTTTTTGATAATATATTCCCTTTATATGAATTAATTAAGCTTTATGCTTATGCATGGCTATAAAATGAGATATAAGCGTCTGAGTGCGCCAAGATATGATCCATAATCATTCTTAGGGCTAAATTCGAATTTACGAACATGTTTCGCGAAATTAGAGGTCATAGGTCATTTGTTAGCAATTAATCAAGTTTTATGCTTTTTTTTTGGGGGGGGGGGGGAAGAGCTATGCTTGTTACATTGCGTAGATTTATCCAAGAAAAGAAGGCAAAAATGATAAAAAGAATTAAACTGCTTTCTAATACGAATTATAAATATAAAAATTTTTGCATTTGTAATAAATCTGAAAAAGAAATTTTAAATACCTGTTAAAATTTCAGATTAAAATTTCTTTTTTAAATAAAAGTCAGCTTAATTTGTTTGAAAAAAGACATCAATTTAATTTAAAGAAATTTTATCACATTAATTCTGAATATTCTTTAGGATCAATCTTTTTGCTCAGTAAATCTTCTCCGGCTTAATTTTGATTTAACTTAATATGATATAAATTTAATGTTAAAATATTAACTCATAACTTTCTTCATTTTTTCATAGATTAAATATTCAAATACACCAACATCTAAGAAGTATTGGCGGCTTATAATTTAATATAATTGATACTAATTCTTTTTTTAAAAAATTTCATTCATATTATACCTTTATTTGTTTATTTTTATTCACCTATCTATAACTTGTGCTTACAAATCGCGAACAAAGTTCTCAATCGATTGAGAATCTGTTGCTGCTTCGTTCGATGTAGAATTGCGTCGCGAACAAAATTACAACACGACTGATCTTTTGTCATATGTGCAATCGAATGTTTCCAAGCTAATGTTTGAGCAAAAAGACATTTGCGACCAAATAATGGAAATTGTCAGTAAGGGAGTTGGAGAAATCTTGTTTTTAGATGCGCCAGGAGGAACTGGTATAAAACGTCCCTAATAAGATTGATTCTGACAACAAATCGACCCTAAAATGGCGTAGCCTTAGCTCTTGCATGGTCTGAAATAGCTGCAAAATTGCTACCAGTGGAAGAACTGCTCATTTCGCTTTGAAATTGCCATTGAGCATGCAACTGGAAAGCATGCAATTGTTTCATTGAAACTACCACATGCAAGATTTCCGAAACATCCGGCATGGAAAAGTATTGCAAAATGCAAATTTATTGTTTGGGATGAATGTACAATGGCGCACAAAAAATCAGTCGAGGCTCTTGATCGATATTGCAAGGTTTGCGTGAAAATATCAGACCATTTGAGAACGCATTAATATTGCTTGTAGGAGATTTCAGATGAACACTATCTGTAATTCCTCGATCGACATCAGTGGATGAAATAAATGCTTGCCTGAAATACTCCACTTTGTGGAGACACGTAAAGACGTTTAAATTAACTATAAACATGCGTGTTCAACTGCAAAGCGATCGATCAGCTCGAATATTCTCACATCAGTTGCTGGAAATCGGAGACGGAAAGGTGCCGGTTGATCTGACCACAGGACGAATTTCATCGCCTCATAACTTCTGCAATTTTATAATGTCAAAAAAAGAGTTGCTTAAAAAAATATTTCCCGATATTTAAACCAATTACAAAAATCACGATTGGATGAGTGAACGAACTATTCTTGCGGCCAAGAACAAAAATGTCGACGAACTTAGCGATATTATACATTCTGACATTCAAAGCGAGACTGTCACATATAAGTAGGTCAACACTATTGCGGAAACAGATGAAGCGGTTACGAATCCAGCAGAATTTTTGAATTCATTCGATCTGCCAGGGATGCCATCGCACGTACTGCAATTGAAAATTGGCGTTCCAATTATCATGTTGCGAAATATCAACCGCCAAAACTTTGCAACGGCATGCGGCTTGCAGTAAAAAAATTAATGAGCAATTTCGTAGAGGAACAATCTTGACAGGACCTTTAAAAGGTGAGGATGTCCTTATTCCTCACATTCCTGTGATTCCAATGGATATACCATTTCAGTTTAAGCTGCAATTCCCAATTCGATTGGCATTTTTATTCACCACCAACAAAGCTCAGGGTCAATTTTTAGAATTGTGCGGTTTAGATCTAGAGACGGATTCCTTCTCACATGGACAATTATATGTTGCGTGTTCTAGAGTCGGCAAACCAGACAATCTCTATATCTACACAGACAATGGAGCAACAAAAAATATTGTGTACCCACAAGTATTGCGAAATTAAATATATTAGATGTGGACGAAAACTGAAAGATGTTAAATAACGCCATGACAATAATTGTAAACAAGAAATACTAAAGGTTAAGTGGCGCGACATAGTTTCAAAGGGACGACAAACATGTTTACCATCAAAACGCTCCAAATCACAGATAAACGACAAAGATCGACGCAGCAACAGCAACAGTTCGGAGTTCCGAGGGTTCCAGTTCGACAGTTCAAAGCGACACAACAGTAGAAGTAATCAGTCAATTCACTTGAATAGTATTCTTCTCTATTATTGACAAAGGAAAGAATAACCCAGCGAATAATTTGCCTAGATCTTCTCTGATAATTGTTTGTTACGAAGAAACATTCTTCATCAGTCAATAAAACATTTCTCAACAGCATTCATCTCTGTCACACATGACACAAAAACCTCTTCACACCTATTGCTGACCTGGCCTAATCACAATAGCAGGAATCAGTCTTCAATCCAACCAAACTATAAATCAAATTACAAAGTATCAGTTTTTTTCCCAATACTAAAAACATGCACTTTCTCTTTTCTTTTTTCCACTTTACCAGACTGAGCTACAGCAACACGTGTATAAAAACATGCACGTATTCGAATTCAAAGTTGTGTCAAAATTTCAAAGCAATGGGTAAGAACTTTTCGATATCTAAGATTTCGAATTAATATAGATAAGGCGCGTGTTTAAGAACTTTCGGAGGTTTAAGATTTTGGAGAAACGAACGTTGTTGTTTTTGTTTCTATAGATTAGCTGGATCGGTCACGCGGGACGTGGCCGGGTCCAGCTAGTAAACAATAAAAATGAATAATACACGAATATAAAGAATACTAACAGTAGTCTTCTGATGAACTGTTGCTTGTGCTGTCTTGAAATCGCTTGATATTGGCTAGGAACTGGTCACCGTTGATACTGATGTTGAAGGGACTGGCGTTGGAAAAGGCTGCTAGATTTGTAGATACTAATGTTGAAGAGGCAAGTTTATGTCATTCCCTTATTGCTGATGAACTGACGATACTAATGACTAAAGACACTGCTCGCGTAGTTGACCTAATATATTAATGCTGGTGCCCCGGAAGCTCCATTTTTATATGGTCATCCTTGATAAGGGCGGAGGTTCACAAATCAGTCTTACAAAAGATTGATATGAACATGGAATAAAGCATTTAAAGCACTTGAACAAAGAACACAAGCTTTAGTCCCTACAATATTCGATAACTGACATATTTTACAATCATTTACAATGCTTTAGATAAAGCGCATAAATATTAATGCTTATAACATTCCGGTCATTGATGTGTTTTACAACCATTTACGACATGTTTTACAGCTATTTACAATCCTTAAGATAAAGCACATGAGCATTATTAACAGGATTGGAGGATGAGAGACAGAGGTCATTGTGCGCGATATGGATAAATGACTTACATGTGTGAGCTTACACATTTCTATTATAAACGAGATTTGGATTATGTCGGCATTTCAGTTTACCGACAGTACTTTTTAATTCATACCATTCCTGCTGGGGAAAAATTCCGATCGATTTGTACTTTGGATCATAGACTGGTTGGATTGAAATTGCTTCTTGCTATTGTGACTCTGCGAAGTCAGCAGCAGGCTTTCTTGGATAATATGATATTATACACAATATCGCACTATACAATAGTAAACAGTAAATGAACAATATACAGTAAATATAAAAGATACTAACAGTAGTCTTCCGTTAAACTGCAGCTTCTGCTGTCACTGAAGTCACTTTGATACTGGCTGGAACCTAATTTGCCACTGATACTGATGTTGAAGGGGGCTGATCTCGTTGAAGACGCCGATGTGGCGTTGAAAAGGACTGCTCGATTTGTGGACATGGAAGTAAAAAAAAAAAACCGCGTTGACTCCACCCCTCAATGTTGCTGCTGAGACTGACGATACTGATCCCGCTGCCCGAAAGCCTCTTTTTGTATGGATCATCCTTGATTTGATAGCGGAGGTTCACACATCGGTCATACAAAAGACTGAACAAGAAGTACGAAGGATAAGATCGACAATTCTCACAAATCTCAGTCCTTGTAATTTTCTTGATAATTAACATCTTCACAATTCACACGATGCCCACAAGAAATAATAACAAATTGGATGAGGAATAAAGGCCGCTGCGATCATATGTAGATGAGTGACTCATTTGCCTGAGAAATATAAATTTCTTCTATACAGATTACTTCGATCATTTCGTTTTATTTATATTATAAATATTTCGGTTTTACCGACATTTCTTATAACTTCATAATTCTCACTGATGGCATATGCCGTGGAACTTATTTGTTGCTTTTTTGATTCAACAGTTCGCAAACCAGCAATACAGTATTATGCGGACCCTTGCAGTAGAAAAATAACCATTCTCTAATATTGCATTTCTCAATAGCATATCCTAGTCTTAAGCAGGTGAGACATGCTTGATTTTTGCCATATACTCCATACCTTGTTTGAACGTTGGGTTTAAATGGTGTGAGTTGGAATGCTTCACGACACTAAGATATTAAATACTTTATTAGATAAAGTATTTATAATATACAATACAGTGAGTAGTCGTCCAGTAAATTCGAGGACGCAATAGATAAAGAAAAGTAAGGGGGAGTTCGTCGGTAGGTAGTGGTGGATCGTTGAGTGAGGCAAGCCGAGTTGTCCTCGTCAAAAAGTTAACAATGATTTCTGAATCGTCGGCTGCCGGCTACTTCGTCTCAGTCCACGTCCTGGCAATTGTCTGAGTGTCATTAATCAAGGACAGAGTCTCATCGATCAAAGCGGGCGCCGACTTTGATCATTGCATCATTTCCTGTCGTTGATGAGTTTGGTCTTTAAACTGGGTGATTAAACTCCACATTTGAGGGAATCATTACATCTGCAAGAAAAAGTTAAGACATAAACAATTAAATTTAAACAGTCTGCGTTTCAAATAGATCCTAGAAGAATATAAAGCAGGAGTTTACAGAGTCGAAATTATAACACCAGTTAATTTACAAATTGCCACGAGCGGCGAACTTTAATTCTAACAGCCGAAATTATCACACCAGTTATCAGATTCAAGAAAAACTTTTCTATATAGACAAGGGTGTACTTTATAGAACACAAAGAAAGGGAATTACACAGCTTTCACATGTTGTATAATAGATGGGTTAATGAGGAAGGATATATTTTCTATTATAAATTAGCATATAGGATGTGAATAATTTACATGTTGCATGATTAGCATACAGGATGTGAATAATTTACATGTTACATGTGGATTGGATAATGATCCAAATAGAACAATTTTTTATAGGATACTTTTGAGATACAAAAGTTATTTTAGATATTTTAGAAAATTATTTCGGATCTTCCGACACTGCTTCGGCTGAACTATGAGAAGTGATGTCTTTCTTAATGGGGATGGCTCTCTGGTTGACTTTCCGATATCCATTTGATTTGAATGTTGAAGCTCCACTTTATGATCATTCATATCGATTTTCAAGGTAATAACAGCCCTTCTGTTAGTTATTAAATTTAGGATACCTAGTGTGTCATCAATCATTTCAGCATGTTTCTTGATTTGATATTGCTGCAGTGGTTCTCGCGGAAAGCTTCGATCTAGTGATGTTAGATCGAGTTTTTTTAACTTCATCGAGAAATTCCAGGATCTTCTCTTTTGTTAGTTGTGCCGATTTCGTCAAACTGGTAACATCCTGGCTCGTGGCACCATAAAATTGTCGGGAAAATTTTTTATTATGTTGTTGTGAAAGAACGAATCCTCTTTGAAGAAAGTTTTATAGACTGACAGAAAGTGATTCTTCGTTTATTACAAGCAATTCTTAGAGATTATCCAAGTAAAGTGATCACTACGTTATTCTTCCCTTTGTAGTTCATAGAGATTTGATAGAAGAATACTGCTCAATCCGAATTGTCATACTGCTGTTTCGCTTTGAACTCCGAACATTTGCTACTGCTGAGTCAGTCTGTATTGGTATAAGAATCCCGAACTTGAACTCAGCTCCAAAATCCAGCCCTTTCAAATCCTTCTGGGGATCTTCCCTCTTACCTGATCTCCAACGTGTCGATTCATGATTGGTCAACCTCACTTTGTTTATCTGTGAATCGGAGCGTTCTGGCAGTAAACATGTTCATCAGTTTGCCGGTCCCGTTTGGAACTATCTTCGTGCTACTTGACCTTTAATACTCCTTGTTTACAATA
Organism: Onchocerca volvulus; assembly: GCA_000499405.2. Taxonomy (NCBI): domain Eukaryota; kingdom Metazoa; phylum Nematoda; class Chromadorea; order Rhabditida; family Onchocercidae; genus Onchocerca; species Onchocerca volvulus. The sequence continues at coordinate 6,243,971 of HG738138.1, forward strand.
ATTACATCTTCCGGATTTTTCCACACTCATTTTGCCCCAACACATTAAAATCAGCCACTTAAGATATCATTTTCCCTTTCGATTTATGAATATTTACGGATATATGGCCTTAGAATTCTGTGGTATCCAAAATGACTGCTCCTTTTGAAAATATCATGTATGAATTATCAGAAATTTTTGTTTGTTTCCAGAAATTCTTGAAAAATTGACTTAAAGACCTTGTTGTCGAGTCAGAATTTTGACGATTAGGGAACTTGAGAAAGTTAAGAACAACTGAAAAAGCAATCATCTATATTTGAGCAAGAGATAGAATACCAGGAGTGTAATAAATGACAAATCAAACAGAATGGTTCACTGCCCACATCATTATTTTAAGAATCGATTTAAAATTCTATTCAACATACCATGGGTCATCAAAAAAAGATATGATATCCTAATTGGCCAAACAGTTCGAAAAGTATATGATGGTACAATTCTGTTTAACATATCATGAGTCAGCAAAAATAAGTATGATATCCTAACTGGCCGAACAATCCTACTTATGGTGGCAGTATCTTTCTTGGTCAACAATATTTTTCTAATATTCTATAAGGTAAGATAATATGTTTCAATACTAACCTATCAAACTGCATAATTTAAGCCAATTACATTGTGCATACCAGATATGCATTTCGCTACAGTTTGCTATTGTTACGCAGTACGTTTATACAAACAAGGCTAGCTAAATCTGAAGAATTTTATGCCAAAATAACAGATTAATTTCTAAATCATTTCAACTTCTGCAAAAAAAAATGAGGAATATTTCCAAGTAGAACATGCCATATTTTAGAAATAAATGATGAATATCGAACATATGAATTCTATTTGTAGAAATAGGCCTATCATATGCTGAAATGAATAATAATCAAGAAATAAATCTACAACGTTTGAACTACATCCTTTTGTAGCCGACTGGCAATAAACACAATGCTTCCTCCGCTATTATTTATGGATTAGAAAAAATTGAAACAAAGAAATAAGAAACAAAAAAAAAAAAAAAAATGAGACTGCGAATCGGCAAACTTATAAATAATTTTATTAAAGAAATTGGGGAAATAACGAATCATTTTATAAGGAGCATCTTTAAAAAGGCAAATGAGTGATTGAAATCATATCATAGTACCAATCAAACACGGCGATCAGTATCCTCAGTTCGCATTCACGAGGAAATAAGAGTTTTCGAAGTAAAATTTGCTGTTTTATATATTCTTGACAGCGCATCCCTTACAACATGCTCAATAACTGACATGACGAGACAAAAAGATATTGCTGCAAAAAATATTCAAAAAGTTCACATTTTCCTTCTCAATACAGACCGATTTCGAAATTTGGACTATTTGGAAAGATAAGAATAATTTATCTGAACCAATGAATTTCACATTTCACCATTTATTTTTCCGGAGAGTTGATCTCTAAAAGCGTTCTCTCTACAGACTGATATTCTACGATGTCATAGAATGAAATATACATAGCTGGTCTGCGTCTGTCCAACAGACTGAACTATTTGACATATGCTACAATTTCCATTTGCATAGAAAATATACGTGTTTGCGATCTTTACTTATCAATTTTGTTCTCAAAAGAACGAAAAACTATATAAGTACTAAAATTTTATCAAGAAAATACATATTTGTGTGCAATACATTCGCTCAACGACTCTAAAACTGAAAACACGCAGAGAATGAAATAATGTGAAATAGTTGACTAAAATAGATATTTTAGTTAAATGAACTACTTTTTCTTTATAGGAACAATGCAAGAGGATTCGAATTTCCCCCGAATTCAAGAAAGCCTTCATTTTTAACGCGTCCCAACCCATATTCTAACGATACGCAGCAGTAAACATAGTGAAAATGTTCACACCAGTTTTGTCCCCTCGAGTGCGCTTTTGATAATGCTGTTCACGTTCGTTTTGTCTGCGTCTATAGGTATCAAATAATCCACTACTTGCATGATTTCGTGTTATCGATGGAGAAGGAGTCGAGTTATGCAATGCAGAAACAGAAGAATTGGACCAGTATTGCAGTGCCTGAAGGTTGTTAATTAAATGTAGTTCCCACCGATCCCATTTATATCCTCAATCACACAACATTGTATCATAGATGCCATAAAACTGGAGCAACAAAAAGCGCCACAATCGAATAGAAATCTTTCGAAATTCCATGTACATGCTCTTACAATACTACATTTTAGAAGCAAAACTGTAATTCAGAGCAAAAACATTGCACTGGAGATCAGCAAAAAAGCTTTCAAAGATTTCTTATCAAGAGACTGCGAACACAGGATCAAGAATAACAATGTTCGGAAATCGAAATAAACCTAGCTCTTTAATTAAGGAAATGGAAGCTCACTTGCTGAGTGCCTTGCTTGGGTCGAACCAAAATTTGCTTAGTGAAAAGCTCAATTCGATCAAGCATTTCACATGCAAATGGGACACTCATTTCATGCTTGAAGACAATCAATGCATAACGATGTGCTGGACCGCAGTCACGACTATTGCTCGTACGCAGAATGATTGTGTCCAGGGGTCCCACCTCAACAATATTTTTTCTTGTAATAAACTTTCGAAGTAATATCAATATTGATCAGCTCAGTACACATCAACAACAGCAGCAAGACATGAACGATCAACATATTCTGATTTTGCATAGTTAATAAATAGTAACTAAAGAATAGAGGCAATATACCTGACTGAATAGCTCCCTCAAAAGTTCCTCAGTGACGTTTTCGTGGAGATTGCACACATAACAGGTTCGTTCACAAGGATCATCCATCTCTCCAGTATGTGTGGATCTCATACAAGAACAATGCAAACAACTAAAAATTGAGATCTTTCAGTCTTTTGTGCGGTAGGTGCCCAACGTTTGCAATAACCGCGGAAAAAAATCACAGTTCCAGAAGATTCAAACAGAATTCGAGGTTTTATTATATTGTGGGATTACTGCATACAACAGCAGTTGAGGTTACGTTCAGTTCAAGTTAAATTTATTGTAAACCCATGAAATAATAACTACAATGCTTTAAAACCACTACAGAATACTCCTTAATCATTATTAGTATTGCATACAATATTTAAGAAACATGATACGCAATATATTTCCTCCCATATAAGAAAATTTCGAACCAGTCTTGGTTGATGATGGCAAATTTTCCGATGCCCATATGAATTCGATTTTCCAAATAGATAACAACAAACTTCTTAGCTTTTGCAATATATTTTAGATCGGTTGTTCTTCACTTTATAATATTTGTCTTTAAAAAAGTCATCCAGAGCATCCTCAGCATAATGCTAGAACCAACTAAACTCGGGGCTTAGCAAGAATTGGCTTGAACAATGTATCACAGCTATATCAAATTTATATATGGGATTCAAAATCTCCAAATCCTCTCAAGTCGGTACCTCTGTTTCGAGACCGTGTTTCAAAAAATCATCAACACCATGCGTAAAAAATAAATAATCTTATCGCGTTACCTTCGTGATATCACGTTTGAAGGAACAGTCAAATTCCATCGATTATATTCTGTCCTCAACGCTTGTAATCATTGCTTGATATTAAAAAAGAGGAAGATTCGCTTCAGAGCAAAAAATTTGACGAAAAAATAATACTTTCAGGATAAAATATGCAGCATTTGCCAAAAAAAGTTATCGAAAAAAAATAAACTTCATGTAGATAGGACACCAGAGTTTTCAAATAAAATTATAAGCTAAGGACAACGGCCTTTCTTGAACTCACAGTTCTCACTTTCTCGTTTAAAGAAGATGCATCCTGAGAATTATTTCCAAAATGTGAAAACATAGTCCCTTTTTTGTTAAGCAAATAATTTTAGCTATAGCAACTTCATTCATCTACAGGTCAATAACATTGATTAACACTTGGACACATCTTAAATAATTAAAATAAAATGCATTAGAAGGAAATGAGAAAAAAAAAAAAAAAAACTGATTTAATCGCAATTGTTTTCGATCGGCACCAAACTTCATATATAATTGGCTAAACATCTATTAATGCGAAATGATTTAAATAGACATCGTATTTGCTAGTAAAACGTAATGCATAATAATAGCGAATGACTGTTGCTTGTAGCCAATACAAATAATATCAACTTTCGAAAAGTATTCACAAGATGACAAATTTTAAAAGCCAAAACAGAATAACTGTTAGATTTTAAATATCAACTTGAATATAAATCAATTCAAGTCGAGAAATATTATTTCCAAATCAACGGAAAAATTTTTCATTTAAATTGATTTCCATTTAAATTGATATTCGAAATCTGAAAGTTATCCTATAATCACGATTCCATAACTTATTTGTACTTCAGCACCTCAATAAATCTTCGAAATAGTCATTTCCATTCATATATGTCAGAAAGCCTCGGATGACTCAAAGTTTCAATGGTCTGCCTGATATCTTTCGAAACTAAGTCGTTTGAGGCTTTCTGATATATTCTTATAAATGCAAATGGCTATTTCGAAGGTTAATTGAAGGTACTGTTTCCATTTTTCAATTTTCCATCTAAAAAATGCATGAAGTGCTCCAAAATTAAGATCATAATAATAAGAAACTAAAAATTACAGCTAGACATAATGTCCAGAAATAAGCCACTGCATGCCATGTTCCAAAAAAATTGCGGTAAGAGCATTAGAAGCAGCAAGCATCAGGAGTTTAGTAAGCGTTCAAAAAGTCTCGCTTTCTGCAGAAATGAGATAGTAATAAAACAAATGTGTTAAAATTTACTTCCTTTATCACCTTTTAAAAAATTATGCGAAAAAGATTTTGTTGCGTTTGCAGATCAGAATAACGAACAATTAAAAATGAGATACAACGAAAGAAATGGAAAGATAAAAGCTAAAGTTCATATCATGAAATTTAAACTGAAGAGGGCCATTCGCATATGAAACATATCATAAAAAAATATTTTTCACATAAAGAAAAATAAACTAAAAAAAAAAGAAGTCAAGAAATAGAGAAGTTTGTAAATTATTTGAAAAGTTGAGAGAAACCTTACAAAAAAAAAAAAAAAAAAAAAGAAAAAAAAAATATCCGGACAGTTAATGAATTTATGTTCTTTCCGACCATCAGTATTTTTTAAAACTTCTTTTCGTAATGAAAAAATTAGCAGAACCAAAAATTTACATGATTCTATCATAAAAGTTTAAGACGTATATTAGATGCGGGATTTCGGGTTTCCGACGAATCTTCGAGTCTGTAGATTATTTTATAATGCTTTGACTAGTTGTGCTATATTATGCGTATGTCACTTACAATTTGAATTTTATAGATCGCACCACAAACAATGTCTTGCTAAGCGAAAATTTTCTGAAACAACAATAATCCTGAGAAATTATTTAGGATAAAGTTACAATATAGCGATGTATCAGAATTTTCCATATTTCGTTATAAACGGAAAAATTATTGAGACCAGAAATACATCAGTGGCTTTATGCTCAAGAAAAATTTAGCAATAATATATGATCTCAAACATCTTTACCTTGTGAAGAAGCAGATATACATAACTGGGAAAAATACTCCCGATAATAACTTAGTTTCAACGAATCCTAAGAACTAAAATATCCTATGGAGCAAAAAATCTATTCAGTGCTTAAAAAGGGAAATTCTCATTCTATCAAAACAAAAAAAAAAAAAACAAAAAAAAAAAAAAAAAAAACAAAAAAAAAAAGAAAAGAAAAAAAAGAAGGAAATTCTCTGACGAGATGCTACTTGCCTGAAACAGAAATTTCCTTCAGGAAAACACCAGTTGTAAACTTTTTTAATTCACACGAGGAAACTGAAATGACTTCTGAATGAATGAAACATTCATTCACGTGATTTCAGTTTTTTATAAAAATTTTGGAATTTACTAGGGAAATTAGCAACAAATTCGTCGACAGCACACTCTGCCTCCTTATTTCTAGGGAAGGCATTCGCGTTTCGGCTTTCGGCTATCCTGTGCAGCATCAGCTATATTTCTGTTTTGGTACTGATGTTCACAGCTTTCTTCTAGATCAATACAATTCTGAAATTCCGTTCTTAAGAATGAAAAAGTCATGACATTAAAAAGTGTATGCAAAACTAATAGACATAGAAGAATACTTGTAAAGCTGCACAATAATGTAGCATGAGGACTGCGAGAGCTTGCAGTCTATCTTCCAATACTGCAAAATTGAGAGAACCAGTGCTTTGGATATCTTTCATATTTTTCATAACATTCAAGCGTTCAACAGTTGTTTGGTGGATAATACTTCGAATTTTCTCCATCTGGTTAAATAATTATTTCGTAAATATAAGCAGCATAAAATGAGTAATAGATCATATTGTTTAATATTAATAACAAGATAACGATTAACTCAGCAAATGTGTATAACTCAATAATTAATTTTGAACATCTCAAAGTATCAATCCGTAATTCAATCACTACTAATCACTAATGCCAGAATTGATGTGCAGCCATATTCACAATGCACATTTGTTCATGATTTTTACAAAAACAACTTTTTATAATTATAAAGTATAACTGTCAGAAAGAACTTGCATCTTCATTTATTTTTGCTTTTCTTTTGATAGGATCCAGCTCACAGAACATATCTTTACCAGCTACCTTGGCAGCATTTATCATCTGTTCATTGTATGCATTTCCTGGCTGGTACATCATCTGGCTTAAATTTTCCGAAAGTTCCAACATCGAAAAGACGTCCGGTATCGCTTTCTGAATAAAAATATTAAGTTAAATAATGCCTTAAAGATTTGGTATTTTTGAAATATATTAGTTATGGAACTCGCTCAATTACTATGTTAGATTCTCATAATAGATATCATTGAGCTACGGTGATTTTATTTCCAAAGTTTGTTTAAAGCTCACCTCGACTGGCATCACTTCATCGGTCCTGACCTGAATAATTGGGGTTTTCTGCTCTGAAATTTATAGCTTCACGTCAGATTAAAAGAAAGACAGTATTATTCGATAAATTAAGAGAAACTACTAACCAGTCGTTTCTTTCTTATTTTCTTTTGATGCATGAAAATACGCTCTTTTTCGTCCGACACTTTTCCATGTAGAACTAAGCTTTTCAGATACTCTGACTGCAATACGACGTCGCCGTGGCAATAGTCGCTCCTCAGATTCTTCAAATATTGTTCAATAAAAGCATGAATTAAAAAATTATAATTCGGCACGAGCTGATTCGGATATTCGGGTCCAACAATTATTAGAATTGCCAGCGACCTATTTATTTCTTCCATTACTTTATATTTTCATATTAAGAGAAAAAAAAGTCCAAACACTTGAAAAAATATTGGCCACTGTTAATCCTACCTTTATAAGACCTTAAAACCGAATTATCTTGGTCACATATCAAGTATTTTCACGACTAACGTAAAATATCACAGTGCTACTTTTCATGTTAATCGAAGTGGGCTATAAGATGACATGAAACAAATGCCAGCAATAAATGATGTCTGAAAGAATTTTGGCAGAATCTAATGTTTTGTTCTCCGAATTAACAAAAACTCTGAAGAACTAATATTCATGAGAAACCAAAGCAATCTTAAATTAGTAACTTTCTTTGCAAAGAAAGAAAGAAAAAGTACGACACAAGAAAAAGGAACTTGATGAAGGTAAGCTGAGTTCTGTTGCCATATGATCATTCTTTGAAATATCGTCCAACAAAATGGATCCTTCATTTGACTCTACATGCAACCCGTCCAAAACCGAAAATAATTAGCTAGTTAAATTGAAAGAAAGAAAAAAAAGACATTATAAAAAGTGCCAACAAGCAAAATGAATACTATTGTCCAGAGAGGTAATACAACTGAGATATGAGGAATAAATGCTTCAATATCGGAAAAAATTAAAGCGGTTTCAGTATAAAAAACTTTATTGATAAATTCAATAAAAAAACATAGGAAGTGTAATGCTTATTGTACTTATGGACTGACTTGTTCCGCTATCGAATTTCCCCTGTCTATTTGGATGATCCATCAGCTTGCTGAGCTGTGGCTCTTTGCTAAATAACTGTTTGATTCTTTCATCGATCTCTTCGTATCCGATGGATCGTTGTTGATGCTGCTGCTATTGGTGGGCCATAATGAATTAATGAGTTAACTATTCCTTTACATTTTCTCCCTTTTGTCCAATCGTTCCTTGTCATGGTTACATCATTTGATCTTTGTTTATTATTAATCAAGCTGCTTATCAACTATCTTGTTTGCTTGGTTGACCTTTATCTTTACTGCATAAACAGCATGTACAGGGATTTAATTTCAGCTTTCCTGACATCAATTTGCAGCTGTATCCTATAGACAATAGTACCCATTTAATACCATTTATTTTCTTAATATCTATATAATTAGGGATATGTATGATAAAACGCTAACCTCGTGTACTGAGTCGTCAATAGGAGGAAGTTGAGAACAGGCAGTCTCAACCTTTGGCAAACATTTGTTATGACATACCAGCAAGCAGCTCGTACAATGTGAAGCCATTTTTAGCCAGACTTTTCCTCGACAAACTGCACAAATAGCTGCGCCTGCAAGAAATACGTAAAAATTAAACACAAAGAGAACTCTGATTTTGCAAAACAATTTATGAAAGTCAAACCTCTCAGCAGTATTGTTTCAAAATTATGTCTGGTTTCTGATGATGCTTCAAAACCATTCATTCTACTAATTTCAGCGTTATTTTTTACTCCTTCACCATTTTCTACACTAAAACAGTTTGAATGTTCATGATAAGTTACGAAATTAAATATGTTATTGTAAATTCTCCCTAAATATCCACAGCTAATAAAATAGCTTGAATATAACTCAAAATAGTATACGCATACTAAAATAGGTTCCATCAGCGAAGGCAGCTCCAAAATTCCTTCTGCTTAAGTAAAGATATAAATCTTCTTAAGAAGAATCAAAGCAATTAAAAGTACCTCGATCTGTTTTCATCCGTTGGAAGGCCTGAAGGGAAATAACGGAAGCTTAGGAGAATATCCCCATAACACAGGCGTTCATCAAAACCAGCTCGACGGCTCTCCTCAGCAGCTTTTGGCGTTAATTTTCGCCTTAAAAAGGAGAAAAAAAAAATTAATTCAGTGCAGAAAACTGATTTCTTTGACACACTGACATCTTTTTTTCTCAAGATCCAGTAAGTTACCACTACCATAATTGAATCCAAACGAAATATTAAAATATTAGAACCTTGCTGGACTACAAAACGGTGGTCGCAAGGTGAATAGTTCTTGATGACAATTCGACAAAGTGAGTTGACAGTCGTCTAATACCTGCGGTATATAAATACTTGTCTGCAATTAAATGGAACTGTATACTCGTTAAATGGATAATTTTCGGAGATTCTTATGATGACTTTCAATTCTATCTAAAAAACGAACATATCCCAGCATTTGAGAACTGTCCTTTTCAATTTGGCTGTCTTGTGAAATGGTGACATCTGCTGCTTTAATAGTTAATGGTCTCGCTTGCACAGTTACGTTTAAATATTTGCAGATGTCCGCACTGAGCTCAAAATATAGCGACTGATCCCAAAGAACATCCTGTAAAGGAATACCATTATTAACACTGTTCAGCAGAATCAGTGAGATTGCTCTATTATTCTGAAAAATTCATTCATTACTAAGAGCATCCATTATTCAGTTCAATACTCCTGCAGATACTACTACACAATGTATTGTAAATACTCTTGATGAGGTTCACGATGTCAATCTTGAATATTTCGTTATCATCTTAGTTTTTATAAAAATTAAGTGATTGCAAGACATCTATCCAAACTATTTTTCAAAAATTTAAATCAAATAAATTCTATGACTTAAACAACCAATATTCTTAACGAGAATCACTTTAATTCTTATGCAAATAATAAATGCAAAACTATTCGCAGCTCAATTTGTGAGTAGATAGAAGAAAACGGTTATGCAGTCCATATAGTGAGCTTCCTATGAATGAATGTATATACATATCAAAAAATAAGCTATCGTTTACTATCTGCAGTACATCGCTTAATATCTACAAAAATGCTGCATTCGAATAACTGAAGAGCACACGTCAAATGAACAACTATTTTCTTCAAAACAGCGCGAAACATGTGCTGTAGAAAGAAATCGGGAAAAATTCGCCATGAATAAACCCTTCAAGATCGAGGATGATTCTCTTATATAATTCGACCTTCACTACGTATATGAAGGAAAACAAACAAGCCAGAGAGAAAACATATGTATTAGAAGTTTCAAGTAAATAGGCAATATTCACTAATAAACAAAGACAATCTAACCTGCAAATAATTTGATTTGAACGGCAGACTGAAGATGAAATGTATAATGTATAGTCCTACCATCTCTAACAGATCAAAGAGCTAAACAATCTTAATGAAAAAGATTTTTAATTAAAAATGAACTTCGTTCATCGCAAGTGACTTTGTAGTCACTGTTTTTGGAAGAGCTTTCGATAAATCATGAGTGTCATCTCGTCCATCATTTTGCAGAATAACTGACCTGAAAATATGGTATGAATTTGCACAAAACTTCAACAGTTATTAAAGCTACAGGAAATTAGGAATGTTCAATTCTACTTACTTTTTTGTCTTGATGAGAGGACTTCTTTTTCTCCTCTCTAAGCCTGATGTAGGCAGTGAAGTATGTAGAAGCATCTAAAAAAATAATTATTTGTAAATATCTTTCCTACAACTGTATTTGCAATCTGTAAAATTTTTCAGTCTTCAAGATCTGCAGGATATAAAGATAAACTGTCTTAGTAATACAGTGAATCGGTCGCAGGACAAATATAACTAACTAACTGAGATCACATGTTAAATTCATGACTACATAATACTCTAATTCAGCACACCAATTTGGCAATAGCTTGCTGTTAGCCCTTAGTACTAACTAAAAAGAAGTGCATCCCTAATTTGGTTAAATATTTTGTATAAATCCATAATGTTTAGCAACAGTCATCCTCATCATGTCTACTCAAATTGGATGAAAGTGTATTTACTTGAAAATATACATATCTAAATAAAGTGAATAAATTTACCAAGTCAACATCGTGCTGTGATAACGCATCCAGTGCAATTTCAGCACCAGAACCATTATCCTTGTGTCGATACCAAAAATCGGACATTCTAGCTTTTCCTGCTGCTGCCATTTCAGCTGCTCGAGCCTAAAATTGTATAAGCAAATAACATGAATTGACTGCTTACAGTATTTTTCATGAATTCATAATCAACCATTACCTGAAATCGTTGTCGTCGGGAAGGACTTTGCAAAAAATCCTTTGAGTAATTTTCAGCAGAAATACCAGTATTTAAACTGCAAATACTACCACTGTTCTCTTTGTTTACTGCAGATGCCATAATGCAATCTTCAGTCATATTCGTTTGCATTCTTTTAATTTCCTGACATTGCTGAGTAGAATTCAACACATGAAATAATTAACAGAAACAAAAGCTGTTCTCCAAATTTCTTATTTTCAGCGATACTGATCATTATACTAAATTCTTCGGCTATGACTAACTGATATTACAAGGCTAGGAACTCCATCATATTAGTATTAGAAGTGAAATACTTACAAATTCCGAACAAAATGAATTTTTGATAAACTTTTCATAGATTTATTACTATCTTTTGAATTAATTTGATACCTTATGTGCATAGTAAGGCAAATTTTCAAGACTGGTGGTGAATAACGGCTTCAGTTTTTGGCTGTTAAGACAACCACTTTTTGTTATTTCAGCTTCAGATCTTCAAACATACATAACGAATTAACATAGAACAGAAATCAAATTACAAAAGCTGTAAAACTCCAATATAATATTTATCCCAACTTCTCTTTTTTATTATACATAATACAAATTTGAATCTTGCTTCAGCATTCACAATACATTTCATATACAATAGCTACAGTTTTCTATTGCTGCTTGTAAAATTAAAGCAATATTGCTTACCTTACGCGTCTAATACGGATATGTTTTTTTATAATAAAGTCACGCTCAGTTTTAGTTTGCGCCTTCTTTATCGGCACGGAATGCTCCGATAGTTCTGAAAAATCGATAAGCATGTCATTTGTACATGGATGCATCTTGCTATCTTTTAAAATGTTGGTTGTAAAATCATTTGATGCTACATTTGAATTGATTCCTGTTGCACTCCGACTACGTTGTTGGCTACCTAAAAGTAATTTGTGCTAGAAAAATTTCAATACTGATCTGTATTAGAACAAAAAAATTTGTTGCTGGGAATGTTTCAAAGTACTCTCTCCAGCTTTTCCATTTGCTCACTTTTATTCCTCACGTTTTCGAAGTTTTCAGGGACACTGATCTCGTCAAAATCACCAAGAGAAGCTGAATCATCTCCTAAAACTTAGCAGTCAAACTCTTCATGAAAGAAAATATGGAGAATAAACCACATTTTCTAATTTTCATTTGCTTTCAAATACCTAAGGATTAATGATAAAAACTATTGAATATTAAAGCATTACTAAACAGTTTGTTTGTTAATATGAGTATATTAATAAACAAAACTGATTTAGTGATTGAACAGATTTTAGTGGCTTCCCTATTAACTTTTTTACTTTCAGTCAATTATTTGAAAAAAAGAGATTTTTTCAGCACTAAAAAATACAATAAATTGCAAAGAACTGAGATGTAAAATGAAAATATCACATACCATATTATTCTTTAATAACGAAACTACCATAAAAGAAAAAAATTAACCGTCATTATTTAGAGTACTAAATGAAGTGTTGCTTTCTTCATAAATCATCCGATCAACTAAGACACTCAATTCACTGGATGTACCAGAAAGTAGTTTACTTAGCTGACGCTCACTAGTAACCGGAACGTTATTTACAGCAAGAACCACATCACCTTAAATTAATACACTGTGCATCATAAAAAATAAAGTAAAACAATTTTGTGAAAAGAAGTTACTGCCTGTACCTGCTTTAAAACCACATCTTTCAGCGGAAGAAGAGCTTTCTACAGTTGAAACTTGCACGGATCTGACTCCTGTATTGGAAATGAGCTGAAAAACTTATTGAACATTAGTAATGACAAACAGGAACGAATGAAGAAGTGCAAAAAGAGTTTATGATCGAATACAAAATTAGTCGAAGCCTACCAAGAAAATTTCGGAAACTAAAAAATCATTGTAGCTCTCAATAAACATAATGTCGTGGAAAATATTCATAAATATTTTCAAGAAAGATTGCATTCTAAAAATTAATTTAGAAGCTCAACAAAAATTAAGAGAAATGAAAGGACGCAGTGCGACTGCATGAGCACAAAAATATTCGATATGAAGTAGTGAAATTTGCAGAAGCGATGTGCAAATTCTGATTGATATATGAATTCCCGTAAGTTAAGAAAAAAATATAGAGCTAAGCATACCGATTTTCATAACAAAAAAGGTCTATCTGAGGATTTTCAGAAAGCTTTATGACACTAATTTTGGACAGAATCAGAAGACTAAATGAAGGCTCGAAGGGTATTCAAGATACTTCCGTAGACATTATGCAACAATCAACCAAATAAATACGACTTTTCAGTATTCGAAAGCTACGAAGATTGCAGAAGATTTCTTTTTAACAATTATTGCAAAGTTAACTAAAGGCTATACAGAAAAAGGAAGTTGAACTGTCATATATTTAACTGGCTGCAAATACAATATTATCACCGATATCCTGCTGATATCAATCTGCCCATAAATTAATTTAATCTCATTGAGAAGAGATATATATCTGCATAATCTTTGCTCTCACAGTCTTTCTTATGCACAAAAATGAGGTTTGAGCAATCTAATAAATTAAAGTTTTGACAATCAATGTTAAAATATTCCGCTCATTCAGAAGAACTTCAAAGAAATGTGATGAGGTAGTTTTATCATCCGTGGCAGGAAGTACTGGTCTTGAACTTAATGTTGGAAGCTTAATACTATTGAACTGGGTAGTGATGAATATTAATTTCAAATCTGAATTAGATATTAAAAAAAAAAAAAAAAAAAAAAAAAGAAAAAGACACTTTTACGTGACTTTAACAAAATAAAAAAGAAACTGACAAGTTGCCGAATAGACTGAAAATTCTAACGCCTATATGTATTGTTACTAACACTCCATGCGAAAAAATCTGGAAAACTGGGAAGAACCGGAATTTCCGAGCATGATAAACAATATAGAATATATTGTGTGCAGCATCACGCTACATGTGAGATATCCAACGATATATTTCAAGACTGACATGAAAGGCATCATAACAGCACTGTGTGCCTCAAAACAGAGAGAAGTAGAGATAAGACGTATTCTGAATAAGAAAATGGTCAACAAAAATGGAAAAAAGTACAGATATGAAGCTAAATATTGTAAGACTGCCCTTCGCTAGATTTTTTGATAAAAACAATGGGAATAATAAGGACAAATGGAGACAACTGTTTTTGGAGCAAAAATGAAAATTAAAGAAAAAAAAAGAAGTGCTTACCTGAAAAGACATATTGAGAACTAAATAATCAATACCCTGACAATAATATCACTAGTGAATATAACATCATAATTAGGATTTGGAAGAGTTTAAAAAGTTACAATTCTCTTTCTAACCATATGGGCGAAAGATATATATAATCGGAAACTTCTAGAGCGAATTTACTTTCGAAAATGTCAATCCAATCGACTCACTGATACCGTGCCGACTAAAATTTAATAATATGGTGATACATCGTGTTGAACTTCTGCTTGCATCCTGCATTAGCGGTCGATGATCTGTTTAATAACACATCATATCTAATTTAAACTTTTTTTCTAAGAGTTGGCATATTTTATTTTCCTGGATCATCAAACAATTCAAATAGTTTAAAATTAGGAATGTGAAACTATTTAAGAAACGCCGTATTTTATTTAATAGTCAAAGATGGATAAGGTAAAATCAGAAATGAAATCATTTACCTACAGATACAACACAAAAAACCTCGGAATTTCCATTGTTAACCAACGCAGTATTCAGTCTTGTACATCGTAAAACCGTAACTTCTAGCAAACCCGTTGTTTTAATGTATTCGAAAGCACCTGAAATAGATTATTATTTTGCAAAAATAAAGTTCGGCACCAAATATTGCTACTGAGAAAAAAATTAAATCTTTAAAAATAGTTTATGCTGCCTGTACCTCAGTTAGATCAACTCCTAAGACTCATGACGAATTCCGTTAAATTGTTTTTTTAAATACATGATTTAATTAGAATGTCAATCTAAACCGTTTAATGTTAACTGACTTGTAGTTAACAGTAACTTGTAGTTAACACCTAACAGTTTTGCACTTGTAGTTTTTGAAAAATACATCCCAAGTTCTTAGATTCTTAATCATTATCGTTCACCTTATACAATGGTGAAATGCCATGCTAAATTTTTTAGTCCTAAATAAATTACATGAAAAAGACATTTACATTACTATGCTATTTACATCTGAACATTGTTGAATATAAATCTAAGCTACCTATAGAAGGAGAAGGCTGATATAAAGGATTAGGAAAGAGAGGACGATATCGAATCTTGTAGTTCGGCCAAACATGCTTGCGTTGAATCATATGTCTAAATTTCTGTGTGATGATGGGTATGAGATGTTTCACCTGTTTGCCTTGCCATTGTGAGTCAATCTGAAAAATAGCAACTCTACTTCGAAGATGTAACGATTTGTAATTTCTCCTATATCACAATTTTATTATCATCACCATATGCAAAAAAAAAAAAAAAAAAGGAAAAAACGATGGCATATTCTATGCAAAAGGCATGAATATCATTCTACTGTAAAACGTATGAAACATTAAAACTGCAATCCAAATCTTACCTGGAATTCTAGCGTCGGCATATCAACGAATGCAAAGACCCAATGAGTAAAAGGCTCACGAGTGAGTTTCAATCGAATTTTGCCAGAAAGACGACTAAGCTAAATACATTTAATAAATTTAAAATTACGGGTAGATTTACAATGTCCATTTTGGATGACATAGTTACCATAGTTCATTAATTAGCGTATCAGCATATGCTCCTATGATATGCACACCTAGTATTGTATCTGTCTTGCTACAAGTTAGTACTTTTACAAATCCTTCAGCATCATCAATAATTTTTGCCCTACCATTTGCAGCAAACTGACATTTACCAACTTTATACTTCCAACCAGTTATGAAATTTATCAAAAGTGTTTAGCACAAAATTCTGTAAATAACTTTATTGCCAAGCATGTTATATATGAAACTCAAGGGTTATTTATGGGGAGAATGATTGGAACATCTAGAGAATTTATTGAGTTTATTCAACCATACATAAAAGAAAAATTTGCTATAAGCAGAAAAATTCGCTATATTCAATTGCAAATTTTTATAGGGGTTATGCTTTTTCTGATTTTATTTTAAATTGCTTTGTAGTAAATCAAGTAATTTATATTATAGCTTATTTAGCACTTATAGTATTTTTCAACTTTTTCTACACCAATTTTATATTTAATTCAGAAGAAAATGCTAATTTTCTTAAAAGAAATGGTGGTTTTATACCTGGTAGAAGGCCTCCCGGTATTTTAATTCCTAAGGTGGTGCAAATGGAAGGAAGAAATCCTTGCTCTACATCAACCTTTTTATTAACCTGTAGATCTTTTTGCAGGTCAGTTACATTTTCGCTTAAACACTTGGAGAAAAAATAAGGTTTCCATTGGGTTAAGTTTTCTAGTTTAAGTTTTAAGTTAGTTCTCAGTTTTTGAAGTGCTAGGTATAAAAGATGTAGTAGCTAAGTCTATGAGATCGAATAATCCTCATAACGTTATTTATGCAGTATTTGAGGCTTTTAGTAGTATGTTATCTCCTCGTCAAGTTGCGAGCAAAAGAGGTAAAAAAATTAGTGAGATAGTTGAAAATAGGTAAAATATGAATAGTGCTATAAAATTAAACTCTACATTTAATAAGTTGTCAAAGAAAAAAAAGTCTAAGTTAACAGAACTTTGAATACCCCCACTGTAATCTACATCGACAAGCAATTTTAATGTCTGGAAAAGAAAATTTTTCCATCATTTTCACTTAAAAAATTCGGAAAGTGTAATTACTTCATTTTAGTATTGAGATAATCTGACTTTAATAACTCAACTGCCTCGCATACAAATCTATAACAGCAACTCGTCATTCAAATCAACTTTGCATTTAATAACATTTCTCAAAATATTTAACAAAATTTAACAATGAAACTGATATTCAACTTACTTTAAAACTCTCATCTTGTGATAGCTCATAGTCCTCCACACATACTGATTTGATCACGGGGGATTTGCAGCCAATTGATAAGTCCCTAACACGAATGTCCTAAAAGAGGAAATTATAGATTTTAAGGAGAAAAAAAAAAGACATTTTCCAGAGGTTATAAGCTAGCTTTAATGGTTTGAAAGATTCTTCTAGCCAGTATTTCAAAACAACTATTTTGGCATTTTCTCCACATAAATCTGTATTTATTTTTCCAGATTTCATCACTGAAAAAAAACTTCAAAGTTTTGATAAATCTTTCGTTCATTTAAGATTCTCGAAATTTTTTATATAATTTAAAAAAATGATTTCTTTGACCATCAAGAAGTTGAAATTGTGGTGGAAAGGTGAAGATGGAATAGTTTTCTAGAGTTACGAAGAAAGAAAGAGGATTAACAATAAGCAACAACAGGCAAATCTCATGAAATTGTATTCTCCTAAAAGTCACTCGCAAAGTTGAAACAGACCTGTATGAGACGCCCGGCAGTATTTCGAGTAGTAAGATCACTAAGTTCCAACTGTAGCTTTTTGTGGATCCATCTGTAAGATACAAAAAAACACTGGATTCATTTTAAGAGCCAAATATGATCAATTACCATAAACAATATATATTAGTACCTTCGTAATCGACGAGAATCCTTGTGTTCTTGAAACAGAAAATGAAGAATGAGACTCAGATTATAGCAAGATTCCCATTCAAAAGTTCGACCTTCATTCAAGAATTGTTTCAGTTTCTGAAAATCACTTTCTTTAATAACGAAAAGCGATATGCATCATACTATTCCAACTCAAAAGATGGAAAAGAATAAAATTACCTCAGGAAGACGAAGTGGTTGAAATTGTTCAAAAAGTGCGGGATGTGAAGAGATTTCACCAAAAGGATTGAATAGTAACACATAAATTACGAGAAGCATTAAAATTGCGCCAAAAACGACTCCCCACAAGAATCCTAACATACTGACATTAATGTCACTATCATTATCATACAATATTCATTGAATCCCTTCAGCTATTTCCGTCTGAAAATGCAGTTATTATCATTAAAATTTACTCATAAAAGATTTTCATCCTTTAGCATCATGCTATCAAAGCTCGATAATGATTTCTTTTCTTTTTTTCTATCAGAGATCATGAGCCGGAAGGAATTTCAATAAGTGAAATTACAAAGTTAAACTATCAGCACTTCTAACTAGACGTACACAATAAAATGTCGTTCAAATGGACAGCTCGCATAAATGCCTCTTTCTCTCGTCCATTTTGCCTTCAGGTTTCATAAAATTCAGAGATTAAAAAAATTTACTAGCTGAACTTTTGCTCCACACACTTCGAATTGCATACTGTAACAGGGATCACTGTTGGGCGCCTGAATGCTTTCGTGCAATAATCGATCCACTGCAAAATACCAATCGCATATTATCGGAATATATTGTAGGCAAGATTAATTTGTTGAAGACATTCCAGACTATCTCTTGTATCTCCGCTCATCATATCTGATGTATTATCATTACCTTGATGACGTGATATACTGTTCCGTTATTTTGGTTAAACAATGTGCTTATCAAAGTTAATTAGAATTTTAATTCAGAATACTACAAGATTTATATATTTATTCATTTAATGTTTCAGGTTATTTACAAATTCCTAAATTTCCATCGATTATTATATCTTCCATCGTTTACTTTTTGCTCAACGAATGAACAGATCAAATAAGTGGTTTTTGCTATATAAGTTCACATGTGGAAGTGAATATAATTTTCTAACTATAAATTCCCATACTAGCCTAGTGTAAACTTTGTTATTTTAAGAGAACAATGGTCGAATGTTTCACTGATTAGATAAGTTACAGTTGCTAACTTGTATACAAATATCACCAAACAGATATTGCGAGATAGCTTATGTTCCTTGTGCCAGAATGGCTTGATTTTATCCAAATTCAGTATGATTTCATATATCGAGCTTTAATAAGGCATTTTCATCCTTCTAACCACATTTTTATATACTTTTTTTTCACTACTTCCGTGCTACGAAGATTAGATTGTTGGCATAATGCTTTCTCACTTCTAATTTCCCACCTTTGAATCTCAGCTCTCTTTCAGTAATCACATACCACTATAAATAACTGACTGAGAGATAATGATCAATTTCGGAGAAAATTTATATTGATAGTGCACAAACACATATTTCAGTAAGATGATGAATATATTCTATGCATGCTTTTTTAAATGGTATAACGAGTATTAAAAATATTAAAACGTAAATAATTTAATTTCACTTTGGTAAGTAAAATACTTCAGCTCGGAATCAACCCTGCCTGAAACACCTTTCTTCGAAATCATAAGTAAATGTGATGAAGGTGGAAGACATATTTTAAGTTGTGGAGAAAAACTGGTTCTTCCTTTTGAGCATCTCATTTGCTTTAGTATCTTAAAGAGTAGGGACGTCCAAACATCTTTCTACGAATTTTGGTGACCAGTTTCTCCATAAAATTTTTCTTTTCCTTTTTCCGCATATTGCTTTTTGTATCTTGTAGAGATCTTCTGTAGCAAACAAAATTTTGCTGTCCTCACTTTATAAAAGAAATGCAGTAATGTAACGTCTAAATCGATTCTCCAACATACTGTACTTATACGAACTCGAATTAAATTCTGTAATCAAGAGATTTTCGAATTAGTTTGCTTTCTGGTGATTATGCCACAATGAAAACGTACTCGATACGTATCCTATAATGTGCTGGAGTGATAATAGTACTTTCCATCATTGTGATCTTGAGAGTTAAAGTCAAAAGAATTTTCTTTTAAAAACTGTTGTTTTGGTAATTATAAGCAAATCACATGGAACCATTGAATATAAATGAGAACATTTCAGACACTGAAAATTTCCAGAGTTTACATTCAATGGGATTTGTGAATGAAATTTCATTTTCTTCTACTGAATTCTATAGGGATAGTTCACGTCTTCAGTCTACAAGAAGTATGGCAGTCAGTGATATCTGTGGGACTAGACACATGTTACATGAAAGTAATGCAACGAATAAAACTTCTAAGACATTAAAATAAAATTCTCAGTCATATGATGGACGTGAATTTAACAAAGTTTTATAGAAAAAACGGACTCAGATTTTACTTTGTGCTCATTTCGGACTTCACACTCATTACTTCACTTACTGCTTTAAATATTTGGTAGTTCTCTTGTGCAGTAACCGTTAAGGTTATCACACAAAGTGATAATAACTTCGATAAGCTACAACTTTCCTAAGAATCGATGATTTGTTTAGATGTAAGAGGTTCCGCTGTAGGCACTACTTATCTCGGGTAATAAAACGGCAATACTCCAGCCCTACTACAAGTTGGTGAAGGATTGATACAAAATAGAAGCTGAAAAGTGACACTCCAGATTTTCCGCTTAGAGTGGTAACAGACAGATAAGATTGAAGTAGGAAGAATACAGTATCTCTTATACTGCTTTTATTCTTTGTAAGAAAATGCTAAAGAACACACAAAATTACAATGACCCCAAGCGCATGAAAAAATCAATGAAGTCGTCGTCGTTAAAACAGATGCAATGTTGTTGAAATGAAGCATAAAATACAATCAGCGGTAGTATAAACTTCTACTCCACACTTCTTGTTTCTGCCTGTTATATAGCAGTTATTTGAGACAAGAAGAGTTATGTTCCACTTAACCCGGTAAAACCATATCCAAAAATATCCCAGCAATTCGATTTGAATTTCACCATCATACAAGAAAGTTGGTTCCATTGGTTCCAAACTTTATGAAACTTTACTTGTCCATTGGACTTACAGTTCCTCAATTTTTAACATGGACCCTATGTTCCGCTCATGGAAAAAGTTAAAGAACTGGGTAAAAACTTCCAAATATATTGTCATATATATCATATCAGCAATATCGAAATATTAAACCAGACGTTATTTCCGGACTACTTCACTTTTTTAATTTAATCGAAGTTAAGAAATATACAACAAACAATATTAGCAATTTACCAAGTATCCAATTTATAAATAATTTTTAATAATGAAGTCCACACCACTACAAATAAATAAATTGAAGGAAAACCAGAAAACTGATAAACTGACGAGAAGCTTAAGATAAAGAAATAATTAATCTAAATAGACAACATGAAATGAGGAATTCAGTTAATTTGCAAAGTTTATCCCCAGAACATAACAAGTTTATCCAGCAAAACCTGAAGATAAGCAAATATTCTGACTCCACAAAATGCACTTTTTTCACACATAACGCACAAGAAGTTTGTACTATACAATTCCAGATATCATAAACTACAGTCCGACCATACTTTTTGATATCGGACAGCTGCAAAAAAAAACGAAAAATGCACAAATTATGGCCAGTAGAGAACCGAAGCACGAATCATCTCCCGACATCCTCAAGAGTTCAAAAAATAAAATGTTCTATCTTTTGCATTAAATATGCCTGAAAAACATCATTCATTCAAAATATTCAGCAACTTTGGGATTTCAATTCAAAAAGTATCGACTGAGGACGTCGCCATCCATATATTCGCTCCCAAAGCATTAATTAAGCATGAAGTGCAAACACTCTCCTTACTCTATAAAGAATTATTTTTCTTTACAGCTGCTCCATGTTGAATATCCTCAGTTAATTTTCAAACGCTGCAACTGAATGAATCAGGTCATTTCTCTAACCTCCACTTCCACAATATAATATTTAAATAATATCGAAATCATCAGTAAGTTTGAAGTTTAAATGAGCGCAAAAGAAATCTTTAATTCTGCACACCGTGTTCCATAATGTCACCAAAGGGTGACTACGCTGCAATTTCTCGAAAAAACAAGAACTCTATCGAAAAAGCATAACATCCCTATTCATAGAAGTATGCTGTAAAGAAAAATAAATTCAATTTACAAGCGACCATTCTTTACCAGCTCATTCATTAAGAAATCCATATAAACGAAAAGCCATGAAATGACCAGAGATAATGACTAATAAATAAACATCTAAAGGATTCGAGAGCTGTTATCGAGAAAACGTTTCTTAAAACAACTAAGCTAATAACAATGGTAATACTCCTTTCCAGAATGAGCATCATACTACCCTTGAAAATGACGATTTACTCTGAATTTACTGATCACAACTAGTATCAAACTTTCATTTCCTCGATCAAATGCTTTTTGAACAAAACATACACTGTACATGTTCAGTAGTAATAACGACATGGTGGTGATAAACAATTATGAACAATAAGCAATCATGAACTGCAAGAAAAAAAATTAAGCTTCATAAACAAAGTGCACCTGATAAAAATGCTTGTTTAGCAAGCAAATAACAATACGAAATGCATTGATTGGAACGGATCCCTGCAAGGTAATGTTTTAAGTAATGCTTATTTTGTACTACAAAAAATTTTTAAGTCTTCATCTTTGCTACATAAAAATGTTCCGCTAACTCATTAATAGAGCAATCCACATAATAATAGATTTTAATCTCATGAGAACAACTAAATACTGAATATAGCTTGCACATTTGATTCGTTTACATGAAGACATTAGATGAAAGCGGAAATGCTCCAGCAAAATATATCAGGAATAACACAGTTTTGATGAGCATGAATAACATATATAAAGAAAGCATTTGTATTCTGTACTTTTTTTTTTGTGAAAAAACACATCAGTTTCTCTTCAAATCACTTCCAAAACATAGAAAAATAAAAAATTCCCGAGCAAATATCCAGCACTTTAAATTATTCGAAGACCATTGAAGCCCTCGACATAATTATCGAGAAAATAAATAAATAAAAAAAGCACAGAGAAAGAAAATAAAAACTTATGAACAATTCATACTAAGAAGAAACAAATATGGAGAGAAATATAGCTACAAAATTATAAAACTAAGTGATTACAACTATTAGTCCTGATCAAACCATGCGTAGTTTCCTCTTCTGTTTGCACAGTGATTGTTTTCAAGAAAGGTTCCAATCTTGCGCTTAATCTGTTTCCTGTGCATGAACTTTCAGTACTATATTTAGTTTCCAAATCCATTCTTGGAGGGCAAGAGCTGGATCTTTCATCACTCTCACTATCAGCTCTTGTATGAAGAGAAGATTCTTCTAAAGACATTGTTCTAACACCAATATTACAATAAATTTCTTCCTGATTTGTTTCGCTTTCATCGGATTCCGAACTACTTGATGCAGGTGAACTGTGATAGTGCTCGGAAAGCTGACGAAATATATCGTCATCTTTATCGTAATACATTTCTGCACCAGGGAATATGTTTTTGTTCGGTACTATCTAAAAAAGCCAATATGCAATAGGATAGTGAGAAAAAACATTCTCGTAGACGAATAGCATTATTAATATTATGTCTGTCTCGGCATTAATTCAGTTTATTCGCACGAAACAAAAAAAAAGAAAAAAAAGGAGATTTTGGCATTATTAAAATGCTGGAATACTTCTATTCTTTCTCTTTAAATTGACTGCTTAACATATTTATTTTGCACTTCCTGTCGGAAAACCGAGATATTCTTTTAACACAAATACAATGAATCAATCAAAGTAATTTATATTATAAAAATATCTTGGGAAACCGGTTTAAACTCTAAAATATAAATTTCAAAAAAAAAAAAAGAAAAAAAAAATTCTCAAATAAATAAATCATTATTCAAATCTTACAATCTTATCATATGAAATTCTCAAATTAATCAGAAACAAATCAATCACTAAGCAAATCTTACATCTTGATCATATGAGATCTCAAAATAACTCTAAACATACAAATCACCTTTCTAAATCCCATTTTGAATTATCTAATAATTATAAATATCTTAAATTCTTGTTTTCTCAACTTCCGGTTAGATGTAAAATGCTTAAAATTAAACGTCTTACCATCAGATAACCAAATTCTTAATCTCTGAACTTCGGTACTGATGAAAATTGTCTAAATTATTATAAACATCCCCGACTATATAAATGGTCAGTACCAATTTAGTTTAGTTTGAACTTGAGTCTGCCTCAGTCTCAATCAAAAGAAGAAATCTTCCAGTCCAAATAAAATCTCTCGAAGGCTTAAAATGCAAACCCGATCAAATCAGCCAATAAAAACCCAATAAATTTCCTTAATGTCTATAAAACAAAAAACATTCAAGCTATCGATTCTACCTCCGATATTGATCGATAAACTGTATTGTAACGCAGCTGCAAAAATAAACTACGTCATAACAAAGTCTTTATCAAACAAGAAATTCGTCTGTGTAATCAATCAGTCTCCAATTTCTCTAATCAAAAAATTTTTACGACACATACCGAAAATTTGTAGATTTCTCATACCAACCAAAACCTGGGATTATGGTTTTTATTTTAGATTAGTTTTGAAACCAAAAAATAAGTTCGCAATAAATAGAAATCTCAGCTTCCTGATTTTCTCATTTTTAAATCAAATTATCTACAAAAAGACTAATATTACTTACAAAGACAGAATACACAAAAACAATAGATCTAAAAAGACTAAGCATAATGAAATAAAGCACTCACAAAAAGATAACCATCAATAGGAAGTTTCGCTCCCACGCTAACATAACGTGCATCCCACATAGAAGGCATTTCTTCTTTCAGTCGTGCTCGTTTAATTGCTGGCTGATCCAATAATTTCTGAAATGAGTTACAGCATTATCAAGATATTAAAATAGAATAAACAAGTAGGAAAATACAGTACTTATGATTTGCGACATTTTTTGAAGTTGAAAAACGACTGAATTAAGCTCTGTCTGTCTGAAAACCCACATATATGATATCTATTGAATTAAGAAGCAAATTCAATACGATGTAACAGAAACTTCAGACTATAACAGAGGAAATAACCTTGAACTGCATTTCGTTGATGACCTTCCGAAGAATTGGTTTCTCGTAAATTTTTTCGACTGCAGCAGAATCGCTGCAGTTTGTTTTCGAGCGACCTCAAAAAGAGTTCTTTCTTGAGATCTTGCTACACGAACGATTCACCGAAAAAGCTATATAACAGATTTAAATTTTACCTTTTCTGAAAATATCGGTATAAGGAGGACCCAAAACCAAAGCTAATTGAGCCACAATATCGTCACAATCACCCAGCAACTCGATATCAGTGGCATAATGAGGTAAGGATTCACGGTTGATGAGTATCTGCGGTACTTCGGGATTAACACTGTACGGTAAGAGTGCAACTGGCTGTACTTTCAAAGATGAACCGATAACTACAACCAAATCGACCTGAAAAGAAAACCTTTCATAATATTCTCTGAAAACACTTAACAAAAGCTCAACAACAGTTAAACATCTCCAATAATGTGTGAACATTACAACTGACCGGCAAAAAATTTATAGAATTTTCCTTTAAATACATTGGTCTACCATCAACTTTTTCTGAAAAGATTTAGAAAACTACAATAAACTACATACTCTTTCTCTGTCCTCGGCCATTTTTTCGTGAAAATCATCCGAAAGATCTTCACCGAAAAAAACTATGTCAGGTTTCATGACTCCTTCCGGCTGGCTGCACACTCGACACATCGCAACACGCTGTGAAACGAATTCTATCATCACGGGTTGTATTTAAGTGTATTATTAAAATCATAATAAAAAAAAGAGAAAAACATTTCTCTTCATCAAGCTGTATATTTTAATCAAAATTCGTTTTTATAATATCTTCATCAAAATGAAATTTTAACCAACAAAAAGAATGCAACAAACGATTTTAAAAAATTAAGGGTGCAAAGACAAGTTCCACTGAAAGATACCCCAGAGTCGATATCTTCCCGAATGGCTTCGCTATCGACCTTTAAACCACAGTTCCGACAAGTCGCCGTTGCAAATGATCCTAAACAAGAAAGGAAAAAAATATAGAGAAACAATAAGAGAACAAAAAACTGTGATAGTTTTAATAATGAAAAGTTTAATGATCGATTATTAAAATAAACGATTGGCAGTACTTTCTAAGCAAAATGTAAAATAGTTATCTTTGACAGAATTTGGAGTTGCTATCAGATTATAAATTTGTAAGAGAAACTCCGAACAGTTTTCATGCTCAAGTCCACCCATCATTTGCAACCTACAATGATGCTCAAAAGCATTATCGCCTACAATAAAAAAAAAATACCATGGCATTGTACAATGCGTTTGATTCCGGCCACCTGTTCCAAAGTATCAATATTTTGAGTGTAATTTCTCAGCAATTTCCCACTGTCTTCGAGTGCCTTGATGAAGTAATGGCATATCGAAGCTTCATAGCGACCAGGGAATAATTCCTTGAATACGATTCATTCAATCAATGTTCAAATCTCTTGAGAGGATATAAGACCGACGCTGTGAAACCGAATTCGAGGACAAAAACTGAAGCATCACATAAATTTTACGGGTTACCCAACAGGTACGAAAACAACAAAGACTAAATGAAAGATAATACCCTAGCAAATTCGAAAAATGGTTTCGGGTTTTTGGTGAAGTAATTGATATCAAACATAGCAGTTGGATCTGGAAGATCTGGATATTCGATGTGAAGTCGAGCATATACGCCATTTTTGCTCCGGAAGTCCGGTATGCCACAAGAAACAGAAACACCAGCACCTGTCAAAACTAAAATGCGACTGCACCTGGAAACAGCAAAAAAACTTTTTCCTTTTATAGTGATAAAATAATTTTTAAGGGAGTAATTGGTTCATTTTCATAAAAGTTGTCGTATGACAAATAACCTTTTAAAAAGTTCAACTGCATCATCAAATGAATTGAATTCAGGTAATTTTGTGCGTCTGGGACGTTCACTGTATAAAATCTTTCGAATGATTCGATATAAATCTTGCTCAGAAAGATTATCTGGTAGATCAACATGCGGCAGTAGGCAACGGACAACATCTCTAGCCGACTCACCTAAAGCAAATTTGTGTTGTATTTTATAAATTTATAAGGAAATGTTACACTGAGTTAAGCAATAAGCATTAGGGACATTTTCTACCATAGCAGACTATAAATATGAAAGCGGAAATTCTATAGCATAAAAATGCACTGTCCAGTAGTACTTATATAACCGCGTTTGCAACAATTAACAACAATGCGGCATCTTGAGAGCAATACTCGCCATGAACCACATGATTTCATTCATTTTTTTTTCGTACAAATAATCTACGTCATGAGTGCCCAAATAGTTTTAATGAAAATAAAAAAGCTGTATATGAAACAAGCAAAAGAGAGCGAAAAATGGATTTGAGAACGAGTTGATTACTGAATAATACAACATTCAACTAGAGCAATTTTAAAAAATGGAATACATTATCATATGCTGTAAGGAAAATTTCACATCAGAAATGATAAAGTGCAGAATTTCGAAACTGTATTTACCATAAAATTATTTACATGTAGTAATTACAAATAAAAAATGAGAAGTGCACTTCTTAAATTTGACTACATCAGGTTTAATGCTTAGTACAGACCAAAAGTAGACATTACAAAAAAAAAAAATTGACAACTACATGACACGATGAAACGATTCTTTTTGGATACAATTAAACTCCAAACAGATGTAGGTTTCATGTAATAGAAAAAGTTTGCCAATGAAATGTACAACTTTAACAAGTTCACTTGACTTGGATGATGAGTTTGATTTGTCCCATGAAGAAATGGATGCCATTTCCGCATCATATCTTTCTAAACAATCACCGTTATTTCGAAGCAAAAAGCGGCCCGAAAAGAGAAATGAGCTATATGTTGAACCATTCTGCCATAGGAACAGAAATAAAAAAGACTGGAGGAATATCCGTTAAGGAAAGAATTACACATCATGGATATATCCTTCTACAAACACTACGTCGAATGGAATCAGCAAATGCCAAAAGACTGTATTTTAATGAAATTAGTTACACTATTTCAATTTGCAACTATTTGCTATTTATATTTCTATTTTTCCCAATGTACTAAGGAAAAATCGCAACTCCGAATAGATTTATTATTCACAGCAGAAAAGCATGAATATAACCTGTACTGTACATATTCGTTAAATATAAGATGCTTAATTCAACAGAGTATTAAAAAAGTTGAGCTGAAATATCAGTAAGAAAGCCGAATATAACTATTGAAGATTCCTCAGGTAAACTGAGCAATGTAAGGAATAACAAAGAGAAACGGAGGAATGAGCTACATCCAAATCAAGTATCAGATTGAATACAGCATTATTTGAAATTTATCAAGAAGGCTTTAAAAAACTAAAAAACCACTTTGGCTCTCAATAAGGATAATATTGTGTTAAACACCAAAAAATGTTTTTTTGCAAGCATTCCTCTAAAAAGAAATTTTATTTTAATAAATTTAAGAAATTCAACAAAAATTAAGTAAGAAAAAACACGGTATGACTGCAAAAATACGAAAATATCTATATGAAAGTATTCCTATATGAAAGAATGGAAGTTGTAGAAGCGACATGCAAAAAAAATTCTGATAAAAAAACATGGAGCTAAGAAGAAAGATCCATAAAAAGACATATTGATTTTTAAATAAGTAACTTTGTTTTCAAAGATACACAAAAAGAATTGTTTTCAAAGATACACAAAAAGAACTGTTTAAAAAAGAACAAATTCACTTAATGATTCAAATTGCCGAATGTCCCCACGAACAAAAACGTTAGAAAAGCGAGAAAAAATAGGTTAAAAATGAACAAAAATAAGTAACTCACCTTCGCCTGCTATTTGGTCGACAGCAGGAGAATCACCAGAATCTGTATTTATTAACTCCTGATTTACTTGGACATGAATAGCCGAACTGCCTATGGATGAGGGATTTGTAACGGAATTGATATGTGTATCAGTTTCGGTTCTCATATTGCCATCTAATATAATATTTTCACCTGAATAAATTTTCATGACGCTCATTTTGGTATTTCTTATTTAACTAGAAATGCAAGACATATAAAGTATTTCAGACATCAATTAATTATTGCATCTTTAGAGTGATTCAAGTTGTCTATTGCACCTGACTGAGTAAAGTACTGAACAAATCAATTATACCATCTGCAGATGTTCTGCGATGAATGGAATGAAACGAATTGACTTACTTCTCAACTCATTTCCGCAATCACCTGAATGCATGAATATGACAAAAATAATCTGTGAACAGCTTAACCTGAAAAGACGTCTAAGAATGTATGTACATGAAAAGCGATGCAAATCAGCTCATCAGTAAATATATAACAAAGCAAAAAAACCAGCACAAAACTCATACCTTTCTTAAATAATTTTTATCGCATAATATGAACCTTGGAAAATATATAATCTATGTAAAAAGCACAACAACATGTAATGCCATGTTGGTAGTAATGAATATTCACGTGCGAGTTATTATGGTCTGTCCTCACTTTCTTCAATTTATCACTTCTCCTTCACAATGTCTGTATTTGACATCCGTAGTAAATAGTACACATTTACATTTGCTACCCTTGACCCCTCCTTCACCTTTGACCTTCAAGTTCGCTTCTCCCGGCCTCACAATCAAATCTCTTCCTTACCTAAAAGTGGACATCGCGTTAAAATGTTCTTACCGCTCTACTTCACGGTCCGTTATATTTTGCCAGCGAGTACCTCGAAAGAAAGAGACATGTGGCAGAGATATGCTGAGTAGCCAGAAAATACGGTCGGTGCGCAGTAGGCCGAGTCGTTTAGTAAGAATTTGGTTATATCCGTTTCTCGGATTTCCGGATTGACGATGGACTTTGGTTTTTAGATGAGTACCGGGTGGTATTTGTGCCGAAAATCCTTCATATGATCTGTTATCAAGCATTATTCTTGGATTTCAATAACTGCAGTCAACGTAAAAAAATTTAGTTGGGTCTGGCAAATAAATTCCGATATGGTATTTATAAGGATCTGCAGTTAGTTTTGAAATCCCGTTAACTAAGTCTTCTTAGATTCTATGACATGTAGCCAGATTATTTAATATACCACTGTTATACTTATCACTATAGTTCTCCTTTATTTTTCCTAAAAAAAAAGAAAAAAGACGTCTCAAGGAAAAGGCTTTTAAGGTGGTTTTATAGATATCGTAATATAAGTGCTATGGTCATAATCATGCTTTTCCGAGAAACATTTTCTTCTTATGATTTGTGAAATGAACATTTCAAATAGTGCAATTAGTGATTCTGACTCATCAAAATCCCATCTGCTAACTAATGCCTGCGTATGACTGCCTCTGTTCTCTCATATAAATGCATATTTTCATCATATATATTTTATTATTGAGTTCAAAAGTTGCTGTATCTTGAGCACTATCATCCACAAAGTTAGTACGATAGCTTCATTTCTTTAATATTTCCCAAGTCTATAATTCGAGATCCTTGTCTTAATTTCATATTTCTGAAGTTTTCCTGCTTACTATAACTTCGTTAATTGAAATATGTTTTGTTGTCCCATTTCATACTCTTCACGACTTCTATCATCAAATCTGATCTCTCTGAATTATTGAAAATTTTGTATTGTTACTTTCTCGAAAAAGTCCCTAAATCCTCATGCAGTTTATATTCAGTTTTACTTGGTAGTGGGAAATGAAATTCTTCCCACGCACTTCAATGCTTTTATTACCAACTAATCAATTCGAAATTTTTAATGTGTGTGGAAAAATTATTAATGATATTATATTTGAAAGGCATTATCTCATGAAATCAAAAATTTTCAGACTTGTTCATTCTCATATGCATATATGTTTAAAGTTTCCTTTCTTCAAGTTATCATGTTTCCCTTATTAACATTTCTGGTATTCTCCACTTACGACCACAATGGCATGCCATCGTTTCAATAGTGCAGTAATTTCTGAAGATTTTTTTCACGGTTGGAATGCAAAAACTGTTGGCGGTTTTATCGTCTTGAATCTCTAGTAATGTGTTTATGATGCTTTTCTTCGGATTTAGCTTTCTTTTTTGCAATTTTGAATTTGTGTCTGAACCCTTTTTCTTTTCTTTTTTTTTTTTTTTTAACTTTCACTACACTCCCATCCAGTTATTCGATTTAATTGTTCGATAGGCCTTTATAAAATTAAATCATATTCAACAACAGCCGTTAAGATAGTAAAGATAACAAACATTGCTTATTGGCAAATCACAAGCAATTTTATGGATCAGTTCAGTGAAATAATTCAGCCATAGTTGCCTTCCATTATACATAAAAGTTATGCTCTAAAAAAAATTACGTTTGTTCTTAGTAGCTGCATGCCATCCACTGTTGCAAAGTTTAATTAATGGTTTGACAAATTGGGCAATATGTGTGCACTTTAAAGTCCAAAAATTTTCATTATTTCGAGAAAAATGAACATGCAGCAGAATTAATATCGAAAGGAAATATTCTGCAAGCGAATACAGTATTTGTGTGGAACGAAAAAGTTGATGCTTCAGTTTACAAAGTCTTAACTACACAATTTTGCCATCCCTGGCTATGGTTAAGTCCGATTGCACAATATTTCTGGCAGATTACAGCTAAATTTTAAACAAATTTGAAAGTTTTTGGAGAGAAACCACTTCTTTGTTTCCTATTTGGCAATCTGCTTTAAGAGTGGCACACATTCGCAAAATGAAAAAGGGTTCTCAAACTAAAGAAATTTATGCGAACGACAGTTCAGAAATACTGTTTCTCGGAAATACTAGAGATCGAAAATTGCACTATGAGAAGCGGACGAATTCATTGCTTTACTGCAAGCTGATAATATATTGATAACATAACTTTCAAGTTCATGAAAAAAGTTGACTTATGAAGTCATGATCACAGGCATCAGTCTCCAAAGCGTAATTCCTCGAAGAGATGAAGTTGCATGAAAAAAAAAAAAAAGGACTAATTCATAAGCGGTGAATCCTTTCCGATAAGTTCGCTTGTGGAAGCATAAACCGGTGCATGTTCTGAGTGGGTGAGGAAACTACCGTATGGCTAAAGTTAGTCCGATGAAAACGAACATCAGTCAATATGTTTTTGGCGGCAATTTGTGGTTATTTTTTTAAAAGAATTTTCATTTGCAGGAGTATTTTTCATTCTTGTACAGTCCCATGCATAACGAAATAATTATTTTCTGACTTACTAAAGATGCGGTTCAAACTACTTCAAAAGGCAGAATTAGCTGTAACATCTAAACAAATGGCACAGCATATTCCTATTGCAGAGAAGTTACGCTTCAGAAATGTATATTATGATGCTGCCAAAATAATATTGATTAGCACTTATATTCCATCTGCTCTCTAGAATTTTCAACCGTACATTCAAAACTATAACAAAAGATAACAAATTTGAATCATTCCTAATCAACATCAAAAGAAACAATTTAGGTCAACAAAACTTTCCAAATTTCACAATCCTGGAGTATTTGGAATCTTCAGAATCTCTTCTATTCCGGATTATTTTTCTTTTTTGAAGCATTTGACAGCGTCAACAATTCTTCATTTGCTGGACGAAAATTATATTCAATTTCTTCTATTGTTTCTGGTAATGGTTTACCCATTGTTTCGGGTATACAAAATATTACAACTAAACCGGCCACCAGTGAAAGACTACCAAACGGAATGATCATTGCCCATGCTCCAAACCGTTCCACCTGGAAAAAGAAAGAAATTCCTGGAATATTCAAAACGGACTTTACTTTAAGACTTCTATTTCAGTTATTGCACTTCCGAACACACTATTCTTATAAGCGAAAAAAAAAAAAAAGAAAAATTTTCTGATGTCCAGCTGCAGTATTCTTCAAATAGCAATACATGGGAAGCAAAACATTGCTGCAATCCCAATAATTTATCCAATAAACTGGATTCTGATGAAACTCCTATACCTTAATGAATATACCGAATACTCTATGAGCAGTGAATTTTTAAGAAAACATACAATCCACATGACAATATAGCAGGACAGATTGGCGCCGATACGAGCAACCATCGAACAGCATCCCATTGCCAAATTACGAATCACTGTAGGATATAATTCGGGAGTAACAGTATAAATTACTGCATAGCAGCCAGTGATAGAAGCTTTTGCGACTAAAAATTGTAGGACGCTAATAATCCAGTGCACTGAAATGTTTTAAATAGGAACGGACCATACAAAACTTAACTGAGAAGATGAATTAAAAATGCTGTACGGTAACACCATGAACATCTTACAAAGAGCTATTACGAAGCCATATTTGATAAGCACCATAAATAGAGCAGTGAACAACTGAATATTTCTAATGATCCTTATCATATGAAAAATGGACGCATTTTATATTGACAATGCTTCTTACAAAAGATCCGTCGTTCGAAAATCTAATAAGTATGGATAGAAAACTGAAGAAATTGGATGTTTATAGAAATTGTACCTTCTGCAGGGAGAAGGAGGTTAGAAAGCATGCATAACGCAGCAAGAAAGTATCCTCCGGCAAAGAGTGGCTTCCGGCCGATTTTGTCGATAAATGCAAAGATTAACAAAAGGGCTGGTATTTCGGCTATACCACCGATAATAAATGTTCCATAGAAATCACCACCAAGAAAATCAGTTTTCATAGAAACACCGTAATAAATCATCGACACAACCTATGAAATATTTCAAACGGTAAAGAGAAAGTTGTTCACGTACTGTTCTAAGCAGTTTTTCAAACTGAACAACTCGTCAAAAATTGAACAACAGTCTATAAATATGTGAAAATCCCTGAAATTAAATCTCACTGGCCATAAGAAAAGGCATGCGAATGTACGCGTTCGTATGCCTGGTGTTCGAATAAGATCAAGATAGTTATATTTTCTTTGTGGAGAACGATTTTGTGCAGTCTTTTCCGGATAATCAATTTGATCCCACCACTTTTCTGGTAAGCGTGCACCATTAATTTTTGCCGCACGTTGCAAGATTTTATCGGCTTCTTCATATTTATGCTGTGCCACCAGCCATCGTGCACTTTCAGGAACAATCCTAAATTTATAAAAATTTGATATAATAGTTCCAGCTCTTATAACTGCAATTCCCATTTTTTATCTTCCAAATTCGCTTTCTTTATTCTTCTGTAATTTTTTTATACCGAAATTCATGTTTAAAGATATGCATTCTGTACTCACCACCAGTAGCACATAAATATAAGTGCAGGTAACGAAATGGCAAGTTGCAGATAACGATAATCGCGAATAAAATATGCAAGACATCCCAGAATAATTTGACCAAACGAGAAAAATATCCCTGATATTACTGAAGCAACTTTTCTTTTGGAAGGACCGACCAATTCCATACCTATAACAAGCAACACTACTACAATATTTCTAAAAAAGAGAATAGTGAAGAATATTAACTAATACTTATCAAGTGAAAGATATACCAATTACAACAGCAATAACGAAGATGCCAGGATGTGCAAATCCAACAGCGGCCCGTAATAAAGCAAATGCTGTCCAGTATGGTACCACTGCCATCAAAACACCAGATATTATTAGCATAATTATCGCGATGAAGAATACTTTTTTACGACCAATCCTGCAACGACATGTAGTTTTTTCCTAGTTTTCAACTTTCAGTAAGATTTGATGGAAAATGATAAAAGTTGAGAAATTTCACATATTAAAAATACCTGTCACCTAGAAAACCAAACAGAAGTGAACCACCCATTTGTCCAATATAGTATGTAGATTGAATGAATGCTTTCAATACTGACCATTCGCACACAATTTGCCACTAAAATATTGTTTTTAACTAAAATACTCTAATATCCTATTTATATATTTAGTTGCTGTCATTTTCATCCAAAGCATTAAAACACTGAACATATTAAAATCATTTACCGCATTGCAGTATGGCGATGACAGCACTGATAGTGCTGAAGTTCGACAAAACCTATACCCAAAAGATTCAAGTCAGGAAGACCCTGCCGTATGTTGACTTATAAAATAAGCAGTCCGAACCACCATCAAATTTACGAATAAAGTAAACGGAATAACCTGATACTTATGATGATGAATTTCCCTTGGAAGAATCTTACAAAATGTTCTAGGCACCAACATCATAAGAAGACTACATTGAATGACGGCAATGGGCATTCCTTGAGGTATAAGTGAGAATATTATTTTTTTATTTTAAACCAAGAGTTTTTGCGAGTGATTCGTAGAAACTAGATTCTACGCTTCAAGAGCAAAAATTCAATATACTTCGGTTTTGGAATCCCGAATCAGATTTCTGATCCTTTTCGAGTTTATTCATGTGTTGTCAGCAAAATAATTCTCTAAAGAAAAAAACCCTACTCGATTAATGGCCGAGTATTTGATTTCCGATAAATCATAAACATATCCAAACCGACAAGTCGAATCATTACGTAATTGACATTCTTGATATCTGCACCGTCCTTTTTTCTCCGTACAGTTTTCTGCGATTATAAGCAGATCACTTTGTGTCCAATAGCTTGCATCCAATCCTTCATTTGGCAAACGACATCTTTAAAAATATTGAAAATCTTGAAGAATTATTAGGCCGATTGAATCTTCCGTTTCACTAAATAGAAAAAGGGTTTTGTTGAAAGTCTGAAATTGCTAGCGTCACATATTTCATCAGATTATATCTTTACAAATATAATGCGGCGCAAATTAGAAATTAGGACAAGTTTACACTCTCATTACATGTTGCGTGAACTTACATTTGGCTTTCTGTTTTCTTTATGGTTTGATGAAGCAGAAAACAAGATATTATTAGTGATAGAATATTATTTTATGCATTCACGCATATCAAATGTTATACTTTCAAAAAGATTTAATTCGTTCGTACAGATTTTTCCCGTAAAAAACAAAACCCAGGAAAAACGTTTTGATACAGCGATTCTTTGAAATTTTTTTTTTTTTTTTTTTTTTGTGTCTACTTTGGAATTTAATTATGGTTTATTTCGTTTATGTTTTGTTTTGTTTTGGTTTGCTATCTTATTTTTAAGGTAATTGTTGCTGTTTTAGTTTAATTCCGGTGTTCTAATTTCTGATTCACTAATATCAGATATTAATAAAGTTGCATGTTTTCGATTTAATAGATGTAATTCACTATGTCAAAACCTTACTAAAGATCGCTCAGATTTTATTTCTTTCAATATCATGACATCATCGTTATTCAGATGTAATTGCACTAGGGATCCGTAAATATTGCATAAAGCAATGCCAATGAGGAAAATCTTTCGCAAGCAAAACAGTCATAAGCTGCTCAAAATTTCTGAACATGATTGCAGGTATCCCGATTTTTCTTCACTATTCTCAAAATATATTCATGTCGAAAGCTTCATCAAAATCAGATCATTCTGTTCCCAATCCAGCAGATTTAATCTCAACCGTTAGCCATGTGAATCATTCTTTCTTTAGTTTCGAAATTCCCACGTCCTCATATAGAAATACATCAATTGTTTTTTCTGCTTTAGCGGGCCACTTTGTTTAAAATTTAGTATTTACAACGTGATTAAAAACTCGTCCATAGACGATGGGGTTAATGGAGCTCCTCGACAATTGCCGAGCAAATTAATTAAAAAAGTGAAAAATATTATGTTACTACGCGGTTGTTCAAGCATACAAAGTGAATTCATCGTATTGATTTTATCTTTTCAGATACAATTGTGCATTTTCTAGAAGTGTATTTTCGAAAAAAAATTCCTATAGTGCAAGTATTTTTTTTGTCGAACTTTTCAAAAAATTACAAACCTATGCGGTACAGAGGCAGCGCTGAATGTCCACGACAATGCATGCATGGAAACAAATATGATTGGCAAGCATACCAATATGAACTGAATCTTTTGATAACGACCAAATTCACCCAGATTAGTAAACAACAATTCATCGAATTTCATTTCGAAGTGAACCTCAAATTTAGATCGGTAAAAAAGTGTTTCTGCATTGTGGTGGCATTTCAAATGCAATAATATATGCACTGTGACGTCACACGCAGCAATTTTATGCATAAATAATTTAGGTATAACTTATCTAGAGATAAAGTGAGCATAACATTTCAGAGGCATCAATCCTCTGAAGATAGCACTACAATAAGATAGGAGTTAGAAAAAAAAGAGATGCCTAGCATAGTTATTATCATCATGGATAATATTTCTTGAAAAATGGGAAGAGGCAGCTCAGTCCATCGTTGTATTTGAATAGACGAGAATAGAAGGAGAGTCCGAACAAATGTTTGACCCGACTATCTTCCGGAATATGATCTTTAGAACAATTTTTGTGTTGTTGCAAAGTCGGAACAAACAATGAGAGCGCTCATCCATAGGGACGTTGAGACTTTTCACATGCTTCTTCGCTTCGCGTCTCGAAGCCTTCCGTATTGATCAATGGTACTTTTTTTTGTTGAACAGAACAAAAATCATCGTACATAGAACACATTGCATGCAACAAAGGATTTGATGCAGAATTAGCACGAAATAGCGAAGAAGCAAGATATCAGAAATTAACATAAGTTATAGAAGATTTACAGGGCTATCGATCCGGTCGGTCATGTTCCTTCGATTATTCGTTACTATGCCATCTATGATATCTCTCTTATATTATCAGTTCTTTTCCTAAACCTCTATGGCATCACTGTTATTGATTAATTGCTACACTTATAATTGCCATCCACGAACTTTGGGTAACAGCCATCATCCCCCAAAATGTCATATCTTGCGAGAACGCCATATTTCAAATAAATTTTTATCTGTAGCTATTCTTCCTCGCAATTATCTTTCAAAAATTTCGCATATCGATTATTTCTACAAAATCTTGCATGTGACTTTAAATTTTCAAACCATTATCTTTTTATTGGACAAAAAATTGATCTCAAACATTAAAATCACTCAATCACCCACCCTGATGATATATTGGTATAGCTGACTGCTAGATGCGGGTAATTCTGATCGATCGTTGAATAACTGATTCAAAAAAGCATATAAATTCATGATCCATACTTCGCGTTTTCATTATTATTCATTTCGAAGTACAAGATTACGCTAAATTCCATTTTTTGAATTCATATTATAAAAAAAATCATCGGGAAAGAGGAGCGTGGCTACGAATGGAACAAAGAAAGAACGTAATAATAAGCTGAAACAGTGCAAAAGGTATGTTCATGATAATATGAT
Organism: Onchocerca volvulus; assembly: GCA_000499405.2. Taxonomy (NCBI): domain Eukaryota; kingdom Metazoa; phylum Nematoda; class Chromadorea; order Rhabditida; family Onchocercidae; genus Onchocerca; species Onchocerca volvulus. The sequence continues at coordinate 6,282,350 of HG738138.1, forward strand.
ATAATTTTCAAATCTCAGGAATGAAGCATCAATCCATAAATGCAACCATTCAATTCAATTTTCTCTGATTTTTATACTTAATGTACTAATAAATGCTGTCGGTCCGAAACAGATCATAAATGTATCTTCTATTAAATATAAGTAGTTTTCGATTTTTTTTTTTTTTTTTTTTTTTTTTTTTGTTGAGGAACGACGAATCCAACTTCGAAGTGAACACGTTGCTCCTTCTCCTCCTCCAAAAAAAGAGAAACTTATGAATATAAAGGCAAATTTTCTAGATCATCCTTGATCGTAATTTCGATAAAGTTGCCTTCCCATCGATTCATGCCAACAAATAAAGAATTTAATCCATTTTGTGGCTACTTTTAGTCGAGAAGGCAGAAGAGCCAAAAAAAAAAAAAAAAAAAAGAAAAAAAAAACATTACAATACCTGATTCGTTTGTGAGATCACAAATTGAATTTTGGAAGTTATTCGTCAGAAATCAGATGAAAGTCACCGAAAATATCAGAGAATTTGGAGATAGCAATGAATCGAATAACTCATAATAAACGAGTAACCAATACAATAACACAGTAACACAAATGGATGGATATGAACAGCAAAATATTTCTAATAGCGCCAGCATTAGCAATTCTTATTAGTACAGATAAATATCAATTGGTGCTGTAGAAAAATTACTGAAAATTCAGTAACTTTGAGTGACTCATTTTGCATTTAATCCAATGAAATTTAAAAAGCTAAAATTGAAAAATTTAAAAAGTTAAAAGCTAAAATATGCGTTAGTGATTTTGAAAGAACAAACAGAAACGAAACTTCGTCCATCATCAGCTTAAAGTTAAACCAATTTAAGTTGATGATCTGATGATTGACATTAAATATTGAATTCACTTGCCTTTTGTAACGCTACTAAGGTAATCATGTAGAATGAAGCAATATGTAATGAACAGATTCTCTTTAAAATAAATCTGCTTAACAAATTCCCGTACTATGCTGCGTTAAATCATAAACCATGACTTTAATCTTGACAATTTGTTTTTTTTTTTTTTGTTTTTTTTGTTTTTTTTTTTTTATTACAATTTTTAGCTATTTTTTTCGATTATCACTTAATAATAGTGTTTCGTGACATAATATTCTTGCACAACTCGAATCTGCAATTCCCAATGAGAAGATTTATCAATTATGATGTATAGCACAGTGAAATTAAGTAAAATGATATGTGTCAGATTCACAATTCTACTTTTTTGCGTTATAAAATTTATCCAGCCATTCGTAAGAAGAACTAGCCCGTCTGTTCCTAATCTACTATAATTATTATATTAACTTACGAACAAAATATTGAAGATATGTGCCGTAAATAAAATTTATTTGATAAGGACAAATCTTTGATTCAAATATTTTTGAGCAATTTAATTATACAATTTCTTTTATAAGTACGAAAAATAAGTTTATTCTATATCGTTGTCGCCAATAAAATTATGATTTGTTTTCTTTTGTGGAGCAACATGGCAGAAAGGGCACCCACCAGTCTTGAGGCATGCTATTTCAAAGTCGTCCGCATGAAACATCTGAAAAAAAAAAAGAACTTACAATTATTACAAATTTTAATACTAAAAATATGTTTGCGTAAATCTCTAAGATATGACAAAGTCTCCTAATTTTTTGGGAAGACACTGATATCTGGACAAGCTCCAGTAATTTTTGATGAATATTTTACGCGGAAGAATCAATTTTCTGTGTTTGCTATATGCAGGATAATTTTAGGTCGCCAATAGGTGATGATACTTTGAGATTATTTCTGATTGACAAAAATGTACATAATCTGAGACAAAAAAAGTGACGGAAGGCGGGACAGCCAATATGACGACATTACTAAATCAAGAAAAAAATCAGAAGAACGAAAAGACTCGCTTCCAAAAATAATTCATATTTTTATGGAATTTTGGGCAGCTCAAATTTCGAGATTAAAAATAAATGATAAATTTAATATAAAAAGTCAGAAAAAAGGCTCCGTCATATTGAATAAGGTTAACTGTTATGAAAAGTTGGTTAATATAATTTAATATATATATGAAAAAGAACAGACGCGATAACAAGAATTGCACTGAATTATTGAGATTTCAGGTATTATATTGTAATAGAAACGGGTAACAAATGGTGGCGGCCACTTAGCAATTATAACTTGTTGCTTTTCCAACTTGAGCAATATCTCACGATTTGCTATAACTTTACCAGTTTTCAGGCTCATCTGAACATATTTTTATTTCAACAATAGGGAATTTACTGAAAGATTTCACATTGAAATAAAAAAATATTAGCACTGACCGAACATTTTGTGCAACTGGTGGCACAAAAAACTATACAAGAAAAAGTCAAACCTTCCAAGTGAGATCCACAATACAGTCATTTCGTCAAAAACTTATTTCAGTCAATTATTGGTAAGACTAATGAAAAATTTCGAACCGACCTGCTCTTGTAAAGGATTTTCAACCTGACCAAGAGGGGGTTCAGCATTGATCAGCTGTCGAGCTTCTTCTAAATTTATGTCATCGCTGACAATAAATTCTACAAGAGGTAGAACTTCTGCAAAAATTGTTTTTAATGAATATCTTGATATAAATTAATGAAAATATAGTTAACATTTTGCATAATGTTGCAAAAAATAGGCAGTTTATGTATCTTAGAACTTTGCTAGACTTCCAGAATTCCTTTTTTTTTTTCTTTTTTTCTATGTCAAAGACGTGAAGAAAACTTCCATGTTTCAAATGTGAATCTGCATAAAGTGTGAAGTGAAATCTCAAAGAACTCAAACTTTATTGTCTACTAGCTGGATCCGGTCATGCTCCGCGTGACCAATCCAGCTATCTATAAGGGCCGGCCATGCTTTGCGTGTTCGGCTCCAGATAGTCTATATAAATAAAAATGTTAATATTAATATTCACTTGTTCAAAATCTTAAATATCCGAAAGTTTTTAAACGCGAGCCTCATTTATATTAATTCAAGATCCTAGATATCGGGAAGTCCTTACCTGTTGCCTTGAAATTTTGATGCAACGTTACACTCGAATACACGCATATTTTTATGTACATGCGTTGCTGTAGCTTAGTATGGTTATGTGGAAAAAAAAGAAAAGAGAAAGCACATGTTTCTAGTATTGGAGAAAAAAACTGATGGTTTCTAAGTTGATTAGTAGTTTAGTTGGATTGGAGACTGATTCTTGCTATTGTGATTAGGCTAAGTCAGCAATAAGTGTGAAGAAGTTTTTTGTGTTTGTATGGTAGAGATGAATTCTGTTGAGAAAGGTTTTATTGATTGATGAAGCGTGATTCTTTGTAAGGAACAATTATCAGAGAATACCAGGCAAACTGATCACTGGGTTACTTTTTCTTTTGTAGCTGACAGGAAAGAATACTGTTCAAATGAATTGTTGGATTGCTGAATTTATGTTAACCATCTGGCAGTAGGGCAGGGAATCGACTTTATGACAAATTTGTCCTTTCACTTTGAAAGCTGATGTAAATTGTGTTGCTACGATTTCTGCGCCAAACGGCGTCATTTGGAAGCATAAGCTGTATTTCCTGATTTTAGACAGGAAACGCTTTGATTCGGAGGTATATTCGGCAAGCAAAAATTTTAATGACTCTGACGATTCTTCAAGTTGAGGCAATTTAATTTTTCCGGCGGCACAACATATTCCTTTCATTTCTCCATTAAATTTCAAATCCATGCAATAAGGACATACTTCAGTCATAATGCCGATAAGAACATAGGGGCTCAAACTATAATCATTAACTGAGTTATACCGGAATGCAAGCGATTATAATCGTATGGTTGCCAAACACGGAGTCGTCTTTAACATTGATCTCCTATTTCTTGTTGACTTTCAGCCTGTCGCGTTCATTATGTTCAAAAACAAGCACTGAAACTGCAAAACACGATCGACATGTTCACAATCGTGAATCCTCAAGTCTGACTACGTGTCACTCTGCTCGCTTTTGAGCCATTTTTTGTCTTGTTATGCTCATTGCTGATGCCATTCTTCCTCAGTTTGATTTTCGACTAATCTCGCAATACTTCCGTTCTGCACGAATACGATGACCTAAATTTGATCTTCTACGAGGCATTATTTGGATAAACTAAAGCATATTGTTTGCACAATATTTGAGATTATCCAAGCAAATTAATCACTGCATTATTCTTTCCTTTGTCATTTGTAGAAAAGAATATAATTCCTTGACTGTCGATTTGCTGCTATTGCTGCGTCGATCTGTGTCGTTGTAAAACAGTCACTACGTCGGTGTAAAAATTCCGAACTGAACTGTTTGTCGAACCCGAATTGTTATCGAACTTGAGTTCTTAATGTTGGGAAAAATTATTTCACAATGTTTGTGAGTATACAATATTTTTTGTTGTTCCGTTGTCTATGTAGATATAGAGATTGTCTGGTTTGCCGATTCTAGAACACGCAATATATAATTGTCCATGTGAGAAGAAATCCGTCTCTAGATCTAAACCACACAATTCTAAAGCTTAGCCCTGAGTTTCGTTGATGATGATTGCAAACGTCAATCGAATTGGGAATTGTAATCTCTTAAATTGAAATGGCATATCTGATCGAATCATAGAAATGCGAGGAATGATGACATCTTCACCTTTGAAAGGTTCTGTCAAGGTTGTTCTACGACGTTGTTCATTAATTTTTTTATTGCAAGCCGCTTGTCTTTGCAAGGTTTTGGCTAGTTGATATTTCGCAACATGATGATTGGCACGTCGATTTTCAATTGCAGCACGTGCGGTGGCATCTTTGGCAGATCGAGTGAATTCAAAAATTCTGTTGGGTAATTAACCACTTTATCTGCTTCTAGAACAGTGTCGACGGACTTATGTATGATTGCCTGTACAGCAAAGTCCATGTATTATATTTTTCGTCGCAATTTCATGCAAACCCTTATCGACGTCGGAACTGGGTATTTCAGCGCATATTGTATTATCGATTTGTTTAAAGCGATTTTATCATAAAGCCAAATTAGAAACGTTGTGTCAAAATGAACAACGAATATTTACGACAAAGAGGCAATCCAAGACATGACCTAATATTAGAAGTCAGAGAGGTAATCCACAAATTGCCTAAACGAAACACTTTATTATATACTTTTATGACGCCGACATTTCTGCGACGGAACTACATTTCTCATAAAGCAAAAAACAAATGAAAAGGCTTAAATTACGTGCTTTATTTATTTAAAACACGCACCTATTCGAATGCAACGCTGTATAGAAATTTAAATTCATTCGGTGAAGAACTTGAAAAGTTGCGAGAAGTAGTCGCATTCAAGCAGAAAGTAGGCGTGTAAATAAATTCTGTCCGCTCATGAGGGCGTGGTGCAAGGGGGAGTCAAAAAATTCAGTCTGCTCACTTACTTTTAGTTGTTACGGCTTGACACGTAAAAAAAAGTATCTCTATGTAGAAACACGCGCCTATTCGAATGCAAGGTTATGCCAAAATTTGAAAGCAATCGGTGGAAAACTTGTAACGTTCTATAAAGAGCCACAAGGAGCATTTGCATTTTTTTTTACATAGATTATTCCTCAAATTACAGTCATCATTGCTACCGGAACAAATACTTACCAAATGATACAAACGACAAAATAAACGGATTTTTGCAATGTATACATTCATTAGTACCAAGGAGAGGATTAGAGATACCACATCTGAAATAAGTTTAATTGTTAAGGACAAAAGTCCAATTTCTTGACATTTCACGAACGTTTTTGTAATTAATATATTGCAAAACTTGCGTAGTTCTAGTTAACTGTTATGGGATGAAACCTATGTCGCTAAGATCTAGTAATGCTATAAAACTTTCTCAGCACTAACCTATAACACATAGGGAGTAATTCTTCTGCATCAGTGAAGGATTTTGATCTGATCATTAGGGCTTCTGTTTCAATAAGCTTTTCAAAACGATATGGAATTTTCAAACAACTGAGTTGTTCTAAAGCATATCGCGCTAATTTGTAGGCGCCTAATATTTGTCCTTGCTTCATTAAAGTGTAAAATATGCTCCTGAAACAAGCTTTGTTTATTTCCCTGCTTGAGTTAGCATTTAAATATTATCGCTGTTCCACATATTATTTTAGTGCATGAAAGAAATCCAATTATTTTTATAGCTCTTATATATATAAGGACTAGTACTATTGTTTTCCGAAGTTTTTTAATATTTTTCAAATAAAGAAAGGATAAGAAATCAAATTACTTTGCAGTAACATTGGTTCAACCATAAATCAGGGAATTGAATGTTCAGTAACTTCAACTATTGAAAAACTATATATAGGAAAACTATAGATACATTTTTTTTTTTTAGCAAGGAATAAACAACAGCCCAAAACATCCAGCAATTTAATAATTATTAGTTCATTATATATATACATGCTTTACTACCAAAACATAAAAAACTTGACACTATCTGCGCATAAAAATGTATTGGAAGCAAAACATTCCTACTAATTTTACCCTTAAAATTAATTTGAATTAAAGAGAATTACACTCGTGATATTTTATAAATTTCCTTTTGACAAGCCAAATAACGAGCAATATTGACTAGAGCATCGGCTGGGCAGCTCGTAAAAGGTTCAGCCTATAAAATGTTTTCTTTATGAGCAAGAACAATAAAATTAAATTAGACGGCGCATTGAGATTCTGAGAAAAGGAATAATTTTCTGATTGAATACATTCAGAGATTGAAATCTGAAAATTAAATTATGATCATGAAGTGTAACAATTTAGCAATTTTCAACTCAATTTTCAGAATGTTTCTTTAAATCTTAGAACAACTAAAAGGAACTACTTATTCTTGGAAAACTATGGATACATTTTTTTTTTTTAGCAAGGAATAAGCAACAACCCAAAAAATCCAGCAATTTAATAATTATTAGTTCATAACCAGTTGTTAATCATTACCAGATATTTATAAATGACATCGAAGGCATAGTAGCAATTCGCTTTGTTATTAAAATCCAGAAATTTTTCAATCAATTCAGGATCTGCATAGCACTGTTCTAAATACTGCATGCTTAGCACCCAGTTATAATATCCTGCATCTATAAAACGGTTCTCTCTAATAGCATTTCCCATTAGCTGCTCCAAAACTTGCAATGCTTCCACATCATGCCCAGCCATACGATAGGCTGTAAAACATAAAACTGCTATTATTTTTTATACAAATCGAAAAAAATGACATTTAATATTAAATAGCAACATAAACAACATTTTAAACTGCAAACCTTTTTGAGCCTCATCAAAACGATCGTTTTCTGCTAACCAACGCGCGTAGGGCAGGTAAACTTCTTCATTATATTTTTGGTACTTCGCTGCAATTAGAAATGCCTGAAAAATAAACTAATTACTTGGAATCCTATTTTTTAAAATATGAAATTAAGAGAATTAACGTGAGATGTGACAAATTAGCACACTTGATAAATTTATCAAATTGCAAATAAAAATTTACATCATTCCAGAGTGCCGCATCGACGTACATGTTTATTAAGGCACGAATATCATTGATTGACTGGAATAAATGGGAAGCAAGAGTGTATTCGCCTTTTTTTGCCAAGTGATTTCCAATCGTGCGCAATACATCAACATTGCTTCGATCAATACGATGAGCGAGATTGATCAGCCTGAGAAATACTTGTTTGCATTCCAAATAAAAATAATAATATAAAAGAGGAAAAGAAAAAAGAAAATCCAATTATGTGAATGCTTACTTTTCAAATAAAAATAAAAGGCTTACATATCAATCCAGTTGTTTTTGATCATAAGACTAACTGCTTTATCGTAATCGCCTGAAGCTACAAACATTTCCGCAGCGATTATGGGCTCATTTGAATTCTGTGCCCAATCAGCACGTCTTCGCAACAGAGCTTTTTGAGTTTCTCCAGAGGCGGATGATAACAATTCCTGAATGCGAATGTCGAAAGCATTAAAAAAAAAAAAAAAAAAGAAAAAAACGGATGTAATCTTATGTGCACAAAAAAGCGATAATTACACAAAATGACTGCTACGAAAATGATGAAACCATGAACGATATAAATGTACTGAAAAGCCAAAATTGCATCTTTCCTACATTCATTAAAATAAGTGAAAAAGAAAAAAGAAAAAATGAAAGTAAAAGTCAGGCTATACAAGCTAATGTCGATTTATCTTTCAACCTGGGCCTGATCAAACATGCGTAAATCTGTGAACATTTCCAATGTTTTTTGATCACATCCAATTTTTTGAAACAACATCGCTGCTTCGCGATATTTGCCTTCATATGCTTTTATACATCCCAACATTAATTCTTTTTTCGTATCCTTTTTTATCATGTCCTGGAATCTAATCTGAATTAAAACAATTATTTGAAGAATCAAAATATCCGCAACCAATGCATTACATAATTTCTATACCGGAATAAATGGACAGATTGAATATTTTAATTTCTATACCTTAATTTCCGAGATTAATTGTAGATAACGTGCATCTTTAATTCTATGGAAAGCTTTTTGAGCGATATCAAGTTGAAAGTTATGCAAAGCATCATGACCAAGGACATCCCAGTCATCTTCTGTTACACCCAATGATGCCAAATCATATGCTTCCCTATAAAAGCGGCGGAAATAGATCAACTGCATTTTTTTTTTTTTTTATTCAACGAAACGCAAACTTTCAAAGGGAAATCTCACTTGTACATTTTCTGCTCAAGATACTGATATAATTGATTAGATAGAGGCACTTCCACTGCAATCATGGCAAACATATGCAAGCAAAAGACACGTTTTCCAGAAAATCCAACTACAAAACCCTAAAAAAATCCACTATCCCCAACTAAATATTTTCTATGAATAAAAGACAAAAAATAGTCATCAAACAAATTCTTCGACGACAAAAAGATAGAAATTTTTTGTTCCTTTTCTTTTTTTGAGGTCATACTTGCATTCTTTGTTGATGTGAAGAGAAACTGTCAGCTTTAATACACAGTGCGCCACCGCCGGAATAACATAAAAGATTCTCTTGATCAGCATTCCAGGCAACACTGTTACATGATGGTTCCTATAAAAAATCGGTTTCTCACATTTGAATTACAAAATCTAACTGTTATAAAAATTAGTATATCGAAGAAAATTATTATGTCGAACTTGGAATAGAAACTGTTTAGTTTTGATATCAAAAGTCGTACAAACTCCGGTTTCGTCCACGATTGCAAGCTTTTCCCTGAAATTCACGATTAACTGCATTTAAAGTCTTTTTTTTTTTTTTGAATAATACCTTTGGAAAAAAAAATTTTTTAGGCATGAAATACCATTGAATAATCGAGCAATATTGAACAACACTGAAGTTAGAAAGATACCTACCTTAAATGGCTGATGTCGAGACATCTGACAGCACTTTTTAAACGCAATATTTCTGTTATGAATGGATTATCCACAAAGATTTTACATACCTAAACCATTTATCTTTTATCAAGTTAAAAAACTTTCCAAATGATTTACACAAACATGGTGTAATTAGCTAAGATTTTTTTTTTTTGTTTTTCATGAACATAAACTTACAGCTCCATTTCGTAGACCGATTAACATAGCTTCTCGACCCGGTGGTCCACCAACCACCTTTATATAACGTATCAGAGATTCAAGAAGCCATTCCCGTTGTTTAAGTCCTTTATGGTCGTAACACTGCAATCGTCGTTCGTGGCAAAGTATCAAATGATGCGCGCAGACTACCTATAAAAAGAAATTTTTCTTTACAAAATACAGGTGAACTCTATATTTAACAGAAAAATCCTATCTCTTGAGTTTCGAGATGCTATATCAGAAAAAGATCTTATAGTACTTACAAGTAGTGAACATTCGAAAGCACGGTTTATTTTCTCAACCAATCTATATTCCAACTGTCCATCATCGCGCTCTGTGGTAAGGCGATATATTTCAACACGATCGGCGAGTTGCACCTAAAGTAAACTTTCTTTAGCATGTCTTTGATAAAATATAGGTTTGAAAAAGAAAAAAAAACTTCTTCCAAATAGCATGTTCGAACCTTTCATTAATTGCCCATCCATCAAACTAAAATCCAATACTTATGATGAAGAAATGATCATATTCCTAATACTTTCAAAAAAAGAAAAACCCACAGCTAATCGATTATAGTACACAGCGACTTTGCGAACCAAATCATTACAGTAAATTCTGATAGATGTTTGATTTGCAAGATGTTGCACTACTACTTCGGTCATGTTTTCGCGGTAAGCATATCGCTCCTAAGAATTTTGTTTTCTGGATAGTTACCAATGGATTCACGCATCAACAATGTGCCAATAATAAAAGGATTTTTAATTGAACTAGCACAGAATATTCAAAAATAAATATAAAAAGTTAAATTAGAAGTGCATTTTTCCTATTACTAACTTTATGCAATCCGTGAACTGTGCTAAACATTAACTGATAGCAAGCTAGTGTACCATCCACGCAACCAACTGCAAATAGTCGCATTTTTATGATATAATTCAAAATTCTCCTATATCATTCGTATGAAAAAGTTTAAGATAAATTAGAACTGACCAATAATTGTGTTTGTATTTGGTCTAGCTTTTACAGTCCATACCCATGTATCCATCTGTGCAACTGTACCCAGCGCTGTTCCTACAGCAATTACAGACTTTTTTGTATATAATAAAAAATTGCACTGGTTCAAAAACCAAAAACAAATATTTAAGGTATCATTTCCTAATGTGAAACACAGTGGTAATCAAAGTTTAATTGGAATATTATACAAACCTTCACGACTGTAAAGAGTAACCTGACGATTGGAGCCACATATTATCAGGAATTGGCCGTAGTTAAAAAATTCTATTGCTGTAGGATCGTAGCCAAGTTTTTTGTCTTCTTGAAAAAGCTGCAAGCAGTAATAACATTTTTTTTTCTAAAACTTGAACTCAGTTATAAAAGAAAGGTTCTGCAAAATAGAACGGCAATACATACGATAATTAGTGTACATTAGCGTTAACAATCAACTTCAAGCATGATTAATATGCTTTTAGACTCAATAGTGTCAATAAATTTAGGAAACAGGAAAGCACAGAATGATTTGCAAGAATAATATTTTTTACCTGATTTCCCTCTAAATCATAAAATGCAGCTGTTTGTCCCCAGTCTACCAATACCAAAAGTGCTCCAAATGTACTAAAAAAAAGAAGATATATTTACTAAATTTCCTATTTGGAAATATTCAGCAAACAATCAATTTCAGTGTGCTTATAGGAAAAGTCCATAAAACTGTAAAAATGCAATTATTTTGCATTGAAAAAATCCTTAAAACTGTAAAAATAAGTTTTTCTTTGTATTTTTACTTCATTTTCTGACTACAGTAAGATTTGATAAAGAAAATAACGTGCGAAAAAAGAGAAAAAAACAGCTTACCTTCTTTGAATATTGGCATCACAATGCCACGAAGCATCCCTATAAGTTAGCTTTTATTATAAATAAGCTGTTTATTTTTTGAAATTTTAAAGCAAGATATAGGAATAACAAAGTCTGAGAGGAACTCACGCAGTGCTTCGAGGTCCCGCAAAAGCTAGAGCCCAAACAGGTTCACCAGAGGGTCGTTCAATTTTTTTTATTTCTAGACTATTCTGAAAGGTAAACTAACATGGTTGTTTGAAGAGAAGATACTTTGTACCAATGTAACAAAATCTTAGTTTGAACTTTTGCTTATTTCAAACTATTTCCGGATGATATTGTCATGGAATGGATTTTTATGTTTTTTTTTTTTTTTTTTTTTCTGACAACTTTTCATGCATTCAATATTGTACTGTATTTAATCATTTGTATTTATCTCAAAATGGTTTGCTTTATGTATTAAACGATAGAAACGTAAAAATTTTGGGCATAAATGCATTAAGCTGAGGTGAAGTTAAAAATGGGAAAGGGCAGAAACTACCACATCAGTAACGAATGCCTTATTTTTATGTCTGTAGTAATGGAAAAAAAGAATAAAAATGCAGTTCACCGAAGCAGAACGCAGAGATACGGTACCATCAAACATTCCAATGGCATAAAGTTGACCATCGCAACTCCATGAGCAGCAAACACATCTACTTGATGTTCGTTGTTTACTAACACTTTTCTCCAGTTGAGTCCATATCCCTAGAAATATTTCTTTGGTGAGATGCAGTTCTATCACTATTAAACTGATGAATTAATTAAGAACAAAATCTTTTTGAATCGAATTATAATTCAGACTTATGACCTTAAGAAATTTGATCTTTAAATCCAACTTCTGAAGTAATCTGAAGTGATTTGTTTAGCTCAAATTTGAAATTTATTAGAATATGTCGTACTAGCTTCCAAGCTACAATTATGGAATAATATATTAAGTGTAGATGGTTTCATTTTTCCTATCAAACAATGATGGTTGATTCAAATATTCACCTAAAACAACAATGATTGATTCAAAAACTTACCAAAATCACTGATGGCACAGCTAAGCAAAAAGCACGTTATGGGACTAAAAGCAAGGCATTGCACTGCTTCGTTGTGTCTAAAAACGAGTCGTCTAGTAAGAGTAAACGATCTTCAAATGTTAAATTATCAGAAGTCTATTATTTGCATCTGGAACTGGCTTTGGATTATAAATTTCCAAAAAGAATTTTTGTTAAGAAAAAAAAAAAATACATATATTTAAGCGTTCCTTCATGCTGCTCTGTCCATATAATGACGGAACGATCGGCAGAACCAGATGCGAAATTTTCGCCGTTGTATGAAAAAGCAACGGCATATACGAGATCCTTATGACCTGTAAAGAGAGAAATAAAGTTTCATTTTCTGGCAATTTTGTTTGGTAAGACCAAAATTCAAAAGAAACTGGACCTTTCAAGGATTGCAACAATGTGCCATCTGTACCGTCATAAATCAAAACTTTCGTATCAGCCGCAACAAGCAATTCCGATCCATCTGGTTTGAAAGCCAAATCATAAACGCAGCACCTAGAATTTTCTTGAGAAAATTATCAGAAGAGAATAGAACTTTTCTCAAATAGCTATCATGTTTATTATCTTCTGTAAATGACAACAAATGCTAACTGTGAGAGCCAAATTGTAAAAATAAAGTACTGCCGATAACAGCTTTGGTCATTAACAGAGTTTTCATGTAGGGATGCCGTGCGATAGTTCGGATAAGAAGTGGTCAAATCAAGCAGAAGGAAATAATGTCACCTTTTGCCTAAGTTATCAATTTTCAGCTTTTTTATCCTAACCTATTTCTGCATGGTATCGATTTAGAAGGCTGGCGAAGAAGAATCAGAATCAAGGCAAGTTGACTATCTATGTTCAAAGATGATTCGTGCCTTTGTGTTTTCCGTGAATTTGTAAAAAGCAAGAAGCAAAGCATCTAGAATAGAATGAGGCACTCGAAATCATGCAATAATCGATGGTTTTGAGGAAGCATTTCTATTAGCCGTAATCTTTTACTCATTTTTGTTTTCATATTCTTCCAAGATATTTTCAGCAAGTCTTGCTAATTGATTCATAAATTCATTGCTTATCCTGATATCTCAACGTAACTACGAGGAAATTAATTTATCATCAATTTACCCATTTAAAATGGTTAACATTTACTTATTTGTTTACAAATTATCAGATTGCACAGTTAAGACGATGATGATTCAAGCTACTGAAGCTATAAAAATGATTCATATTTGAATGATAACGAGGCATTACTGCAAATAATAATGAAGAAGAAAAGATGAACAAATTGGGGACGCATGTGGCATTTCAGAAGACATAGTTAATTTCATTATCGTTTCTTCGCATATAAATATAAAGATTGAAGAAAAAGCACTATTCAGACATGATTATTCTCGTCCATGCTGTTCTTCTGATATGCAGCTTAACACAGGTAGTTTACTCATTCTTTATTCATGTCCATATATAGCTCCTTTTTCATATACTTTCTCCAAATCCTATTTCTTCAGAAGAATTCTTCCCCATTAAATTAATACCAGCTAGCAAAGCCTCATTCCTGACATCGGTTATAGCTATTGTATAAGACGATATTACTTTCTTATCTTTTCATCTCTCCAACATTGACCATCATAACAATACAGCCCTAACTTCTTCCACTTGATTCTGTTTTTTAATTAAAAAATCATGACTTAGTTAGGAGATTATAATCCATAACTTCAATCAAAAAAAAAAAAAAAAAAAAAAAAACAGAGAAGTGAGGAAATTCTTCATCTTTCTGAAAAAACCAGTTATCTCTCTTAATACCAAGGAGAGAGTTGCCATATTACTTCGGAATTAAAAATAAATAGCGTGTCGAAAAATCAGTTCAGCTTTTTAACAATCAACTTTTTCATAATCATATTATGGTAACATTGCTTGCTTGCATTAAATCTTAAGATTATAAGAGACGAAAGAAAAGATAAGGAAACATGTACAATGACAAAGACCACCTGGGATAAAAAATCTTCAAATGTGGCTTGTTATAGATAAACTTTCTTCCTTCATTACCTGCTTTAAATGCTACTGTTTTCAAGAATGAAATTCATAATTATTTCGAAGTTATTTGTGTTTTCTTTACTCTGTTCATATCGCTGCAGTCCTTCTGGCCATAAGATCAGTTCGTTGAAATTATCTCTTGATCATAGAAAAAATGCCATGATCTTTTATACACTCATATTCTTTACAGTTTCTTTTAAAACCAATTCTTCCACTTCCGTCTCACATACCATCTGTCCAAAAATTTTAATTCCTACTACTGTGAGTTTGACACCATACTGACATTGAGGAACTTAAGCTTTGATTTCAAGAAATACAGGGAGAAAGTCAGAAGAAAGGAGGAAATTTCAAATAATGACTAAGCAAATATTGAAATTCATATATTTTAGATATCAAGTGAATGCTGCAGAAATGCAATTACATCGGATTTTTGTACTATGTTTAATATGCTTTCGAGTTCACAGCAGGCGGAAATAAGGCAATACTTTGTGGATGATTGCGAAGGAGATGCAGATGAGGCACCTAAAAAAATTGAAAAAAAAAAACCGAATTTCATTCGATTTGGCAGAGCCGGTATATCTAATTTATTCCAAACCATATCATATGTCTGCAATAAGAAAACTCCAGAAAATATTGATTTTAAAAATAATGCAAAACTGTTTGATTCAGTTTAACTTTTTTGAGAGATGTTTAGGATTCCAGTTAGGCCTACTTTGATAACAATAATTTCTTATCAACTGAAATCTAATCAGATGTCTATGCTGAATTTCTAAATGTTTAATTTTGCTATTTTTGCACTATATCTTATGAATTAGATTCAAAGCCATGATTTAAGGAGGACGAGAAATGAAACAAGTATTCAATACCTAAAAAGTCTCAAATTTAACAATGTTAGATTTTATTCCTTATTTACAACAAAGACCTTATTTTCAGCGTCACCAATAATGCACGGAAAAAAAGACACTGATCCGAACTTTTTACAATTTGAACGTTCATCAAGTGCATTCACACCTAGTGGACAAAATTTTCTTCGATTTGGAAGAGCAGCTGAACCGAATTTCCTTCGTTTTGGTAAAACAGTATTTTCATGCTTTTGTTAATAATTCTCAACACAGTTTCCATGTTTTACAACTGAATGAACTAAGGTTTCAAAGTGCAGATCAGTTTCACTGATTTAAGGATTTGTTGATAACTGATTTGATGGTACCTCTCCATCGATGTAAAGCCATGGATCTTGTCAGCTGTTTCCCCTGAACGATAGAGACTGACAGCACTCCTAAACCGTGCCACTATCATCATATTTTGGAATGTGTCGATTCCAGGCTTAAGTGTTCATTTCAGTGAAAATGAACTTAAATCTATAAGCTAAAATAAGAACAGTTAAGAACTATCCATCTTCTAATGACTGATTTCTATATGAGATCCATCTCTCGCCATTTTGGTCAAGTCGTTCATGAATTTTTTGTAAAAATCAATCCAAGCAATTGCATGGAAGAAGCAACATCTAGCACAATAATACTGTAGCTCAAGATGCTATAATAGCTACAGGCTTAAATTTCATACCTATATGTAGTGCTATCATCTAAGCAATTTGAATGCACCAATGATACATAGTTCCACAAGATATAAGTCGATCAAAATTGTATCAGAAATTATAACCAATTGTACCGGATTCTGCTGTGCTTCTGATATCCCGTATTAAATTCATTTTTCAAAATGTGAAATAAAAGACAATGTTTTCAGGTCGCGTAAGAGACTCAAATTTCTTAAGATTTGGTAAATCTGCTGAACCGAATTTCCTTCGATTCGGTAAACGCATTGAAGCGAACGAGCCAAATTTTTTGCAATTTGGAAGAAACGCTTCCTTGCAGAATGATCAAGAATATAGAGAAGGATTCAGCCGCCAAGATCGGAAACCTAATTTCCTACGCTTCGGTAAATAATGCAGATAGAATCCACATCCTGTGTTATCCTTAAATCATGTTTGATGCAACAGCTGAGGAGGAATAAATATTGCCACCATAATGTTGACATGAAACTAAATTACAATTCGACTTCAGTCAGCTTTTTTTATCAGTTGAATCTAACAAATGAAATCGAGTATTTTGAAAGGAATGAATTGATGGTGTATTTAATAGTTACGATATGATCCTTTCTGATATGTTCGCGAAATGCATATTTTTTAAGCACTTTGGGGACCGATGAATGATAAATGGTGGCAAAGCTTTAGTTTTCAATTTTCGCTTAGACCTAGGTGATTTTGCAAGCTTATCATTCGTAAATTGTTCTTTGCGACATTTACTATCTTCAACTACTTGATCTTACTCATGCAGAAATAAGATTACCGTTTAAATGCTACAAGATTGAAGAATAATACTGTTGCAAATAATTCCATTTCTTGATTACAAATAGACTTCAAATCGGCTGATTCAATTTTTAACTCTTCAGTCTATTACTTGGAATGTATAACCTTCAATTAGAAATGTGCAAAAGAGAAAAAAAAAAAATCAAACACAGATAAATTCTTATCCTGGAGTCAGGATCAACCATTTCCGTGGTATACATCTGCCGGGCGTCATTTAATTACGCCTATACACAAGAAAAGTAATTTAAAAAATAACTTGAAAACAAATGAAAAAAAATAGACAATAAAATCATGAACAAACCCAGCTTCGCTATCATCCTCGGACACCTTATCAATCCACTGCAATATTGGTCGCATCAAATACTAGGAGTTACGCGACGCTTGAAATGCAAAGATCTGTTTATTGTTCCTATGGCAACCCCTTTCTTTATTAGGAGCCATTGGTGAGCTTATTGATAAAATGAGTTTAAGTACTGATCATACCAGTCTTCGCTATACTACTTTCCAGTAAATTAAGAATTTGAAATTTAATTCATATCAAAAATTTTGCAACTTGAGCAAAAATTGGCGGAGAATTGATATAATATTTATTCAATAAAACTTTAAAACTTGTCACATTTCATTACTGGAAAAGATATTGAATTCAAAGAATTCAGCTCTTGTCATTATGGATGTTCGGGATAAGTATTCGAAATCTATTATATTCTGCTTTTTTTCATTAGAATCAGGACACACAAAGGATGATTATAAGTCTGGGGGAAACTTGATAGAAATAAACCGAGAGAATTACCTCTCACCAAGCCTGTTACTTGCATATCTAAAGGGTCAAAACTAGAGAACTTAATCGATAATTTGCACCATCTTCTCCACCTGAAAAATCAATTTTCACATCGTCCATGCAATTCGAATGGCATCTAAAATTCATTGTTTGCGAATAGTATTAGCAGCTGTAGATGGATACTGTTGGTCAGGTATTCTCAGAATACTGAAATGGATTTAAATGGAGTATCATCCAGGAGTGATACGTACGTTTATTTGTTGCCATTCAGTGTACGGAAGCAATTAGCTGCTATTTTGGATCCTGATAATGCGTGGGAATTGCTAGGTTTGTTGATATGATATGATGATCACTAATATTTACAATTTTATATTCGCAAGAAATTCAGGAAATCTGTATATGAGTCGCTAAATGACGAAAAGTTTCCATAGCTAAAAAATACAAAAAAATCATGCCTAGTAGTTAACGATTCAATTTTTATATTTAGACGTGATTCATTTTGCAGCGTTTGTAATGCCAGATATTGGGAATGTAGATGTACGGGCTTGTCGGGATGCAGGGTCTTACGAAAGTCCGACAGAGAATCTTCTGGCAATATGGGGCTCAAAAGGAAACAAAATAATACAACTTTATAATTGTCTTGGTCGAGCAAAACTTGTTCGTGCGATGAAAGCAATACGCCATCTAGGTGTGTTTTTCTTGGGGACTTTCGTTTCCTATTATCAAAATCCAACAGAATTTGATGATTTGAGATTCTCATGATTCTTATTTCTCATTCTTGATGTATATATAAATTTAAGTAATTCGTGCTTGACTTAATTTATATGATTTCTAGATTTCTAAATTTTTAGTTTTCTAATGGTAGTTCTTCTGATGAGTCTAGTACTTATCGTTATGATTATAAAGAACAGAAACTGCTAATCTCAAATTATTATTTAGCAAGCATGTGACAGAGACTAATAAAATACTCGAATAATCAGTTTTCTTTGCAGTAGATCCGTTGTTTTATCGTTGGGAAGAACAGTGCTTGCAGTCTGCAAATAAAAACAATCAGGAAAACGAAAAAGCATTAACTTTTAGCTCTTGCTGTTCACCCAAAGTATGCTGTTATGCAAATGTTTCTGGTCTTTCTTAAATTTCGCTAGAAGATGACAAGTTTTTGAGCAGTCTGTTTAATTTTATTGTGTTGCAGAATGGTGATGTCTTAATGCGGTGCTTTGGAGAAACGTTTTCATTGAAATATTCTGATAATGTGAGATGGTTGGGTCCAGAGACTGAGTAATTATTTCTTAAATTTGATTGTTTTAAATTAGCAGATTTACTTACATTTTTTCAGTTTCACCTGAATTTCTTCAATTATCGGGTCATTTCAGTACTTTTACCGACTCAGATGTAATATATAAAACTCTCCAAAATACTCCATGCATTAAGTATGATGATATTGTGAAAATTACCAACAATTTTTCTTCGAACAACATTCTTGGAAGTGGAGGTTACGGAACGGTTTACCGAGGAACATGGGAGCAAACAGAGGTGTGCGTTATATTTTTGCCATATTTATGATAGCATTTTTTTTTTTTTCAAAAGAAGAAACTACACCATGTATAATATCTACGCTAAATGCAATCATTATTTGGCTATTCGATAGGCTTTATATAACATATTTCAGGTTGCAGTGAAGCGTATACAAGGTACGAAGGAGTATGGAGCTGAGGTTACTTCTAGTTTTATTAAGAACTTCATTTTGTTTAGGTTATATGAATTCCTGAATCAGATTTTTCAGAAAGAACAAATGCGTCAAAGTTTGCAAGAACTAAGAACATTATCGAAATATCGGCATGATAACATTCTGCCCCTTTATGCATATTCACTTGATGGTCCTGAACCTTGCCTACTTTATCAGTACATGAGCAATGGTTCATTGTTCGATTGTCTCTTCGGAAAAGTAAAATTTTATGGTCTTGTAATCACAGAAAAAGTAGTTGATGGTAAGTACTGTGAAATTCCAATACTCCTTTATCATTGTTCCGTTTCGATTAAAATTTCTCAGAATTTTTGAAGAGCCAGTTTGAGATAGCTTTAATCATCAGTATATAAAGAAGAAACAAACAACAGTTCCGCTATTTGCTGGAAATATATTGTAATTTAAATGCTAGATCATTACAATGGCAATTTTTACGGTCAATTTTTTCTGGTTTACCAACATACAAGTTTCAAATATTTCGTAATTATTTGCATTTGAAGACTGGTTGAAGAACAGTTTATCGCGGTGTAATTTTGTAGAAATCTATGGTTCTTACTTGGTTGCAACGTATGTCAATAATGATAGGTTGCGCTCGTGCTCTACATTATCTGCATTCTATTGCAAAGAATCCAATAATTCATGGAGATGTAAAATCAGCGAACATCTTGCTTGATAAACATTTGGAACCAAAATTAGGTGATTTTGGTTTATGCCGAGATAACTTTTCAAAAGTTGGTGTGTTTTGATTTTTTTTCTTTTTTGGTTGGGAGGTGGGGTGGGTAAATAATACAATCATTTCGAAGTCTGTTAGTAGGTGAGACTTAAAATTATGAAGAATCATTTACTGTGATTTGTAATGTAAAGGCTTTGATTCATTAGCGAATATAAGAAATGTATAAATCAGGATGACTGGAAAGATGATGGTTTCATTATCGCTTCTCACGTTAAAGGGACATTGGCATATCTGCCGCAAGAGTTTCTGGAAGAGTTAGTTATCTCTAATTTTTAATTGGAACAGTTTTATGAAAGCCTTCATGTATCATTTTTCTAGAATATTTTATTATAACGAAAACCAAACGATAGGGTTGAAATATTTATTAATATCCTGTGATATGCTCATGAATTTTGAATGTATGATGATCATATCAGCACCAAGTTCATCATGAATAGATTCAATTTTTTTTTTCCTAGTTTTTTCTTTTTTTGCTTCAGGAGAATAATCAGTACGAAACTCGATGTATATGGTTATGGCATAGTTTTATTAGAAGTTGCCACGGGATTAAAGCCTCATGTTGCCAAACGAGATCCGCAAAACATAGTAAAATATGTCATGGAGCTTCAAAGATCTGGAAAACATGAAAGTATTCTTGCTGATCAAAATTGTGATTTTACCAGTGGTTAATTTTTCATATTACAAATTTAAGTGTCGGATTTATTATTTTTGCGATGTCAAATGGGATTTTACAATTGATTAATCTTTTCTATTACAAATTTTATTTTGGTGGTCGAATTTATTATTCGCGATATCGAATAATTCGCAAATATTTGCTTATAAATAGAAACTGTTCAAAAATTTTTTTTGAAGTCTTGTCATTCATAATAATTTTGCAGATTTAGACACCAGTTACTTCAGTATTATTCTACAAACTGGATTAAAATGCGTGGTACGAGATTACCGAAAAAGGCCAACATTTCGAGAAATCATCAATACTTTCTTACACGTATATAATAGCGTTTAGTCAGAACTTGAAAGTGGAAAATGAGGACGCAGATTGTGCTTATATTTTCAGAAAAAAATATTAATCATTGCTTTTATTCCACCCGAACTTATAAATGTGAATGTTGTACCGAAACTGTTCATTTTCTCTTTCATGAAATTGAATGAAGCTTTTTGTATTTTTCTTGCGATTTATATTGCATGCATGCGTGCTTGTTGTATTGAACTCTTGAAAAGTTTTATTATCAGTGAATGTCTGACTTTCATAGTATTTTAAATATTGCTTTCAAATAAAAGTAATAAAAATCTAGCTCATAATTTAAATTAGATTTCCTCCTTCATTGGGTCTGGTTTTAACCAGAATTTCTTGGGACTGGAGAATATAAAGAATAGATATCTACATAAATCCATCGTTAGGAGCAAATTGATTCTCTAATAACTAAAGCTTTTCTAGTGATGAATATTGATGCTTTTGAGCAAAGTGCATCAGGTTGCATGGAAATTCGGATGACAGAAGACGAGTTAAGAAAGACAACCTCTATAGCATTTTGCGAAATTTGTTCACGGACATTTGCGAATAAGAATGCATTCCATTTGCACCAAGTGAAGACACATAGTCGTATATGTGGGGAAACCGATTTGGCGCTATTTCATCGGAAACGAGTTGCTTCAGGTATGTGTGAGTCTACGATTTCTAGACTTTTTTTTACTTTCTTGGTTGTATTTGGGCTATATACAAAAATCTTCAGAAAATAAGTAATAGTTAAGCCTAAACTGAATGTACAATTTCCAGAAACCGAGAAGCACTATTTTTGTCCTATGATTGGTTGTCGATATAACAGTGGTCGCTCTTTCAAGGCTTATAAACTTCTTCATCAACATTTCTTGAAAGTTCATAATGAAAAGCGTTTTAGGTGACTTTTTTTTCCTTTTTTTTTAAAGTTTTTTCTGGCTTATTACTTTTCACTGCTTTTTTTTTGTATTTGTTTTATGTTTTCTAGTAATTTACTGTGTTTGTAGATGCGATAAATGCAAAACGGCAAAATTCAGTTTGCAGCGTGATCTATTATATCATCAAAGAAAGCGTTGTCTCTTAAAAAAAGGAGTGTAATATTCTTAGTTTTTCAGCACTTTTTCTTTCGAAAGTAACAAGCAACGTGGTAGCATTACTAATTGTTTCTCTTTCATTGATCTTCTGGAATGCATATCAGTTCATTCCCCCTCATAAAATCTAATAAATTGCATGTTATATTTTTAGGCTGTAGTATCCAAATGTCAACATTAGCTGAAATAAAGTCAGACTATCCAGAAGTAAAAAGGCGTTCGGAAAAATCATTTACGAGAAACCATGATCAAAATATGGTCTCTACAGCGTCTGAGTTAGTTAAGAAATGCCTTTACCGCATTGTCATGTTTATCTGTGACTACCCTTGAACTTTTTTTTTCAGGAATAAAGTCAAAAACGTTATCTTCATCAATCTGAATGTTGTTCAAGCTAGTTGTACGCCGTCTTTTAGACAGATCTACCCGAAACCGAAGTAAGTTGTAACTGGTTTTTACGTATGACATAAATTAGTGTTATGAGTTCTTCTTACTCTCACGTAGAGTAAGAAGAATTCATATCACTTATTTATATCATTATTTTTTCACGATATATCTCTCACGAGCAAGAGGAAAGAAATATCTAGCCAATGTTCCGACCAGTGATTATTCATTTTCCTCTTTAAAGTTTCTCACTTAAACTTCAGTTTTTGTATTACGCGTTATATTCAGATATATGAGTTCATGAATTATAGAGATCAGGGGAGTAATTTCATTACTGAATAGGATGAAAAATATTTGTAGCACCAGTTAATTCGTTCAAACTATTTATTCTTTGTCTTCAAAATTATAGTTGTTCAAGAATGTTCTTCATGGCCTTTTTTCTTCTTGTTCATTTGGTTCGAGCATATACTAAGATCTAGATCGTCAATCATGTGACTCGCGATGTTTAATATTCTTTAAGAACTTCTTGGGTATTCGTCAACATGCTTTTTCACCTCACAGTTCTTCAAGACATTTCGAAAACATCATCTATAAATACTCTTGCCAGTTTCTCGCAATGTTGAACTGTCTATGTCTTCTCTTGTTTGATGACAAGTGCATTTCATTGGCTCATGGCAAGACGTGCTTTTCCGTTTAACACTGGATATTTGGGAGATATCTGCTACAGTCCACTTTGTATTGGTAGGAATGTAATCCGTTTTACTTTGTTACAATTTTCAGTGCTTACAAGGTTAAGCTCTGTCTTCAGAGGAAATACTTTTTGCAACATAACTAATAAGTCGTTCATTCATTTTGTTCGTGGTTCCATATCTGTGTAGATAAAGCATGATTCATTTTCCTTTCGTGATTTTTGATGGATTCAAATACAACAATATCAAGTTATTGAGCACTAAGTTCTTTAGGTTTCCATAAGATAAGGCCCATTTTCAGAATCTTTATGAATATTATTGAGAATTACTCAGGTCTTTTTAATGTCCTAACCAATTTTTGAGTGGAACGTAGAAGTTCAAAGCTAAGGAGGCATGCTGATGTTATGCTCATATTTAGTGACATTTTGTATAATTATCATTTGCACGTATTTTACATATTATTCCATTCCCTTCAGTTCCAGTTTTCGGATGACAAGAAGCAGCCAAACAGATTATGTGAAATGTTGCGATAAATCAGTTATGTGTTATGCAGGTTCACAGACGACTCAGTGCAGCACGTGCGAACTCTCCGCACCGGTAAACTTCATAGAATTTTGACTGAATGCATAATTATTAGAAATTGTGCAACAATCATTTTCTAGGTGTTGCACAAATATAACGATTTCCATTGCCAAACACATATTGCAAGCGGAGTTGAGTTTGGTACGCAAATCTATCCAGAAGAAGTAGCTGGCCGTGATCTCCATATAAAACACACTAAGACACACAACGATTTTGAATTCGAAGATATCTGGCGTCATATCGAAACACAAACTTCCACTTTTGCTGGCAATGATGCGCTGACGCAGACAGCAATAGACTTCATGGACAGTGCAAGCATGACTGATTGGGATTTGCTTATTGATGAAATGTGCGAATGAATTATTGCTCTGGCGAGAGGCTCCTTAATTTTTCACCTTGAAAGTATGAGAACCTATAATTTTTCCGCGCCGAATTATTTTTAAATGACAAGTAGACATTAAAAAAGTGTAGGGAATTTTCATAACCGCTTAAAATCGAGAAATTACTGCATGTGAAACTTTCATGGGAGAATAAATCTCAGTTGCAATAAAGGATTGTAGTGCAGATGTTTTGGCTAACATATGCTAGGAAGTCTTTATGCAAGCTTTTTCACTGTGGTACAAAAATATGAACGTTTTACGTCACGTCACGAAAGTCCAAACAGCACTGTTGGATTTGAAACATAAAGTGCGGAAGTTGGGCATGAATTTGGCAAATATTTGAAACAACATAATGAATCATTCAAAAATGAAAGAGTCTAAACTCAGAATTCAGGATAATATTTACAAAGAAGAAGTATGCTAGAGTGCCATTCTACAACAGAAGTGTAAAGACGTCCTTACGCTTTGTTTTTAGTGCTCTCTTAAGATTTATAAGACCTAAAAATGTCTCAGAACTCAGGAATGTTCATTAAATATGATCAATTTGGCAAAAAAGACAATTTGTTGCATGTGAACTGATAGGTAGTTTCAGTTCTGTAAAATCTTCTTTGCATCGGAGAAACTGTCAGAAAAATGCCAGCTTGTTTTCGTCTTATTTATGCAAAATCTAACCCCAAATCGTAGATCAGAAAGAGGTATTTACGGCAAGAATCTCTAGAATGAACGAAATTTTAAACTCTTTTTTTTGGATGATAAACGTCAATATTCGCATATCGATAAGGAAATAAAACTACTTTTGACTCAAGCAAGACATTAGAAAGCACTTGCTACTTTTCAAAGATGATAATACGATTAGAAGTTATTTGAGGCATGTCGCGCCTGCAAACATCGATTCAGCACTTCATGATGAGGTAGCAAAGAACCAAAAGTTGCAAAGAGCTGCTGTTTTTCAGTCTATCATAACACTGTTGAATTTTCTTCCAGAGTAAGTCGGTCGATGAAGCTTTGCAGAGGTACCAACTGTTTTGAATCAATCAAGTCAAATTCTTGTATAAAAAGCATGAAGTGTTTGAAACTGGTATTTAAATGCTCTACTGCATTAAGCTGTTCTGAAAATGTGGAAAAAGTATTAGAATTTCTTATCTACTTCAAAGTCATTTATATTCCCGCTTGAAACTGGCACTTAGAAATGTAAATCAGCAAAACTGAAAGAAAATAAACTCGAAAAAATACGTCCTTTGCAAAACAAATCGTAAACTTAATAATCCAATAGGCAACAGGAATTCCGTCAACTGTTTTTATGTTATTGATAAGGTTAAATACAGAAATCTAGCTGCATTCTTTTCCGTCTCAAATCGGACAAATATTCTGGCCGCCATTTGATGTAATACTACAGCATTTTACACTACCTGATAACACTCACATTTCCAAGCTTCACAGAAACTGTAATAAAAAGCATACATTAACTTGTAAACAACGAATATTTCATGAATTCTAACAGGAGGAAGAATCTAAATACATACCAATAAGTTCGAGATGTTGATGATATACATGAGCATACACTCGAAATAGTCGTTTCACAACCGCTTGCGCGATATGTAAGAAATTTGGTGGGAAAGGTTGACCTGAATTCAAATGATGCTGTTGTATGACCAGAAATCTAAGTGTATAAACAAATCTACCTACAACACAAATCTTCACCAAATGTCACTTGTAGATGAAAACGAAAAAGTACAAGTTAAAGAAATTTCTTTGGATGTAAATAGTTTTAAGCAGCAGAAACAACTACCGATTTGGGACGGGAAGATATTTTCGTCATCTAGCTGCTCATGCACCCAAGTCATCAAATAATCAATATATACAGGTGCTGGACATCCAATTGTCTTTCTCCCATCCGACCAAACATATTCATATTTAGAACCCGCACACATTTTAGGACAGGACTCCTTCGTACAATGATCATTTATTGTCCCGAACAACATACTCACTTGATTGAAAAAATCCAGAACTAAAATTTACAACTTAAATCATTTCTTGCTGATGTAACAATAAAGAATTACATTGTTCCTTCTCATCTGTTTCATTTTTTAAAAGCATTAAAAAAATCGAACTTGCAACTTGCAGAAGTTAAACTATTTCTGGAATATTACACCCGTCAATAAAATTTTCTGATTATCAAAAGACATGTACTCACCATTTACAGCGATCCATTCGTTAGGATCTTCACCCTGTGGTAATTTTACAGCTTCACGCAGATTTCCACTCCCCAAAGTGGCTGATGCATATCTCAGCAATTCGGTCTGCTTAACATCCACATGACGCAATCGATGCATTCGCGCTAAAGCCACGGAATTAAAAGAAGCAAATGACATCTATATGGGCTCTATCAGAACCAATTTTACCAAATAAATTAGTTCCGAAAAGGATAAAATTCTGCAATTCTCCCCAACCAACTAGGTTTTTGACGGACATAACTTCAGGGAAAAATATAATGCTGGATCCATATATCAAAGCAACTAAAAAGATGGTGATAACCACGGTAAGCGAGCATATCTTTTATGCAAACTTTTTATTACTAAATGAAATTTCAAAATTGATTTAAATTACTATACAACGTCGATAAGAATATACAACATAAATCATATTAAAATAATGCACCTGTATATTCCAAACGACATTTCCACGATCATGTAATACAGTTCCAAATGAAGCACACAAAATAAATGCCACACATAACTGGCAAATAATACTACTACAACTCGAAAGCGGTTTTCAAAAAACAAAGCCATATTAAGCACAGTGCCAATTCTCCGAACATTTCAAAATAATAAAACTGATAAACTGAACAGCGACTACCCACTGACTAGATATCTTTCTGAAATCATCTAGAAAATGCAACTCCCGGTTGCGATTTCAGAAAAGAAAAAATGTCTAAATGAAAATAAAGAATGTTGCCCAATCAGTTAACAAATTTGCTAGTACTCATAGTTTACCTAAATAACTCAAAATCAATACCATTTTGAATTAACAAACATATGACAAGAATCACTAACGTAACTACGCTCTATAACAACATAAGAAATTTTAGACAACAATGAAGCAACAATCTTCACATTTATATGGTCGAAGAGAGCAAATGACAAATCAGTGCCAAATAATAGAAATCTGATCTTTTACATTTAAAATATAAGTTTAATACATTTCACTAGTTTAGTAAACATAAAATTTTCTACTTTAATCATACAACAAAGTAAAAAATCTTCAAACTTTCTATTCCTAAAACAATTTTATGGTCGGCGAGAAAAAAATCTTCACAGTATTAATTTGAGGAATTTTCTGCATTTATTTACGCTACCATACAATAAGATGTACAAGTAATACCTGAAAAAATGGTAGCCTTCAAAAGCAGCGAATAATTTAAAAGTTCAAGAAAAGACGATGACGATGGTAACAAGAAAAGAATTCAACATCGATCCAATTACAGAAATGAACGACCCCTTAATGCTTATGCATTTAGACTACCTAAATGCTCTTTTTGTAATGTTGACTTTTGCAATGGATAAACATTACCAACTCTACTGTTTGAAAAAAAAAGAAGTAACTGTTAACATGGCTTGTAATTAGTGCTTTCAGTCACAAATAAGATCCTGCACTATTCGGATGAAAAATAAAATCATATTCTTGAATAATGCATGCTAGTTTTTCAAAAAAGTTTAGGCATTCTCTAGCACGAACATTAGATTAATGGGCCGAAAAAATTGATTTCCTCTCAATTCAGAGAAAATAGTCAGGAGTCCGCCTAGTCACATGCGGTTCGCCACGGCGAGGGGCCGGGTCAAACTGCAAAAACGAATATTTAAGTTCATCGTCCAATTCAACCATCGCTGCCTGGTTTCCACATCGATAGCAGTAATTGGGAGCTGAGAAAACAGTAACAACATTGCGATCATGACACCAGTTATAACCCTATAAAGCATTCAAAATATCTGAAACAACAACTGTGAAACAGTAATTATAAACAAATCTGACTGTTAGATGTTGTACACTGCCTAGATAATAAATAATACTAGCTACTTCACTAAAAAGAACCGCTAAAAAAACATTCAATAAACTCAAATAAATTTTAGAACTAAAAGTTGTAGCATATTATTCTAGCGAAGCTTTGAACAAAACTGTTGTCTAACAACATAACTGGAGGAACTATAAGCATGCTGAAAGTGGAATGGCCTCAGGATATAAAAGCAAAAAAAATCTTCGATATTTCCGGCAGTGTCATGGAATAAGCAGTATGTTACTAGGGAAGAGTTCAGTAGGAAATTTTTACAACTTGCATTCTCTTGTACCGACTACATAATGAATATATTCCATAGCAAACCTCATCCTCAACCATATCTCGTGTCAACTATCTAAATGAAAAACATACCTCCATAACCAATTGATGAGCCCTTGAGATAAGCGTGAGACCGTTGGAGTGATTGAAAGTCTCCGAAATGTCCTGACCAAACGTATATCCTGCCCCACGTGGAGAGATACCCCAACCACCACGATCATCTGGATCGGACCATAGCAAATCGCACATTGGACCTAGAACAATTTAAGATGAGACACAATAAATGAGAAATATTTTAAAACAAAAATGGTCAAATATAGCATGAAAAAAAAAATTAATATAAATGTAATTGATAATTACCTTCATGTGGAACTTCCTGTAGTCTATCCAAAGCGCGAATATGATCAAGGCTGTCAATAGATGGCGAAAGACCACCGTGTAAACAGAAAATTTGACCATCCACTAATGCTGTTAATGGAAAATAGTCAAATAAATCAGTAAAATACTTCCAAACATTTGAGTTGCCATATTTACGAAGACATTCGTCGTAAAACCCGTAAACCTGGAAAAATATCTCAACATAAACTTTTTGCATCCGAGAACACAAACATCACAAAAATACTCTCTAAATCTCTAGCTTTCGAAAACAAAAAATTCCTGAAGAAAACTGGTCGTTTCAAACTATGAAGCCGTACAAAGCAAATTTCGTCAGATAACAGAATAAATACACCGTCAAGTCAATTTTCTACAATTTAGAGATTTCGCTGTATGAATTAGCCTTATAATGTTGTTGTGAAATTTCATCATACTTCATGTAATTAATAGAAGATATCGAAATACCTGCGTGATTTGTCGAGATTCATGATTTCCGCGCAAAATAGTGACGCGTTCCTTGTACCTAACCTAAAAATGCCTTAATTAGAGAATCTTTCATAACGAAAGTGTTCTATGATATATTCAGCTAATATGACAAAAGAAAACTTGGAAAAACTGGTGTCATCATATATGAAAGCACTGCGTTACAAAAATGTATTTCGATGAATATAAAAAGAAAGAAACCGCGCAGGAAATGGGAAACAAACCAAATATGAATTTGCAAAAATTTTCGAAAACAGTCTCCCTTGGCAGTATCTGAATGAATCACCCAATTCTTGTATTACCAGGATAGGAGAAATTTAGCGTTTTATCTCAACAAAAATCGATGCAAATAAAATAGCGAACTTTGAAAATATTATAAAAACAAACCTTCAGACAAACAAGCAGTGAAACAGTTTCGACCGAATAATAGCCCCTATCAACGTAATCACCCATGAATAGATAATTAGTATCCGGCGACTTTCCACCCATCTTAAAAAGCTCCATTAAGTCGTGAAACTGTCCATGTACATCACCACAAACGGTCACAGGACATTTCACCTCCTGAACGTTGGATTCTTTCTGCAGAATTTCCTTCGCCTGAATACTTTTTGGTTTAAGAACGTCTATTTTGCGAAGATTAATTTCATGCTACATATAACAGCATAGGCAGGAGTTACCAAACACTAACAAATAAAAGTTTTTTTTTACGCAGTAGTCATCAAATATATTTAAATTAAATTTTTGTTCGTTTGAGTGTTATTACTAAATGATTTTCAGAAAATATGCAGTTTGAAAAATTAAGTGAAACCAGTAATAATATAACATAGAGGAAGCTACCGAATCTTGCATCTTCTGACATTACTCAATACTTGTCACCTAACCTTCGTTAGCTACTTTTGGTCATTTCGTGCTTACCTTATCACACAATGTTTTAACTTGAGATTCAGTGAGTTGTTTACACTCATAAAGCTGTTCAATCCACTGATCAACTTCTTTCAGCATAGGTCGATCGAAAGTGTCACCACTTGTTGATGACGCATCTCCACCTGAAGCCGTCATTCTAAAAACCTTCCCTCTGAAAATAGGTAAAATGTGTTGGCAACTTGAAACCTTGTCAAATGGTAGTCCAAATCAATAACGCACGTGTTCAAAGGTGATTCTGGTCATCTGGAGATTGTGATCCTGAAATGATTGTATATAAAGTCCTCAGGTTTAAAAGTGCTAAAGAGTCCATCCCAAAAGCTAGGTTGAATCGAAATTTTGTCAGCAAACCCTGAAATAGAACGGATGAAACTGAAGAGAGAGAAAAATAGCTAACAGCTAATAAGCTAATCTGAAACGTAATTTCGCCAACAATGCACATAGTCTTAAACATGCCAGTTACAGTGTGTCTCGAATTATGAAAATAATGTACACGGATATCACACGAACCCCAAAATACCGAGCTGCTCACTACAGCTGGATACGAATTATTGTAAAGACCACAGTGATCAAAAGCTGGATCGATCAAGAGAGAAAAGGGAACATACAACATATTTGACACATTGTTACCTTCAACTTCTTTTTCTATCGAGTATTTAATGTATCCAGAAAAGAGGTCAAATAATGACTTTCATGTAATCTATTTCAGTGAAACGATTTAATCTAGAGTATTTAGAGGGAAATAGCTCTTGGATATGATTATAAATACAAAAAAGTTGGGTTCACAATTAATACGGTAAAAACAGCAGTTCATAAAAAAGTTAGAAGCTGGCGATAGAAAACATCTCGTAACTTAACCAGAGAACAGTTCCATTGCTGATTAATTTATATCGGCTGTAAACAAAAACTCTTGACACTTCAAGTTCCACTTGTAACAAAAGGGAATAAGTAATTACTAATCCTTATTATGGACTCTTAACACTTCTTAATCCCTTCCATCTAATTCGAGATTTCTTCAATCCCTGCCGATCCGCATATCACAAACCAATCGTAACACCTACAATTGGAGAGCTAAAAAATCTGCCAGCAAGAGAAAAGAGTACAACTAATTTCACACTGCCACAATCAAAACAGCACACTTGCCACAACCTGGACCATTTTAAAAACATCCATCGGAGAAGCGTGGAAGACAGGAGTGTCCGGACAGTGATGAATAATAGCAGCGCTGAATTCGTAAGCTTTATCTCTTAACTTCCACCTATTGCTTCACAACTCCAATGTAGAACACATAATCGATTTCTAAATCACACATATAAACTGACCTGTGATTTGCCAGCGCCTAAAACGAACAATCGGTAACAAAGAATTGGTATAGCTTTAAAGAACGTGAAAATTCAAAACAATGTTAACTTATTTTTTTGCAAGCTGCATATCTCCGTATGCGACATTTGTATTACATACCTGCTTCTTGTCAGTCTAAAACTGAATTTCAGCAATGAGAAGTGGCACAGTCCGAAGCACTACGTCTTACTTCACGATTTAGTACATTGCGATTTAGGTATCGGAACACTGAAAAGTTTTTTACATCTGCTTTGATATACAACAAAATTAGAGCTAAAAAACTTAGATTTCTATAAATCAGGCTAACAAATTCATGTCATTTACTATCCAATTTAACCAGCAGTATTACATATTGGTTGTGGAGTACGATTTTCTATTTGCTATTATTACTTGCAAAAAGTTCGCAAAAAATTCATAAGACACATACGCAAAGAAATGAAACATCAGCAATGCTCAATTCCACAAAAACTCATATCGAGAATTATTGTGACCTACGACAAGATCCAAAGTAATTCTGCACATCGAATTCATATTTATTTCCATGGTAGTGGGCATTAATATACTGAAGTTCAGCCAAGGATTTACGAAACATATTATTGTGTCCTTCATTGTAAAGTTTCAAAGGGGATTATCGAAAGAATGACGTTGAGAGACCAAAATCTTGGAATATTGATTAGGCAAATTTTTATCATTAAAAGCTTACCTGTGAACCTATCGTAGTAGTGCAGTCATTTACTTCCTAGAACGTCCTTACATATATAATATTGCGTTCATTATAATTTTATTTCGAAACTGTGATCATAATTGTTCTGCGAAACGCAAATCAGAGTTCTCGAATAGCTTCAATACTTGAAGTAACTGGAAAAATCAATCAAAAACTCTGACAGATAAGAATGGTTTAGAGGGAAGTAAAATGCTCACCTGCTTCTCAAAAATTTTTTTAGAATTATCATTTTTCTTGATTTAACTGCATGATTCAAAGTTTTGGATATATTTCTATTATAAAATCGCTTTTTTCATCCACTTTCCTTCATTGTCACTGAAATTTACCGTTTCATTCGAAATTCAGAAAACATTATTGTACACTATTAAAAGATTTTTCTGCGGAAGATACCAAATGAGAAAAGCTCAAATTTGATCATAACTTGTCGTATATAAAAATTATATTGGGAATTTTAAATATTATGCCACGGGACTTCACGTATTCGAATGGATTGTTATATTCCGGTATAAACGCAGCGTATTACGATTACATAATCGTTGGAGTTGTTCTTGTTTCTTATAAAGGCAAATTTCTTAAAAGATACAGACATAGAAATGCACAAGATTTTGATCACTTCAGATAAAATGAAGCATCAGGAAGACTTTCTAACAAATTATCC
Source organism: Onchocerca volvulus (assembly GCA_000499405.2). NCBI lineage: Eukaryota > Metazoa > Nematoda > Chromadorea > Rhabditida > Onchocercidae > Onchocerca > Onchocerca volvulus. Next base: position 6,315,452 of record HG738138.1, read on the forward strand.
ATAGTACCCATGCATCTTTACGATGTTTTCCATCTTACTGAATTGCAACCTCGCTCTACAATCAATTCAGGTTTTTTTCTTCTGTTACGGCATGTAAATGACATGTAGAATCGGTGGTAAAACTGCGTGCTACCTTAGTTCTAAAAGCAAATAAAAATACCAGAACTGCAGGTCATTTAATGGATTAAAAATCTTAAAAATAAAAACACACCTTATCTTTTTAAGTTAAAAAAGTACCAACATCGTTTTTTTTCTTCTTGTGTTTTTATTTTAACTAAAAAAAAAAAAAAAAAGAAAGAAAAGAAGCAAAATAAATATTCTGTTGCTGTTGGAACAACCGCCGTCACTGTTTATCAGCTTGCAATAAAAGAAAAGCAGTTCAGAAAAATAGAAGGACAAAAGTGATCGACCTGGAAGGGGGATTTGCATAAATGATTCATTCCCTGATCATGTGGGAAGAAGTAAGGTCGAAGAGAGAGACTAGAGAAAAGAAATGCATGAGGAGAAATATGGCGGGAAGAGGTGAGGTACACTAGGGTGATGACTCTCAGACAGCAGGGAAGTAAACTATGACCCCTTTCTGACCTCTCACTCAGGTGTAGAAGAGAGATCTCTATTACTTAGTACTATCAAACAAAAAGTAAAGATTTCGGAAGAATGCAATATGATGAATTCTGATATAAATCGGTTTAAGTGCATTACTATTCATCAGATAATTCAAGTTGCGCTCCAAAATTGCTATTTCATTTTAAGATTCTGGCTGTTTTGCTATCCGTTCCATCTCTAATTAAAAAAAGCAAAAAAATTGCTAAAAAAAAGTTTTTTTTTTCCTTCTATCCATCAGGTGATTGATGATCTTGCAGTGGCAATAGATTTAAATGTTATCACCAGTGTTCCACCTTGATCTTATGTGAGAATGTCTAACATCTCGGGAAAATATTTTCCCATAAAATGAGATAGAAAATGTTGTAATAAATAACAAGATATACGATGGTAAAATCATCCTTTATGTTTGCTACAAGTTATTCAACAGTTTTTCCGGTCAAATAAATCGACCTATTATCCTTCTTGCGTCATACTTTCCTATTTTCCACACAAAATTTAGTGACAGGTCGTGAACATCTTGAGCACACTCCTCTATACTTCTCCTCTTTGTTTATCTAACTTATGCTTTCCATAGCATCTCAGCCTTTCAAGCCCACTTATTCCACTATGCCAAATTCGAAATGAGCCTCGCAGTGCAACTAAACTCCTGAGAATATCATCAATAGCTTGCGTTAAAAACTGTTGTCAACAAACATTGTCAAGTACTGAATTGATTAATTTTTTTTTAGTAGTGAGATTTACCGTTTTGTAATGACAAAAGGGCTTAGAGTGCAAGGTAAGGAAAAAAAAGAAGGGATTAGACCGTCATGAAATAAGAAGACTGAAAGGCTTCAAAATATCCTTTTGTCTAAAAAGTGAAATGAAATAAAGATATAAGCTATGGACTGTTGAATGCTTACATCCAGAAATATCGAAACCTATCGAAAAATTTCCGAGGCTTTTGAAAATATATCCATTATTTTTCCATTTTCAATGTGTTCTGATTCCCCATAAAAGATGCTTTTTCCAGCTTGTCGAAAACTAATCTACTCAACTTTTGAGTTTATTTCGTTTTGTCACCTGTCAACAAAGAACGTAAGCGTTTTTCCCGTGTAACACTATAATTACGAACCAGTGGTTTTCTTATATATCATTAGTCAAGTTGTGCAAATGTTTCTTGCTGAACTTCGAACTAAAATACTAATTACCGAAAGAATCACGTTATAAAAATATTGTTCGGATACATTAGATTAGCAAGACTTTTCAGGATACTTAAAGCACTTGTTCTATTGATAAGATATAATTCCTGCAGAAACCATGTGCAGAACTAATAAGTCTTATTTCAATACATATACATTTCTAGGCAACAATTTTATTTAACTGAATTGAGCTGCTATGGTTTACTCCATTCTTAATTCTAGGGTGATTATGCTGATTTGAATGAACGTACATCAGATTTTGACTGGAGCCCTTAACCGCGGTGATGAGGTTTTCAGTGTTGGAGCGATCGATGATCTTAGTTTTACGGTCTGTCAGCTTTTTCACTCCATTTCGTTGTAAATCAAACATAGATACTTGCTTACTTGTTTTGCTATGTTTTTTGTATTTTGTTTTTCAACAGGCTTGCGCAGTTGGTACGAATGTCGTGATATTTTCGTCTTCCTTCGAGCGTGTGCAAGTTATTACACCTGCAAGTTGTGCCGAGGGATTATTAGTGAAATGTGTGGCTGCTTGTTGTGAAACTGGGAAGGTTATTTTTTCTTTTCTAGATGATTGGCCCAAAGTTTTAGTTATATGAGATATGGTTTTTCAGTAAACTGACTTAAAAGTAGCTGCTGGTAAGTATTGCATTCATTTTATTCATCAGTGTTATATGTAATGATGTGGTTGCATTATAGATTGTAGCAACTTATAATGGTTTGGTGCGCATTTATGAGCCCGTTACGCGAACTGAAGATGGGACTAACGTAAATTTCATTCCTATGTATCAGTTTGAAGTTGTTCTTTTCATTTTTTAATTTATTCATGTTGTTTCTTCTGAAATCGTATGAATTATTACGTACATCCTAATATGGATTTGAAAATATTTTTAGACTTTCACGTACCATTGGGTAGAAACATATAGTATTCCTCTGAAGAGCACAGTGGAAAAGATACAGTGGAATTTGCAAGGCCTGCGACTGTTGATATGTTGTGGTGATGTGCTTCACCTTTATCAGAATTCGCTTCTTTCTGCTGCATTGGATGTTAAAGTGGATACTGTAACATTCGGAATAGTTGAGGGGGTCATTCATATACTGTTATTTGTTTGTTTTTAATTTAAGCTATGAACACTATACATATATTTGTTAAGAGTTTACATAATCTCCTTCAGGAAAATGGACCTGAAAATGAGGAAATTTTGTCTTGGGAATGTGTTTGGTCACAGAAATTATCAGCAAAACCAGAATTTATGGCTAGTTCGCCCGATGGAGCTTATTTTGCCACTTGTGGTATTTCAGATTGCCTGGTAAAGATATGGTTTCAGAGAGAAAGTGAGTATTGATTGATTGTTGTGACTCTTTCTTTTGATTTGAAACTTCAAAAATGTCCCTGCGGCGCTCCAATTCCCATTCTTGTGTTCTATATTGTTCTCTCTGCAGAGTTCGCCATGTTTGAATCTTAAGAAAAAATGGATGGCCAATGTTAGCCACAGTATTATCTAAAACAAAAATAAGCGTAGCAGATTTCAGATTCTTTTGGTTTTTATCAGATCTGTAATTTATGGAATTTTCTATTCGAGAATTATTTGTAGTACGAAATTACATTTGGCTATATTACTACTTCGTAAATTGTTGAAATTGGAAGTAATCAGTGATTACTTTGAACAAGAAAGTTTTCCTTTATACGAAAATCTTTTCAGAATCTGGTAATATAGGGAATAGTGAAAATGGCATTTCATTTGATTTTATTTATGTGCAGCATCCTCAACCAGTTACTGGTTTTGAATGGCGAAAAATTCCTCGCCTCATGTCACGGTTATTTATCGCTGTTCAACTGATTTTTGTTTGTTTTCCACTTATTAATTTTTAGTGCAGTAAAATGCGACTGTTAATTTCAAATGACTATTCCAGGGAATATGTTCAAAATGTTTTGCTTACTTGGTGTGAAGACAGCACAGTTCGGATTTGGAAAGAAGCTGCTACTATATTTCTTGACTTTCAAACTGTAACCAGCACAACAGAGGTGGTATGTATCCAAAACAGTGCCACGAGAGAACATTGCTCCAAAAAACATTCACTTCGGAGTACTCGAGCAAAAACTAGAATCTTTCTTAAGAAAATTATGTAAGTTGAAGATATAATCTGGATTTCCTTAATATGCAAACACTGATGAAGCTTTCTGGAATTTGCTAGATTTAGAGGTTAATATGTGAAATAGTGGATTTGAAAAGATGAATAATGCAAACCCGAATGTTAAATCTTCATATTCGCTCTTTTTAGGGAGAGAAAGGCACTTGCAGGTGAAGTAATACGACCGAGAATATCATCTTTTTCAAGAAATACTTCATTGTGTGAGATTGCTTCAGGAAATCATATTGATTCTAATCCTGCATTTTATCTATGTGCTACTATAAATGCTCAGAACGGTGCGTTTTTGTTCTAAAATATTGTTTACCAACATGGCAAAAGTTCATGGTTAGGTACTGCTGCATTTTCATAGCATTGCATATTACAGATTGTCTTCTGGTTCTTTCCTGTTCTTCCGAACAAAAACCTTTCATGATTCACTGGTTAAACAATAAAGAGATTGTGTATGGCATTGGCATTGAAAGAATAATGATGGAGACCCTGTTCAGTGACTGTTCTGCAGAACCAAGCGAAGTTGAAAATTCAGTTAAAAGTACTACCTTAGTTTCTTATTTGATTAAATCTTGTTGGTCTATGCAACACTAAAATTTTACTTTTTAGAAAGTGTGCTGCAGACGCAAAATTTATTGACTGATTTTCTACATGCTAACAAAGAACATGATGTTGAAGATACCAAGATGGCATCAACTGATCGTATGGAACAAGAAGATGAGGTCTTAGATGGAACATTTGCCAGTAATGTCAGTGATGTAACCAGAGCTTTTTCTATGTTAAATACTGATATTTTAGTTTTTCTCGATTTATAAAAGTGAAGATTTCATAAATAATTGCAATCTTTTACTTCTAAATTCAGGAAACAACATCATCGGAAGATTCTATGGATTTAAAACTAAATATCCTTAAACGAGAATGGAAGAAGTCTATTGATATTTTGTTTGCTGTACATCCTGCTGACGGTAGCTTACTAACCTGGTAAAAATATTGCTATCCTCTCAAATGATGTAAAACTTACTCATTTAAAAGCAAATATTTTGGCCACCTTTTCAGTTAGATTCAAAATTTTCTTTCCTCTTCACTAATCTGTTTGTGATAATACTCTTGATATTTTGACGAAAAGCCAGGATATAGCTCTTCAGAAGAATTGAAAATTGTTTCATTCTTTAGGACAGTTGAATGGCTTGATGATCCGTTACGACAACCCACCGTTAGTTTCACTTCACGATTTCCATCTGCATTTTCACTCTCGGATGCGACGTCTTTAAATCCTTCTCTAAGTGTATATTATCCCCGCGATTTTCTTCATGAACAATTTACCCAGAAATATAGCTCTGATGGTAGGCTTTCTGCTAGATAAATTTTTTTATCGTCTGTAGAAAAAATGCTCATGTTATTTGTATTAGCCTTCTTCTTACAATTAATCTTATTTGATTTTTAAGGAATTTCTCAAATATATGAACGCAGAAATACAAATTTGCTCCATCTGCTGACTCATCATAACAACGGATCTCTAAATTTGTGGAATTTGACATTTGAAGATAATGGCAAATTTAATACGGTTGTTAACATATCGCATGCTTCAAGAATGTGCGGTCATCGTTATAAAATTTCGCAGGTTCTTATCATAGTATCTAAAATATAGCTGGAAATTTTCACATGACTGAAATTCCAATATACATCAGTTAACGCTCTTTTTTGATTGGATTAGTTCCAATTATTTGGCTGCGTAAGTCTCATTCCGAATTCCATCATCGTTCAGTGATGATTTTCATCCTTACTAATATGTAGCGGAAGAAATACAATCGCTCGAGGTTTACCTCAGGAACTTATTGTTGTGTGTTATAAAATAGAGCAGCCTGAAATGGAGAATCTATAATCCAGAATAAACAATCATGGACATGGCTCTGTTCTTAATTAATGCATCTGCGCAGCACCGAGATCACATTAATGGCCAAACAATTTTAGTGATTATGCAATAGATTTTATTTTTCTTAGATTATACCATCTGCATGTTCTTTTTCTTTTTCGTGCTCAGTTTACCGTTTAGGTCATTGCTCATCCGGTGCTTCCTCTTGTGCTCACGACGAGCCATTATAATTATATAACACAGGACACAGAAGAAACGGGAAAAGCTGAGCTGATATTATGGAAGGTGAATCCTGTTGGACCATTATGTAAGTGTGGCGGCGTTCGGGAATTGGCACGAATGACAAGCAATTCATCTGATGCATTTACAGCCGTTACATGGTTACCAGTGATTTTGTCAGGGTAACCAAGTTTTTTTTTTTTTTTTTAAATTTTACTTAGTCGCTTGAAACTAGCAGTGTAGACTACTTTTTTCTTCAATTTGTTGGTTTCTTCATTTTTTTCCGTTGAATTCACAATATCGTAATAATCCATATATATATATATATATATGCAAATCCAGTTCATTATTGGGTTCGCTATCGACTTCACCTAGCTCCTCTTTTGTGGCTAATAGTTCCGGACATATCAACATTTATCAAGCCATTGTTGATGCAGCTGAATTTCTCGCAGATATTCATGCTTGTGGAGGAAGAAATGTCTCCCATTCTGAAAGCAGGTTTCTTTCAATATATTTAATATTCTCATGATTTGAATAATATGTATGTTTCATATATATATGCTATTTGAATATATATATATATATATATATGCGCTTCATGTATATTTTTTTGAATAGTATATACTTGAGAAGCATGCATATTTCTTTGCTCATGCTTTTTTTTTTCTTTATTTACGCAAAATAATATCTATATATAATATTCGGGAAGTTGGAACATTACACTTCCATAGATTTCCAGAAAACATTATGTTTCAGTAGATTTTAGATTTCTATGACGAAGAAAAATACCATTATTTTAAAATGTTTTTATTAGTGTTTGGATTAAAAATTGACCAGAAAAAAGAAAACTTTGTAGAGCTTTAAGAGTTTAGTGATATGATTCTTCGTTTGTTAAAGTATCAACAATTATTCAAAAAGAAGTTGACAAAAATTTTTTACTTGTAATGTCATTTTTCTTTTTTTCTTTTTTTTTTTTTTTGCTTGGATAAAGCATTTATGAACTCCTCAATAATGATTGACTGGAAGGAATAAAATCGAAGGAAAACAAAGGATGAAGAGAATCATGAATTGTTCTTTTTCATCTAGCTTAAACTTTAAAATAATTGATGTTATGAGTTGGGATTGGGCAAGTGCATCACACTGTTCGCATGGTAGTATTGTAAGCATTGCCAGTGATTAAGATATAATGAATTTGTATTAGGAATTAATGTAAAATACACGAATGTAAACGAAATAAATCACAGTAAAATTGGTGATTGGAAGGTGAATTATAGTGAGATTGAAGCGATCAATGTTTTCAGCTGTTCGATCAATAATGGGAAGGCTTGTGACATCCAAAATAAACAAAATATGAAGAAAATGTGCAAAGTTGTTTCGACGCAATCATCGGCAAAGCCTGGTTGCATACTTTTATTGTCGAGCATTAATGCTGCTTCGGTATATATATATTTTTTCAAAACACTGCAACTACGTAGTTGGAAATACCTATTCATTCAAAGTTCCTTCCTCGTCTTGTAGATCTACTTCCACTAATATTGTTTTATTTTGCAATTTCCGATACTTTGCATTACAGTGTGCAGACAATGTTTTGCTTATTCATGCTTTCAATGAATGTTTGCTGTTTTCCAAAGATGACGTTTCTGATATCACGGATACTTCTGAAAATCTACTGATTGAGAAAGCAAACATCAGTTGTTATTATTTAGTATTATTTGAAAAAGAGAAGGATTCTCTTACAAGGTTTGCGTCTTCTGAAATTTGTTACCACATCGTAATTATGCGAATAATTCTATCACCTCAATTTATATGCAGCATTTTCAGGTTACGTATGTGGTTGATTAACATTGTTGTGGTGGATTTTGAAGGTCTAGGTACGTCTTGCTTTTGTGAAATGATCCATCTGAAAAAGTAAATAGTTTGAGGTGGAGGGAATCTAGAACATTCTTGTTTCATAAGTTCTTTTCTATAAAACAATTTTTTTCTGGATTATAGGGGAGAATGAAGATGCTTTGCCTGTGAAAGATTCATTGGGTTCAGCCAATGAGAAGAATGTGAACGAGGATTCTTTCAGCAAACTACAACTCACTACCAGTCTAATTTACGATGATCTTGTTGTGCTGCCGGCTGGTGTTTCTGTGAGCTCTCCTTTCTTTTTTTATCTTTTTTTTTTTCTCTCACATTCTTTCAAGTTACTGTATTGGGACAGAAAGTCAGAACTTCATGATATGTTACTATTGAGTGAATATTAATTTTAACCCAGATTTTGCTTAAAGAATAAAATAATTGTACAAAGTCCGACTTCAACTAGTGGTTAACCCATAGTTCTAACCATGACATTTAAATTGAACTGTCTGCTAATGATGTGTTACTAAGTTGAAGTGAATTGTGAAAGCTTCGGGATTTGAAATCATGGAATGAAACTTAAACTTTGCAATATAATGAAAAAAAAAATGCAATGAAATACACATGTAATGAAACCATTTATTATTACTGACATATAATGGACTTTGCTTAAGGTTATTTCGGTGGAGCCTTCAGCAGGTCATCTGCCTTCGTCAAATCTTTATCCTACGTATAGGGCACCTTATCTTGTTCTTTTGGCATGCAGCGATGAAAATGTCCGATTTTATGAATGTATGAGAACTACTGAAAGTGATGGATTAATTAGCTACAAATGGAAAACGTGGGAAATGATTAGCAATACCATGAATTCGAATGTAGAGATGGATGGTAAAAATTGCTTTTGTTATAAAAAAAGGCTATTAATATTTGCTTTATAGCTTTCGTGAGTGAACTTTCAAATCACAAAAATAGTAGTTGGATGGAAGTAGATCTTTTAGGTCAAATATATTCAATATCAGCAGCTCATAGTAGTCGATTTGCTTGTGCCTACCTTCCCGAAGGTATGACTGGTGCAATTTCATCGATAAGTGGTGTCAAAGTTGGTGTTTTTGAATGTGAATCATCAGGTGGCGTTGAATGGCTTCGTGAGGATACATTCATTGTCAATGTTCGACACAGAATGAGGTTTTTTTGATTTGTTAATTCGTTTTTTGACTTTTTTTTTCTGGTTTTTATTATAAATTTGCTCTCTCATCAGTAATTTCAAAAGAAAAAGAAATATGATTTAGAATCCTTGATAACATTAAATATTTTGCTTGCGTTATGCATATAGTAACGTACAATATGTCTGTTTTCAATGAATTTTGCTGTCCAATCATGTATAAAATTCGAGTGCAGTGATACAGTTTTCAGTAAAGAACTAGCCGAAAACTATTTCAAGGAATCGAATACGACTATTTCAGGTTTCTTCATGATTCCATTTGATTGAGCGTCATAACTGAATGGAAGTTAGATTAGAATCCACTGTACTAGGCAGGTCCTCTGGTTTTTAAAAATTACTCGAGGTGAGGGGAAGAAAGAGAGAGAGGGGTAATTGCAAATTACTGTAAATTCAATTAAGAAGAAAGAAACAGGAAGAGATATTACAGAGTCCCATTATTTTTTAGAATTTTATACAGGCATGCCGATCAGTAATGTATGTCTGAAATGGGTTTCTGCTGAAGATGGTTCACATATTCTAACGGTAGCGTTGGGTACATACATCTTTTTATATACTCAAGTATCCCAGGGTGCTGCACAAAGAAATATTGTTATGATGAAAGAACATGATACACACCGCCGAGGTCCTCTCAGAAAAACATCTTCGCTTGCAAATCCGGAAACCATATCAACTCGTTTGGTTGGTTTTATAAGACGTTTTGTTATTGGAGAAGAACTACATGTTTCTATAATTGTTTTTGCGTGTAGAATTTTTTGAGAGAATTGAATTTAACTATTAAGCGTAAAATCATCTTGAATTTTTTCGTTCTTAACTTGTTAGTGCCCTGTTGAGTTTGATTTCCAAATTTTAAGAAATTATTCGCGTTGCAATAATATAAAGTAGTATACAGTGTTATGAGTTAAGTCGATAAGAAACGTTTTTCATATCTTTAAAGTAGCTTAGTATTACTAAAAGGCTAACTGTTGTGAAAAATGTGGAAAAGATCTGATTATATAGGATTTTTATTTGATAATTGAATGAGGAAAACCTTTTGCTGCTCTGCATGTTAATTAGCGCACGTAATCACTCTCTATGGAATAGTTATCTGCATTAGGCAAAAATTGGCGGTAGGTTAAATTTTTATATCAGAATTTTCCAGTTACATTTAGCTCTTTATATTTTGCAGAAGGTAGCTTGCAAAAATTTTGCTCATACTGCCTTGTTTCACTGCTATAATATTAATTTGATTTTTAGGTGCGCTGGCTTTGCGTGCGGTTTTTAGAGCTGAAATCAGCTGATGGTTTACCACCGTTACCAACAACATTGAGTTGGGTTCGCGACGGTCTACTGATTATTGGTATGCAAAGTGAAATGCGTTGTTATAATCAGTGGAATTTCAAAGCGGAATTCCCTAAAAAAAAAAGACTGGAAGGAGTATTTAAAGATCTTTCGAAGTAAGTTGCATTAAATCTTTTCTAAACTTAATAAATGAAAATGTATTTGCCGTTATTTTCTTTTTTTGACTCTGAAGGCAACTTTTTCAGATTTAAATCATCTAGTCATCTTGCACTTGCCAGTTTGGGCATCACTTCACATTCCAGCTTGGACCAGTTATCAAAGAAGTCTAAGCAAGAGCCTGTTGCTTTGAACAAGCAAAAACTATACAGAGATCTGCTACAAAGGTTTTTTCTTTTTATATTGTCATCGGTTTCATTTTTTCCGATTACTTCGGTAACTAATTATTTATAATTCAGTTTTAAGGATATATTCGGTACCTCACGATTTGCAAACATTGCTTTTGAAAGACGAACATGTACTTGAAGCCATCAGTGAAGAAGGTTTATTTGAAGCTGCACGTTTAGCAAGTCCCATTTTGCCACAGTATCATCCAAAGCTGCTTATCGAGCTACTTAATTCTGGTAGGACGCGTGTGGTCAAAGCAATATTATTGCATGTTTTGAAAAGTTTAAAGGTTAATACCGCAGTTTTTCATGTAAAAAATATATGCGCTTTCTTAGAATATTAGTTGTATTATAGCAGAACAACAACAGCTTATGTTTTGATTTGCAGCAGCTGAATGTTTCAAAACCAAATCCGTTGTCACGTGCCTCTTCATTGCGTAGATTGTCACTTTCTAGTGGGGATTTGGAAGATTCAGGACAAGATATTACCCGAGGACTTTCTGATGCCTTTGATGATTCAAATCTGGAATACGATGAGCTTGATGGTATTCCACCACTACCGCTTCATATTCTGTTATCTGCCGGTGATCCGTTTTCAGTGGCTAAAGAAAAAACATCTGAAATACAAGTAATTTGCAGTTATCATGCGTATTATTGTTACTGAATAGAAGTATAGTTCAGAATCGAAATTCTTGTGAAACAAATATTTCTTAAATATAATTTTCTTAGCAAATACGTTTAAATTTTTGATAAATCTTTCAAGGATGACAGTCTAGATGGTCTACTAGATATGGATAGTGAGCCGAAAAAATCACGTCAAAATTCGTTATCTATGGATAATACACATGCAGTTTTTGCATCAACAAGTTTTACTGCAAGACACAATCGTTTATTGACAGAATTTCTCACCCATACTCATTTGCCGGGTAAATTTTGATTTTTTTTCATTTACCTACATACTTCCTTATTGATGACGGGCCTTCCAAAGATACAAATTAATTCCAGGTTTGTCAAGTGTTGATCAAATGCACCTTCTGGCAGTTGCGGACACATTAAGTCACTTTTCATCGGATATCATGGATAAATTAACACAAGCAAATGCAGGCATACAATTACACATATTCTACGTAAAGAATTTTGATTTTGCAAAAGAATGCTTTACAAAGCGTATATTTATATTTACAGCCCTTCAAGCAACTCAACCAAGAATCGTAGGCAATGCAGCAAGTGGATATGCTACACCTACTGTTGGATTTGAAACTGTTGACGAATGTGGACTGAGATATTTGATGGCCATGAAACAGCACGAGTATTTGTTATTGTGTCTACCATTGCAGCAAAAACATAGTCTTCGTTCGAGGTTTGAAATCTGGAATCCCTCTGTATATTACTTTTTTTTTTTTTTTTCTTTAATATTTTGATTAATTTTCAATGACTTCATCGTTTCAGAGGACTTTCACCGTCGCAGTTTATTTGGGCTTTGCATTCTGAAACAGAGACTGAATTGCTCAATGCAATTCCATGCCTACAGAAGCCCACTTTGTTATGGGAAGAATTGCGAGCTTTAGGAGTTGCTTGGTGGCTAAAAAATACTTCGTCATTGCGTGCGATCATTGAGAAAGTGGGTTGTCATTGACTTTTTTTTTTTGTTAATTACAATGAATGGAAAGAAGGTTATGATTTGCTTTCTTTCGTTATTTGAATTATAGCTAGCAAAAGCGGCTTTTCAAAAGAATCAAGATCCACTGGATGCCTCTCTTTACTATCTCTTGCTGAAGAAGAAAAATCTATTAACTCATTTGTTCAAGGCAGGTTGATTTTCGTGTTATCATCTTAATAAACATTGAATCTCATCCTAAGAATCTTCATGTGCAGTTCTGTTTGTAGACTGTTAAGGACACTAGAATGTTGGATTTCTTCATGCATGATTTCAACGAAGAAAAATGGAAGAAAGCAGCCCTGAAAAATGCCTTTGTACTGATGGGCAAGCAACGATTTCAACATGCCGCTGCGTTCTTCTTGTTGGCTGGATCGATTAAAGACGCCATACAGGCCTGATTTTTTATGACTTCCACATTTTAAATCTGCACTTTTTTTCTTTACTATTCGTTTGTTTTGCTATTTTTTTTTTCCCTTTTACAGATAGTATTGAGGAAACTACAAGATTTGCAACTTGCAATAGTAATAGTTCGCCTTTGTGAAAAAGATTATGAAGACCAGAATAATTTACTCAGGGAATTGCTTTGTAAAGAAATTTTCGGTGCCGAAGTTACAAATATAAAGGATTTTGATGTCACACCTAGAGCAAATCGGTATGTTTTCACTAATATATATATTTAATCACTTTGATTTCGTAAATTTTTGTTTGATCAGCTTGAATAGCATAATTGATGCATTGATAATGCATTTTGACAGAAATCCTTTTATACGTTCGATGGCTTATTGGCACCTGAAGGAATATGTTCGAGCAGCAAACACGTTGGTTGATGAAGCAGGTCGTGTTGATTTGGATGCTTCAATGGAATATTCTTTGTCAGATATATTCAATTTTTACTCATTTATACGCATGCACCATCTAGTTATTCGACAAAGACTTCTAAATACTGGAATCCAGGTGTGAAAAAACCAGTTTTTTTTTCTTTTTTTTAAAATCAAATTCCATTATTTCCGCTTAGCTGAAAAGAAACCGCTTTTCTCAATTCTTATAAATCATCATTTCTTACAGGTAGGTTCAACTGAAAAATTTTTGGCTGTTGCAAAACGTCTTGCATCAGTTATCACACCGTCTGAGCGAAGACTCTATTTCCGAACTGCAAGCGCTCATATGGCATCAGGGTGTCCTTTACTTGCGCTTGATGTGCTGGCACGCTTGCCAAAAAATCTCACCGTAGTCGAATCGTCACCTCTGTCTTCCGCAATTAATGAGCACACTGTAAGAGTTTGATATTAATCATCACTTCATTTGCCATACCTTATATTAGCTGAAATTTTTGGAATATCGAAACATAGCGAAATTATTGTATTTAGGAACATGTTATTTTCCAGAGATTTGACTACGAAGGATTAACTAGCAATACTTTTGTTATTTAGGCATTAAATTGGTTCATTGATGAATATCGTCAGTGACTTTCCTTTGTTATTAGGGTCCCTGCGTCACTGCCATGCCTGGCAAATGCGTAAATATTCAATTTGACCATCATTTTTCCTATTGGTGCTCAAATTGAAGTTCTTTTAGAGATTAGGCTCCCCAAAAAATGATGGTTCATGGAATAATCGATCAAACACCATCGACTGGAGTGCATCAGTGTCATCTGTTTATGTAGATGAAAAACTGAATTTGCAATTAAACGACTCGGTAACAGAAAATGAAGTTGTAGTACGAAAGGAAAGCATTATGGAAGTTATTTCGGACAATTCAAATAAGGTGGGTCATGCAAAATATTACATTGTTTTTTTAGTCTTCACTGTTAGAAATGCAACAGTTTTGGATCTTAGCTCTTGAAGTTTACTATGATTTTTGCATGCTTGATGTCCGACTATCATTTTAATTTGTCTGCATATTATATTGACCATTCACTTTAATTATCTACAGCCCTTAATTGCATCATTCGTTACTAGTCCTTTTTAGGAAGGTGATAGGAATGCGACGCTAGATGTCATTGCGCAGCATATGAAATTCACTGCGACATTACGGCTTCTAGTTGAAGAGTTGTCTACTCTTGCAAATGCTTTCGAAGTAGATGGTGGACAGTTACGGTTTCAAGTAAAGTTCATTCTCATATTTCATACTTTTTATTTTACAGCTGTAAAAAAACCAATTTTCCAGCTTGGGAATTTTTTACTCAATTTTTTAGCTGCTTAATTGGTTGGAAGCAGGCGTTAATGTGCTGCAGAAGATGTGTGGTTATCGTAGTGATTACAATAACTTGAAGCTTGATGATATTACTGAAAATGAAGATGAATTCAACGATGATATAATGTAATGTTCTGAATCTTATTTTCCTTCATAAATAATTAACATTTCCATAGGATCTTTTCGTAGTATTGTCTTATGTTTTTATATATTGTAGCTATCGACATTACTGTTGCAAGCATGCTCCGAACATGCTTACTTAAAGTATCCCTTTACCCTTCTTTTCAAACAAATTACTCCCACTATTACTTTAAATTTATTCTGGGATATCAAATTGATTTCCTAAAAAAAGATGCATGTTTTTGAAGAAGAAATTTTTAGTAGTGGTGTGCCACTTCACAAGATTCTCCATATGGATAGAGTAGAGCTGTCGACTCGGTTCCATTACGCATTGCATCGTCGACGATGGTTATGTGTTAATCATAAATTGCTACGAGCCTTTATATCGTATTGCACGCTGCACAATTCTCAGAGTCATCGCTTAACTGCTGCACTAATGGAACTCCTTTTATTACTAATGGAAGTGCAGCAAGATAATGGATCGTCGAAGCTCTTTTCCGATAGTAAATTTTTCATTAAATAAAGTATAATGATTATTTTCTCTGTACTTGTATTTTTTTTATTATTTCACTTAAAAAATCTGTAGAATATCACGTATATTCATTTAAACAGTTTTTTTTTTTTTTTTTTTTTTAAATTGTCCCTTTTCTTAAAATTATGGTTCTGTAAATAGCAGCTCCCTTTAAACTAAAATTCGCACAATTTTGCCTCCAATTTTTAATTCCATTGCCTAGTAAATATCGATATTATAAAAGCGTTATCAGATGATATTTTACAGAATCTTTGCCAATGGTACATTCATTTCCGCTTTTTATTGCATCAGTCTCCCCACACAAAATGTTTGCGTCATCACCGCTTAGCTTTGTGAAAAGTCTGTGCTCTGATATTTTGCTATCACTCGTTGATTTTTCTGAGCCTCCGCAAATCGAGAGTTCTCTCACTAAAGTTAGTCTTTCAAATCTTTAGCACGAATTCAGCAAATATTTGCTACCATCCATGCTCCAACCAATTTCTTTCTTTTCAGTAGGAAAAACGGCATTTCCGATTAGAAATTTTTTTGTAAAGTTCTTAAAGGCAGACGAAAGAAAAAGACTCTTTTCTTGTAGGAAACGATTGTTCATCAGTTTTGATCTCTATAAATAAAATATATAAATCATTCAGCCGTTGTACATGACATTATTTTCAGCGATTGTTGTCTACAATGTTGATCGTTAAATTATTTTTGAATCTTTTCCGTAAGGCGTTATTTTCAGATCTATAAGGTTTATAGCTTATGTCAAGGATTGTCTTCATGCTTGTACCAGTCACTTTGCGATATCAGTAATATTTATGAAAGCAGTCACGGGTATGGTCAAAATTTGTTTACAATCACTACTTTTAATAGCAAAATAAAGAATGAAATAGAGATTATCTCTAGGTCTTGACAAATTATTTTAAAAGATGAAAATCTCAAGAAAACGTTGTAAAACGTTATTGGAAAATAAAGTATTATTTTGTGTCTGCATAACTTCTTTAGGGCTTTGGCGAGATTGTCAAGAATAACAACAGCGAACGATGACTTGAAAGTGACGACATCGCCTTCGAAATGGCCAGGCGTGGACAACCTTCTAGCCATTTTGAGTCGAGAAAAGGATGAAGGAGCTCCGCAACTCAGGCTTCTTGTTCTTGAAGCTTATATAGCAGTGAGCTTTCATAATATAGAGTATAATTTTTACGTTTAATTAGTTTCATGCATTCAGAAGAAAAGCTTATTTGCATGCTACCTAAGTTTATTTATTTGGGTTCTCAACATATCAAAAGCTTGTCCTTCCTCACTGACATAATTCGTGGGTAACCTGGACTTTTGTCAGCAGCTGTTAATAACAGCTTTATACGATGATGATAAAAAACATTTCAGGTCTTTGCATCTCTTTTCGCTTACGCACTTGCAACTTATGATGCAAGATGGTTATTTCGATTAGCAGCTCATAACATTGACACAAAAGAATTTGCCATTTTATTCGGGGGAGGTGGAGAAGAAACGCAGAAGGTAGCTCCTGCAAGATCTCCTGGTACATTCGTTTCGAGTTTTTTTCTGGATTCAGGAAAAAGAATGTTTCTATAATTTTTATAATGGCAATTCAATTTAGGCTTACCCGTGAAGTGGACAACTGCAATGTCGAGTGGTTTTTCTTCTAATGAAACTCGCACAGAGTTTGATAAAAACTCTCTCTCGAAAAGTTCTCCATCATTTCGAGCTAGTTTCAATACTGAGGTGAATTTCATTAGCTAATTAGAAGCAGTATGTTCTGCATGTTATTATAATAATAAGTATATACATATATATAACTGGAAAAAGTTGCTGTTTGAGGTCACTGGAGTTGAAGCAACAATCAGTTCTTCTGATAGTTATTCAACAAATAAATCGAAGTCTTTAGAAGGACAAAAGCCATGCGAGTGGATATCACCAAAGAAGAGTATGGTGCAATTTTTTGCTGAAAAGGTAACTTATAAAATGATGTCAATAAAAGTTTTTTTTTTTTTTTTTTTTAGAAATCTGTTGAATTCACCAATTTCAATTTATCATTATCAGGCTATAGAGGATGGTCAGTATTCAGAATATAATCATCTAGATTTGGTCATTGAATTTGCTGCATGACTCTTTCTTATAGCCAGAATCACCTGAAATTTCGGGTGAATGCTGTGATTCAGACGAAGAGCAGGACGAATCAGTAGTTGAATTAGAAGAGCAACTGCAGACGAAACAACACAGTGATTCGGAAGGCTTCGCTTGGCGGCTCTTACGTTTAGCTCTTACTCATCAGCAGTTATATCGAATGAAGTCTTTTTTGCAGCTTGCAGGCTTAGAATATTCAGGTATTTTAAGTTCTTTTATTTTATGAGCAATTTTTATTAGACTTAGTAATTCCAACCAATTTATAGAATTGCCAGCTCTTTCACCTCGTGCAAATGCTGTTTTCAAACTTATCGAGAATTGGGCGAAACAGCTTGAAGAGCATTTATATGCAATGCCTGGTGGATGCCCTTCTGATCTGCTTCCCGATTTATCTATTAGAAAAAGTGACAGCAGTGCAGGTGCTGAACATTTACTATTTGAACAGATTACTAAACTGTTCAAAATAAGAAAGAAAAAATTGATGTTCATAGATTGCTTATTGATTGTATATCGATTTGAAAACACATTTAGAAAATATATTCATTATCTCTCATTTCATTTCCTTTTAAATTTCTTGAGATTTTGTACATTTTATTTCTATAAACATTTTATCTGTTTTGTTTACAGATATGCAATTGCTATTAGTGAACTTAATGCATTTTTCAGAATTACCTCTAAAGAAATACAATGTTCTAAAGGAAACAAATAACACACCTTTCGAATATTCAAATCTATCTATGTTGCCAGTGAAAAGAATCTGGCTTTATCTCACTCGTCAGGATCATATTTTGCCCCTTTTCATCAAACACATATTTGGCTCCAGTGATCGACAGGTGACCAAATTTTGTGGTCATTAGATTCATTAAATTGTAATTAGCTATTTCAGATTATATACTTTATAGAAGTGTATTCTTCCTTATTGGATTTTAATGTTCAGGAAGAAAGTATTCTTCGGAAAAGTGCAGCTGAACTTGAAAACAAAGATACCGTAAATGTATTCAAAATTGTGCAGCGAGAGCATGAGCCAATAGCAGCATTTTGTTGCAGTGAGGTTAGTGATTGAAATATTAAATTTTTAGTGTGCCAGTTACCAGTAATTGGATTTTTTCATGATGTAATAAAACAAACTTTAATTCGAAAATGGGGAGTATGAGAGACTTCATTGTTTTTCTTTTTTTTTTTTTTTTTTTTTTTTTTTTTGGAATTTTTGTTTTTTTTTTTTTTTTTTTTTTTTTTTTTTTTTTTAGCTTGGAAATTTGTGATTGTTTGTTGATTCTTACTTGTGTACTGTCTTAGTTTTTATGCCAAAAGGAATTTCCTTGTGAGTTATTTTGTGTTCTGTCCGAACTTTTGCATGCGAGACATTTGATAAGGCTAATTTTCGTTTTTTTGATGAAGTGCTCATTTTTAATTTCATTTGCAGGTGAGACCCGGTTGGTTAGTAGTTTCAAATACACGAGAACTACAAGAAATAGACATTACAGCATTACTTGATGATGCGGAAAATTTGAAGTTATCTTCTTGGTTGTTTAATCGAACAGAACTTGATGTTGCACTTGATGGAACTAAAAGGGATGTGTTCAAGGTATGTATCTATAGTTAATCTGATTTCTTATCATGAAGATAAGTGATATTTAATAGTTAACTCGAGAATCTGATTTTTATTTTTCGCAAATAAATCCCATATCATTATTCTCGATTCCAATTCAGAGTTAATTTTTTGACTTATATTATAGTCACCCTATGGTTCTCTGCTTCCGCCAAAAAAAAAAATAAATAAATAAATAAAATACTATCACCGATTATCCTTGCTTTCTATAAAAAAAAGAAAAAAAAAGAGATGTAAGAAAGTTTCAAGTCTTGAAGATTTCAAAAATATTCGAGTCTGTTAAAGAAGAGAAAAATTTTCTCTTCTTTAACAGATTCGAATATGGCACTTGAGAATATCATATTCTTCAAAAAATGATGTTTGATTCTAGCGTAATTGTAATGAAATTTGCAGGAAAACGATGACTATCAATTAATAACTGAAAACAGACAACAAACCACTGCCATAAATACTGTAAGTACTGTAAGCACTTCTATCTGTTTTATCGTTTTTTTTTTTCTGTGATGTTCTTTTTTTTTTGGTTTCAATTAAACAAAATATATTCAGTCTGTCTTTATGGGTCTCTTTTATTTCTTTAACTTGGTCATATAATTTACTTTCATTTTTTGATATATGCAGATGACTCCATTTATTGTTGATAGAAGCCGAAAGGCTTTGATAAAGGTATGTGCATTATAAATCTTCTGAATGTTGTCCGGCGTAGATATTATTGAATGTTTTACGTGTAGATTTGTTGTGAATGTTGATTTTGCCAAAGACATTTTTAATTTTTCGCTGAATTCTTTAAATATGATGTAAACACAAAATTGTATCAGGAAAAGGTGAAAGTTTGTGCTGAATTTGTGTATATGCATGCATCATTTTTTTATTCATAAATACTGTGTGTTGGATACACCTTCTGCAGATGTACAAAAGACAAGTTAATGGAATACGGCGGCTAGATTCTCATCCAACAATGCCTTATTGTACGTTTCATTTCTACTGAATATTTGATTTGCTAAATCCTTTTCTATCGTTGAGCATCTACTGAGTGTTTCACTGGTTGCTTTAATTTCGAGAAAATCTTGTAGTTGCAGTTTACTGCACCAGACAGTACTGGTATATTGAATGAGGCACAACATTTTAAATTATTTTTTAGGTGGCGGTCACGAGTGCTCATAGACTTTTATTTTTTTTAAACTTTATATTAACTTAATCTTGAGGCATTGAGAGACTTGATTTTCGATTTGGATTTTTATATTACTATTTTCCAGACGTTAGTGGGTCGTCGGATGGGTCAATACGATTGTGGGAATGGGGTGTTGGACAGCCGTTCTTTACACCACGTATAGCTGGACAGTACGCCAAAGTTTGTTTTTTTTTTTTATTTTTTTTTATTTCAATGATTCATTTAAATTAAAATTATAATTCTTGATAATTTTTTCCATATATCAGGTGACGAAAGTCGTATTCTCCTATAATGGAAGCAAATTTGCTTCGGTTGATAACGATGGAATATTATGCTTGTGGCAGACCACTCAAGGATTGCCAATCAAAAAACCATTCTTTGTGAGTTCTTCGGTTCCTGATAATAAACTGCATAGCAGATATAGTTGCGAGCCGATTATTGCATCATTGCCCATCAAATGTAATTTTAGTTTTCATTTTGATTTCAGAATCAGAAATGTCATTCTAAATCCGCAGCAGATGTTCGATTTCTGGGTCCCACTTCATCTGTTCTGGTTACAGCTGGTCTGAGCTTGTCAGACGAAAATATTAGCCTTTGGGATACCCTTATGCCGCAGTCAAAAGCACTTATACATTCCTGGACAACACATCCTGAAGGAGCAACTTCTGTGATGTATTTGTCATCATATCAGGTTGATTTTGAAGATTGTTTTGTGATAAACAGAGAATAATTGTAAGAGAAGATAGATAATAGGAAGGTTGTGCTCTATGATATGAACTTATTTTTCATGAAAATTTTGTCTTTAGTAAATCCACTTAGTCTGTTTTAAAAATAATAGTTAAACGGTGTTTAGGCCATAGTTTCTGGTGGACGACATGGAGAATTATGTATATGGGATGTTCGACAACGTCGACTTCGTACTACCGTGAAGTGTTTCGAAAATTCTTCTGTCAAATGTCTTGTAGGCGATCCATTTCAGCAGATCATTGTTGCTGGATCGAGTGATGGGGATATAAAGGTTAACTGATTAATTCATGAAAGAAACTTTTGACAGAATTAGAAAAAAGGATAATGAACTCACCAAAAACATTTAGTATACGTCGGGAAGTATTTGCTTTTCATCTAAAATTTCCGAATCGCTGACCGATTTTTTTTTAGAATGATTTTCTCTTGTTTATTATTTGATTTTCTTTTTTATTTTAAGATCTGGAATACTGATCTTGTGCCGCTTCTTGTGACTTCGCTTGATGGTGAACATATTGCTCGAGGAGGATTCAGCTTACGTCAAGTGGCTTCAGTAGTACAAGGTGTGCAACAACTATATGTTGATCCGGAAATTCGTCTTTTTTCTTGTGGTGCCGACTGTTCACTGAAAATACGTTCTTTACGTAATATAATGTGAAGAATCTTTAAATGGCCAGCAACAATATTATTAAGTATTGTTAGTTGCAAAAAGCATTATCTCTACTTTATGAATTAAAAAATGGGTATTCCAAAAAATATTTGGTGATGCGTAATATTTTGCAGTGTGGTGTTACTTATGGTAGATGACGAAAATAAGTTTTCATGGCTTTACTATAAAATCATAGCTTGAATTTTTTTGTGGCCTTCAATATATTCATTGCGGAGGGATGTTGATGGAAACCACCAAAGCATTTAGGAAATGGTGACCTTGGTTTATTCTTGTTTTAAGTTTTGATGATTTGCCTAGCAATGTATTTTTTCTTTTATTCTACATTTACAAGGACAGTGGCATTACATAATTTGGCATGCATTTTCAATTGCTATTTGTTGCAATTTTCCTCATCAAAATTAATTTCAAGTTTATTTGGCTAAAAGATATCTATGATTGTGGAATGTTTTAACAAATATGTAGTAATTTATCGTTTTGTTTGATATTATTAGCACTTATTCGTAGCAATTTTGTTGATGCAAATCTATCATCATGAATTTTGCTTCTAGACAAATTAATGATATCTTCTCTATGTATGTATGTTGTCTTTTTCAATGATCAAATCAGGATTTAATGTACCATCTTATGTGTTCTCCACAATTCAATAATTTATTCTTTTCATTGTAAGAGTGGTTTTGTAATAAGCCTTTTAAACAAGGTGGAACATCTTAGCTTCCTAACCAATTTATACTTCCTTATTTAGTAAGCTTTTCATAACACTGGATATTATTTTGCTTTATTCAAAGCCGGGAATTTCCATTTATGGCCAGGTAAGAGAGGAGAACATGCGTAAAAATGATTACATGCGCAAATTGATATATATGAGAGCAGAGAATGATGATCGAGTAGCAGTAATAGTGTTTGCTTGGAAGCGATATTTTTATCATTTCAAAGATTGTGCGTATGTGTACATTACCTTTTTATTAAAATGTGTAAAATAAAATTCGATCTGTAATTTTTCCTATTCGCAGGCAGAAGGATATAGAACTGCATATCCTGGGTAGGATGTGGTTTGACATTGATTGTCGATATAAATTCATGATAATTACTGGAAGTACTGCAACATCTTCAATAAAGTGTTACAGATATCTCAGTGAAATAATGCAAGTGGTTGAGAGTGACTTGCTGCACTGAATCTGTATGGGTTTCTGCAGTTTTTCCGCTCCAAGAGCCTTATATTTCAAAGTGCTGTAGCAACGGTATGAGATCATCAGACATGTAATTCGTGTAATAGCCAGATCGACGCTATTCAAAATCCAATGGTGATGCGGTAATTTAGAACTGAATCTTTTCTTAAAACTTGTTAACATAACGCTCACAGTGACGAAACAACTATATTTCCTATTTATACCGTAATAGAACTGTACGACTGTTTAGAAAATGGCTGCGCCCAGGTTCGAGCATCCGGAATTTATTTGTGTACTATAAACTGTATGCCTTCCTATTCTTCACAGCGTTTTAGCCACAAAGTTTTCGTTAATGATAATGTAACAGCCTAGCAGAATACCCTTCATACGTAGAAGGTTGATGACATAAGAAGATCGCCAGAACGCCACGCCTTACTATAAATTATTTGCAGTTTTGCCAAACACAAAAAAAAAGGAATGTTGCTGCTCTCTTCCATATTATGGATTGCTAAAGAAGTACAAGGGAAGGGCATAGGGAGTCCTATCGGAAAAATCCGAAAGATATAATTGTTGCAAATAAGGAATGTTGAAGGTTAAGAAGCGCGAAAATGTTTCGGTTCCTCAAAACGATAAACATGTTTCCCGCCAAAACGACAAAAATGTTTATTGCCAAGACATTTCGATTAACAGATCAACAAGGCGAGGTCGCCTAATCATGAAGCGATACGTTGGAAATCAGGAGAGGAGGAGGAGCCTCCAAAAGATTTAAAAGGTTCGGATTTTGGAGCAAGATCAGTTTTCGATAAGAATTTTACCAACAATTTTTCACACCGACGCAGCTACAGTTTTACGACGACAAGAATCGACGGATCTATAATAACAGTTCGAAATGAGCGACAATTCAGCAAATGGTCACTATTAGTATCCTTTAATTATTTATGTTTCATCTACTGTTTGCTATTATATAGTATGATATTGTTTATAATATCGTATCACTCAGTAAAGGCTGCTGTTGTCCTTACCGAGTAGCAACAAGAACCACATCCAATCCAATCAATTTAGAAACAAACCATGCAAACTTAACCAGACTTTTCCCCAGCAAGCTCCTAGTCATCATCGCTTTGATTTCTGTTCCCAATATGTTTTACCGAGCTAATACTGTATGGATGGCCCGGATGGTATTATATGGACGGCCTCTTAAAAAACACCTGTTTGATAATCTGAGCGGAGTGAAGTGGCGTACAAGTTCTCGATGCTCGATAGGTCGTTGTAATAACGAACCTTATGTGTTAGGAAGGGATGAGGATACTGGGTCGATAACCTTGATGTTCTAGTTTGAGTACCAAGTGAGCTGATTTTATCCCGTGAATTGTATGTTGAAGGACATTACCGAGTTTTTAGTGTATTGGAAGGACAGTAGGGAACTCTGAGTCGATATCTAATTTCTGGTTCAGTACCGTCTGTATGATGGAATGGGATATCGTTTGAAAGATTAGGAGTGATTTGCTTGTATATAGAGTATAATAAGGATGATAATATACATAATGGTCGGCTGTAAATGTTTGTCCAATTGTTTATATGTTTAGTTGTTTGCATTGTTCTTGTATGAGATCCACACATACTGGAGAGATGGATGATCCTTGTGAACGAACCTGTTATGTGTGCAATCTCCACGAAAACGTCACTGAGGAACTTTTGAGGGAGCTATTCAGTCAGGTATATTGCCTCTATTCTTTAGTTACTATTTATTAACTATGCAAAATCAGAATATGTTGATCGTTCATGTCTTGCTGCTGTTGTTGATGTGTACTGAGCTGATCAATATTGATATTACTTCGAAAGTTTATTACAAGAAAAAATATTGTTGAGGTGGGACCCCTGGACACAATCATTCTGCGTACGAGCAATAGTCGTGACTGCGGTCCAGCACATCGTTATGCATTGATTGTCTTCAAGCATGAAATGAGTGTCCCATTTGCATGTGAAATGCTTGATCGAATTGAGCTTTTCACTAAGCAAATTTTGGTTCGACCCAAGCAAGGCACTCAGCAAGTGAGCTTCCATTTCCTTAATTAAAGAGCTAGGTTTATTTCGATTTCCGAACATTGTTATTCTTGATCCTGTGTTCGCAGTCTCTTGATAAGAAATCTTTGAAAGCTTTTTTGCTGATCTCCAGTGCAATGTTTTTGCTCTGAATTACAGTTTTGCTTCTAAAATGTAGTATTGTAAGAGCATGTACATGGAATTTCGAAAGATTTCTATTCGATTGTGGCGCTTTTTGTTGCTCCAGTTTTATGGCATCTATGATACAATGTTGTGTGATTGAGGATATAAATGGGATCGGTGGGAACTACATTTAATTAACAACCTTCAGGCACTGCAATACTGGTCCAATTCTTCTGTTTCTGCATTGCATAACTCGACTCCTTCTCCATCGATAACACGAAATCATGCAAGTAGTGGATTATTTGATACCTATAGACGCAGACAAAACGAACGTGAACAGCATTATCAAAAGCGCACTCGAGGGGACAAAACTGGTGTGAACATTTTCACTATGTTTACTGCTGCGTATCGTTAGAATATGGGTTGGGACGCGTTAAAAATGAAGGCTTTCTTGAATTCGGGGGAAATTCGAATCCTCTTGCATTGTTCCTATAAAGAAAAAGTAGTTCATTTAACTAAAATATCTATTTTAGTCAACTATTTCACATTATTTCATTCTCTGCGTGTTTTCAGTTTTAGAGTCGTTGAGCGAATGTATTGCACACAAATATGTATTTTCTTGATAAAATTTTAGTACTTATATAGTTTTTCGTTCTTTTGAGAACAAAATTGATAAGTAAAGATCGCAAACACGTATATTTTCTATGCAAATGGAAATTGTAGCATATGTCAAATAGTTCAGTCTGTTGGACAGACGCAGACCAGCTATGTATATTTCATTCTATGACATCGTAGAATATCAGTCTGTAGAGAGAACGCTTTTAGAGATCAACTCTCCGGAAAAATAAATGGTGAAATGTGAAATTCATTGGTTCAGATAAATTATTCTTATCTTTCCAAATAGTCCAAATTTCGAAATCGGTCTGTATTGAGAAGGAAAATGTGAACTTTTTGAATATTTTTTGCAGCAATATCTTTTTGTCTCGTCATGTCAGTTATTGAGCATGTTGTAAGGGATGCGCTGTCAAGAATATATAAAACAGCAAATTTTACTTCGAAAACTCTTATTTCCTCGTGAATGCGAACTGAGGATACTGATCGCCGTGTTTGATTGGTNTTTTTTTTTGTTTCTTATTTCTTTGTTTCAATTTTTTCTAATCCATAAATAATAGCGGAGGAAGCATTGTGTTTATTGCCAGTCGGCTACAAAAGGATGTAGTTCAAACGTTGTAGATTTATTTCTTGATTATTATTCATTTCAGCATATGATAGGCCTATTTCTACAAATAGAATTCATATGTTCGATATTCATCATTTATTTCTAAAATATGGCATGTTCTACTTGGAAATATTCCTCATTTTTTTTTGCAGAAGTTGAAATGATTTAGAAATTAATCTGTTATTTTGGCATAAAATTCTTCAGATTTAGCTAGCCTTGTTTGTATAAACGTACTGCGTAACAATAGCAAACTGTAGCGAAATGCATATCTGGTATGCACAATGTAATTGGCTTAAATTATGCAGTTTGATAGGTTAGTATTGAAACATATTATCTTACCTTATAGAATATTAGAAAAATATTGTTGACCAAGAAAGATACTGCCACCATAAGTAGGATTGTTCGGCCAGTTAGGATATCATACTTATTTTTGCTGACTCATGATATGTTAAACAGAATTGTACCATCATATACTTTTCGAACTGTTTGGCCAATTAGGATATCATATCTTTTTTTGATGACCCATGGTATGTTGAATAGAATTTTAAATCGATTCTTAAAATAATGATGTGGGCAGTGAACCATTCTGTTTGATTTGTCATTTATTACACTCCTGGTATTCTATCTCTTGCTCAAATATAGATGATTGCTTTTTCAGTTGTTCTTAACTTTCTCAAGTTCCCTAATCGTCAAAATTCTGACTCGACAACAAGGTCTTTAAGTCAATTTTTCAGGTGTTTTCTGATAAGTCATACATAGTATTTTCAAAAGGAGCAGTCATTTTGAATACTACAGAATTCTAAGGCCATGTATCCGTAAATATTCGTGAGTCGAAGGGAAAAGTGATATGTGAAGTGGCAGATTTTGATATATTCGAGCAAAGCGAAGTCTGCAAACTAGTGTCGGATAAATCCAGAAAGTAATTTTTGCAAACGGGGAGTATTAAAAGTCAAATAGCGCAAAAATAGTTGCTTTGGAACCAAAGGGACCAACAAACCGATGAACATATCACCAAAACGCTCCGATTGACAGATAAACAAAGTGAGGTCGATCAATCATTCGACGACGCGGAGATCAGGTAAGAGGGAAGAACCCCAAAAGGATTTGAAAGGTCAGGAATTTGGAGTTGAGTTCAAGTTCAGAGTTCTTACACCGACACAGCAACAGTTCAAGTTTGACACAGATCGACGCAGCAATAGCTGCTGTTTAAAATTCAAGGCAACACAGCAGTTCGACAATTCAGATTGAGCAGTATTCTTCCTCAGATCCCTACGACCGGCAAAGGAAAGAATAAACTAGTGTCAGTTTACTTGGATATTCTCTTATAATTACTTGTAACATAAACGAAGAATCACTATTGTGTTATTCAATAAGACTTTCTTCAAGCAGGATTTGTCAATTACACAACATGAACTTTTCCGACATCTATAGAGCTGAATCTTTCCTGATTTTATAGCTGTATCTGTACACAAAAAGAACAGCGGTTTGTATCAAAAAAATTGATGGATTTTATGCCGTCATAATACGACAGATTTTTCTTCAAATATTAATAAGTTGCCTATTCGTTTTGCAGTGAATTATGTCTTCATATAAGCTGTGGTTATCTAGATGTGGACTCATGAATTACGAATGAATGCCTAATTCACTGGCTTTATCACTAGTGATCATTGTAGCGTCGGTAGAAATATTGCAGGAAGACTTAACAAGCTGCCATGGGAATGTTTCGCAACACAATGATATTTTTCTGTTTTATTTTTATTTTTAGTATGTATCTTCTGGATATTATTAGGTGGTCTGTTACTGTTTTTAGCACTTTTGTAACTTTTTGTGATTTAATAAGTTTTAAAGGATTATTTTTATCCTTGTATTTTATTGTTTTCGGCATTGTATTACAGTAATTTAGGACAAAAACAAGTTTTATTAATGTTATTTATTCAACCATAAAAGTAAAATAACATTGTAAATATTGTCTTTGTAAGGTTATCTATGAAGAAGAAACATTTTTATGAGAACTGGACTGAAAAGGCAAACCATGCGTTTACTGGCTGTTATTGTTGTGATACGTTGTTTTGACTGTTTCAAATTGCCTTAGCATAAATGTGAAATATTGAATGGTATCATTTACTTTCAGGTTTTTTTTTTTTTTTTTTTTGACGTTGCGACGCAAAAATTACTTTGTCTCATAGATTACGAAAGTTTTCTGACATATATTCTTAAATGCTTTCACTTTCTTTCTGAGTATATTTTGTCTCCTGGAGAAGTTCGATACTCATTTTTTGAGTGCTTAAAATTTTTTCTGCATCTTTTGCAGTTTTTTGCCTCATTAAATTTCTTTATTTATATGTCCCTACGATTCCTGCAAAGTGCTGGAGTAGAATTTTTCAAGAGTGCCTAATGTAATCAAGGCAAGATTGAATTGTAATGATGTTATCTCTTCTCACAGCTCTGATCTGTTCCCATAGTTCCCGATCGCGTTTTGGTTTGCGGTTACTAACTGATGATATGTTACCATGATATTCAAGTTGATACGACATATAAGTAAAAGTGCTTCTGGTGCTTCTAAATACTGACTGTTTGACTAAAACTCTATCCATAATGGATTTGGGTCCATTCATGTAATGTCATGGAAACTTACACACAACTTGACATTAGAATTTCCAGGAATATCTTCTATTCATCTTATCATAATGCATTTCCTAGAGATGGTGTAGTGTTTGATTGCAAGTCGGACGGAGGGAATTTCAGGAGTGAAGCCATCCATTTCGTTCAGTATATGGCACTTAATATATTTCAGCAGCAGGTAATAACTGAGATTAGATTACTCTCTCTGGATATTATCTTTCCATCGCCAACAACAGACAGCATGAAATATGTGTAAGTACGTCTGTCTTGGATAGAAATTTTGAAAAGATAAGAAATCAAACGATTAGAAGTTTAAGACAGAATTTCAGTTCGTTTTTTTTTTTTTTATTATCTTAAGATTTGGAAACGATAGCTTCGTTCGTGCCATTTAGAAGACTGCATGCGTTTTGTCAGATCACCGACAGTGTGCTGGAACTAATTAAGTTCAAAATGATAATCACTTCAGAGAGACATCCTTGAATCTCGAAACGGCAGGAAAATTCTGAGTGGAGCATTCAGAATACTTATACTCTTCATTTTCCAAATCGTCCAATAGCATCCCAACATTTGTACCACATTTCTTTTTTTTTTTTTTTTTTGTGCCACACTGACCTAAAATTATTGGTCCGTTTGGATTCTCGCGAAACTTCACGAATATTTCGGGTCTTCTCAAATGTATGTATAAAAAAAGTTCTGAACTGTTCCCATCTTTTTGTTGGTTAGAACTTCCTTTCTTCATCCCAATCTCCAAAACTATTTTAGCTATTGGTGGCAGAAGCTTCTCGATTATCAAAAACTTCGAGGCTTTATTATTCAACTTTTAAATTTCCGTTTGTTCAGAATTCAGAACTAATCTATGAAGCTTAAGTACCCTAGAAATGAACTTTGCTGCGCATCAGTCAGTATTATAAATGCACTTTGTATGGATGACTTATTACAAGT
The DNA here is from genome assembly GCA_000499405.2 of Onchocerca volvulus. Classification (NCBI taxonomy): domain Eukaryota; kingdom Metazoa; phylum Nematoda; class Chromadorea; order Rhabditida; family Onchocercidae; genus Onchocerca; species Onchocerca volvulus. The sequence continues at coordinate 6,345,130 of HG738138.1, forward strand.
TAAATTTATTTAGTTATTAACATATTTGAGATGTTGAAATATTGTCACTGAATGTGAAGGATAGTTGACATAATTTTGGAAAATAGGATGCAAAATCAAACTCTAAATTTTGGTTTCTCTCATGTCCATGCTCAGACTATCTTGTTTAGAATAGCTGCTTTGAGGAATTCTTCATTAGTAACTTTAACTGTCATCTGGTATGTACTATTGTGACCTTTTATATACTCATACGTATCGTAACGCATTATCCATTTTAATGAAAACTGCGTAATTCTTAGCTATATTTCCGTTGTGTGACGTGCAGAATTTTTTAATCAGATGAGTCATTCCGTTTTGAAAGTCTTATATGTTATATATACTTCATTGCCATAAGTTTTCCTTTTTTATTAGGATGATTTCTAGTAAGATGAAAGTAAAGACAAAATCTCGTGTTAAAGCAGTAAAAGTTAGAAGATATGATAAAGAAGTTCACAATACGCAAAGCACCTAAGAATGTAGTTGAAGAAAAAATAAATCAAGGTTTTCTCTTCAAAAAGAAGAAAAGGTGCAAAAGTAACGCTAAGCATCACTTGTGTACTTGGTAATATGTTGTTGTAAATCTTTTCGAATTTGCAGCCATAATTCATTTCAGATAAATCGCAGACGGGTAAATGCGTAAAGAATTTTGGCTTCAGAAATCCAACTAAGAAGAAAAACAAAATCATTTACCGGTTAAAAATATATTCTTTGTACTGTTAAATTTCGTGCGATTTGAAGTACTTGTTAATAATAGAGATGATTAAAACGAATAGCTTAAACCTGAGAGAGCGGCTATTAAAACAAATAAGACTGCGATATATGCATGTTGTATATACAACTCAACTTCACAAGCAATGCTAGTTCACTTTGATATATGTAAATATATTAAAGTGAAGTAGTTTTGCTTGCAATTTGTTTTTTGGTTAAAATCGTATGGGCATTCGATTCAGCTGGTGATGCCATATATAATATTGTTTGCAACAAAATCGAAGATAATGCGAGAGAGGTTTTGTGTTCATAACTTTTTTAAGATTTCACGGAAAATTTCTTTTGTGGAAGTATGAACTATTTTGTTATATTTTGCCAAAATAAATTTATTTTTCGATGGGTGTCTCCACATGGATTTTCTTTTTTTTTTTTAATGTGTACCATAACTTGATTCCCAACATCGTCAGGAACATATTTTGCAGCACCTTCTGGATATTGCTGATAATAATGGATATAAAAGTCTTTGAAAAGGACAGTTGTGTCAAAAATTGAGTCAAGAAGTCGAAACCTGGAAAAAAGAGCGAGTGGAACATTGGGTCGCAGTATAGATATAATGAAAGATGTCCGAAACTCCCATGTTTTTGAGTTCTCAAAAATATGTATTCCTTAATATATTCTAATAATGAGATCATTGTTTTACAATGCTTATCATAATTTACAGCGAAGCGTCAAGTTTATTTGCGGCAAAAGCATGAATTGAAATGATACATATTTAGGAGAAATTTGCATCAGTTAAAAAAGTTGCAAGGCGCGAATGAAGAATTTTGTGAAAAGCCGAAGATCTGAAAGATAAGAGGCTTTTTCTTATTTGTATGTAATCTTGCTGTCCAATTTTTTCTTTTTTTTTAAATTAAAACTATATCTCTCTAGCATGTGTAATCACAATGTAACTGGAGAGACTTACTCGATACGAAACGATTCTATAGTTCTGGGATGCCTAATAATTGTAATAGTACAATTTTTCATGAACAATAATTGAAAAATTTTCCTGCGAGAATATCGCCTTAAACTTCTGAGTTAATGTATAGAACAGAAAAATTTTCCTAAAACTTCAACATTATAAAAACAAAAAAAAATTTGGCCGAGTACTGTTGCGAAGTGGAGTTTTACAAGCAGGAATTGGTTTAGAAAATTGTTAATATTATTTAACTTCAAGGCCTTTATTCTGTTTGTGTAGTTAATACGGATTGAAAATGCCGATCTTGGAAGCATTCCAGAAAGTGACATCATTCCAAAAACGTTTCCAAAGAAACAAGAGAAATCCGCAGTTTCAGCTGCTGGGATCAGAAAAGATAGTGGCATAAATGGTGATGGAGACACATCGGATAGTAAAATGAAGCAGAAGATAGTGCTGATAATGCTGATATGGGCTGCAAAATAAAGCAAAAATTCAGTGCAAAAAATACGACGAAAATAGTTGGGAAGATGAAAGAAATTAACTTGTAAGAATTAAGGATTAGTATTGAGTAATCAAAAAATGAATAGCAAGGAATTTGATGCTGAAGATATGTTTCCAGCGCTTTCCATCTGCGAATTGGAAATCCCACGTTTCTTGTTGAATATTCTTGGTTTCAGAAGAGTATGCTTCTCGTCTATGCTTCCTCAAGTTGTTATGAACAGATTGCTTCGGGAATTTCGATCAGATTGAACAAGGTTCTGTAGGACATTATGAGATCAACAGGACAAAAAAAGTGTGATTTTTTAAATGCTGATTAACTCTGAGAAAGGACTACTACTTAAAACTTTTTTATTAAGGATTTGGAATTTTGTTGCCATCCTTTGCATTGTCATTGATGCATTAGGTAAAAAACTATTTTCAGGACTAAACAATCCAGCAGACTGCATGCGAGTTGTCATTTTTGCATTTTGTCTATGAATCTGATTTAATTTTTCCCTTCTCTGATTTGACACCAAAAATGACAGTAGCTAGTTCTATTTGATTGGATGTAATGTGCAACTCACATCATTCTTTCTTTGATAAATGATCTTTGCAGAATTCCCATCTATAGATGAGACTTGTATGCTTCATTCGTCACAATGTATGTTTCGTCTATTCATAAAAGACTTCAGCTTAAGGCAATTACTTTCTGCTAAAGTTCTAAACCTAAAATTGCTTATTCTTGCTTTAAAATTCTCTTTTATCACTGCATTCTGTCTCTCTCTCTTTTTTTTTTTCAGTGTTGTGATAATCAAGTTAATAAATGTTCCTTTAGCATGTAATATATACTAGAACGGGTGGCTGTTCTAATATTCTTTATGAAGGCAGTCAAAATTCGGAATGTATTTCTTGTAACATTGAAATATACGTTTAACGCTGATGTGTGATTTTTTCAAATTCATTGAAGATGTGCAGCAGAAAAGTTAAGGTAATAAGGCTAGCAAATTCTTGCAGATATTGCAAAGATATATTGTGACAATATACTGTTAGTTATTCTATGTTTCTTTTTCGACTGATACGAAACGAGGTTCGATGCTAATTTTCAAATCACCATAACATTTCAAAAGTTCTGATACCCGAAAAATATCAAATGATACGAATTTCAGGAGTTCATATAAGTCAATTGAATCAAGCGAAATCCATTTATGTTTTATAGAAAATTGTCAATTACTTGTCTTTGATTTTCCAAAATCTCTGGCACCAATTGTTTCACTTCCAGGAATATGAGATTTTAGAGTTCACATTTTATGAAACAACACTGATTTAACTATCATCCTCTAGCGAAAAAGTGAATGTTTCAAAATATCCATAATTCGCCAGCTAATCAGCAACTGTTGATGTGGTTTTCAAAATCTGCTGATATTTAAAAAAGCATCAAATACGAAGTTGGTATCGCACTTTTGCAGGTGAGTCAATTAAGTCAAAAGTAAAATTTCACAAAGAATGAAGCATGTTTTGGGCTCTTATTCTTCCTGCATTGTAAGGACTGTGGTAAGATAGTGAGCAATTCGCTTGTCGCTGTTTATCAAACATTTGCTGATGTAAAAAACACTTTCAGTGATAATCTACTGGAAGATTCTGCACTAGCCCACTGATCATTGTTGTCAAATTGATACTTGAGAGCACACTTATTTAATTGGTTATTTTTACTTCGAATCTTAGGTTTTGTTGGCTTTCCCAAAACAACTGTCGTTTTCTTTGGAAGCCGATCATATGAAATAAGCAATTTACCGTAATCTGATCTTTTGAATATTCATGAAAACAGCAAGTCAATTTCTAGAAGGCTGATCTGAACAATGAGTTTCGTGAAAATTTTTTTTCAAGGGTCAAATATTATTCTTCAGCAAAAATGGTCCTTACACGATACTTTGTCGATTCTCCATTTGGAACAATGCATCTATTCCCAATAAAGTAAATTCATTTGCTTTCTTCGCTTCACCTGTCATTTTTATTATTCTAAAAAACGACATGTAAAACTAATCCATACATGCGATGATCAGATGCACAGCATCATTGTTTCCCGCATCACCCCATTCGCATCGAAATTCTTCAAGCTGTTTTTTAAACTTCTAATACCTTTGGGCTAGTATAAGTGCAACATCTAAATTTTCAACTGTTTTCTTTATAGTAAATAGTATAGTTTTTTGTTTGGTTCAAGAAAGTTTGATAAGTGTGGAAAATTTTGAAATTTGTCGTTCATTTTAGCAATGCTACTAATATGAGCGCTCTAAGATTGTTACAAATGTCCATACCACTATGTGATACCGTGAGATGTGATGGAATTACAGTAACGCAGAGCGCGCGCTAGTTACTTACAGAATGTCGTGGCTGCATCACATTTTTCCTTTTGTCCCCTGGGTTTTCTGAACAATGTCAAATTTTCTTAAAATCTATAAATTGGAACAACTAATTTCTACATTCCTTTTACCGAAACTTGATACACTTTCGAATGACAATTGGTTATAAGTCTGATGCTTTTGTTTTCTGATTTGAAAATGAAAAAATTTTTTACAGACAAGTGAGTGAAATACATGTACATAGAATTTTTGGAATTGCTTACTGTAATGCAGAATAACTGTTTCATAAACATTCTAGTGGTAAAGACACTAGATGACAGAAAACACCGTGAAATAGATATATGCGAAGTTTGTGATGATAAGTGGAGAGTGGGAGAGTGAAGAATAAAATCCCACAAGTAGAAGCTATCTACCTTTGTATTGAATTGAACGCAGTTAATTGCCACTTATTAAATCGTTATTTGAACAGCGGTTCCTTGCTTATTATAATACGTATCTACCTCTCATTGCTTATTTTTTCTAATCAGCTTAAACATTTTATTCTTCAATTTAAGGCTTAAGTTTAATGCATTTAATCTGTCAAGAATACCTCCATACGTCTTTTCTTTTCAGTTCATGCTTTGCACAGTTCAAAAATCCTATGGAATGATTAACTGAAATTTCCAATATGATTTAAAATTTTATTTCTATATAGTGACTTACAATCTTGAGTAAATGTCGATCGGATTTCTAACATCGACTAAGATAGGATTCTTATTAGTCCATCATTCATAGGTTTCTAAACCGTTCCCGAAACTGAGTTAATTGGTATGCAAGATGCAACGACCCTGTTCTTTCAGTTGATGTATTTCATAGTTAGTTTATTAGGTCTGTTTAAAAAAAATCAGTTTTTGATCAAACTGCTGATACTCGCATTTCGATATATATAAGGATTCTAATAGAGGCGTTGCCTAGAAATGCCTAGAATATATAAACAGTGTTTGATCTGAGATACACAGATCAGTGCGAAAAAAAGCTGAAATACAATTTTAGCAAATATCTCATTATGGATCAACCGAGGAATCCGACAATATCGTTTTTTAATTTTGAAGGAGAAAATGACAGACTGAGGAATGACAAATGACAAACTGAAAATGGCAAACTTTCCGAGCATGATTATCCGATGCATTAGACAAACATAAATTCGATCTGAAGCTGCCTAACAGTAATGAATGAGTACAAGGTAGTTGATTTGTATAAATCGATCAGCCCAACTTCTCGCGACAGAATTATTTTCCCCAGTTTTACCTTGTCATTCCTGGACAAGAAACGAATGTTTTCAAGAGTTGAAAATGGCAATATTTGGGGATGAAAGCAAGTTTCTCAATAATTTAATCAGTTTCGTTAGAATATAGTCCATTAACATCATCAACATCTTTCTCTCTCTTTCTCTTTCTCTTTTACTTGGACTAATTGCACCTCTTAGTTCCGTTATTTCGCTAATGTCCTCTTGAAGTATGGAAATATTGGCTGTTTTAGTGCGACGTCGGTCGCATGGTTGAAAATTGCTTTAAACTCCATTTTTTCGTTTTTCTGAAATTCCTTACCCACTAATGAATACGTCACCAAAGAATTCTCATGGAAACTTATTCCAAGATTTTTGTTTTGTCAGCAATGAAAGGACTGTTCTTTCTTTTATTTTTGTTTAGAATTTTGCATTTTGTACTTTGTATGGATTTTGTATTCTTCCTTACCAATTTTATAAAATAAATATTTGCTTGAATGTTTTTTACTGTTTGGCAGCTGAAATTACTGACCATTTTGAGGTGATATATTATTCCTTAAAATTTTAGTCGGTGTAGAAAATATTTGGACTAAGCTTTTGAAGAAAAAATTGATATACAATAAACTGATTTCCAGTTTACGTCTTCCTTTTATATATCTGCTCCTTATTTCATCTGTTTCGCTGAAATGACGTATACTCATTTAAATAAGCTACTGTCAGCTCTAAAATGAATTTTATAAAAATAAGTGCTTGAATTTCTCAATGAATATATCAGTTATGCTCATATCTAGTTTCTAGACCAATGTTGAGAAGCAATGTCAATTTTGTTGAACTCATCACCGATAGAAAATATTTTGCAGGAATTAAGAGTTATATTTTTGGAAATATATGAGCTCAGTAGTGATGTGATTTGTAAATGGTCAATTCAGTATTCTGCATTCATTTTCATTGAAAAGAACTTTCAGCGATCCTTATGCATTTTTATTTCTTCTGTGATTTAAGCACAAATGAATGTTTTAGTATTTCCACTTTTAACCAACTTTTATAAATGATAAAAATTTGCATTTGGAATGTTCAAAAATTTTTCCTAAATAATTTACATTGTACAGCACAAAGCAGCAGTGTAAACAAATATTAAGGTATAAAACAGTGTTACGCTAGAATTTATCTTAAATCATTCAGAATATCAACCATGCTTAGATTAAGTGTGAAGAAGGAAGTAAAGATTTGATGAGTGCCGAAACTCAATCGTGTTTTAGGCAATTGTTTTAAATTATTAATAGAGCAATAATTAATCGTTATAACTAATTGCAATGATTTCTGGAGGTTCTATATTTTAGTGATTTCATTTGTGCGGATGACACTTTCCAAGTTCTCCAAGGAATATCCCATTCGTTACTTTGAACATATTTGTGAAAATATTTAGAATAAAAACATATTCATAATATATATGTGACCATATGATTTTCAGATATATACTCAAAGTTATAGTGCTTATGAATTGAGATAAGATTAAAATTTGTATCTTTCTAATTGTTTTATAATACTCCAGTCAGCAGTTAATGTTTTTACAGGAGAGAATAATTAGTCCAGTGTTATTGTTTTGGCTTGCATCAATTTTTTTGTGTCATTAATGAGATTTCATTTCGGCATTTTTTCAATCTGATGTCTTTTCCAAAATGTATGTTGATGTCAGCATACTTCTTGGAAAATTTTCAGCCATTCATTTCAACTTTTTTTTAAAGATGCAACTACTAAGTCGCAAAGAAATTTTATAATTTTCATCAAAGTTCAGAAGGGAAGATGAAACTATTATTTTTTTCTGTCTCCAACAACAAATTCGATGCAGACGACTTCCGTAGTTTCGCAATTAATTTTTTACCAAATCAAATTAACCGAAGTTTTGAAAATTAAGATGCATCGTAAAGACAGAAATGACTGAAAATATTAGTGCTTGAATGTTTCAAATACTCATATAATAGAAGTAAATGAACAGTGTTCTAATTTCTGTTAATTATTTTAAAAGAGTGTTATAAAACATTTATTAATTCGTACTTCTATTAATACCTATAAATGCACATTTCGGACATAAATGTATATATGAAAAACTATGTGCCTCAGCTTTGACAAAATTCATTGATTGTACGTCCATATATGTATATTTAAGTGTTTTAGTCTTACCGGTTCTCATAGAGAAGATAGTGCTACATTATTTAACCACTTCTAAAAATTTGTCAATTGATCATATTAATTGCAGCTTTAATTACTATGGTTTGCGGAAGGCGTGATTATTGTCGGCAACAAATATGGTCGTGAATACTTTCGAAAATGCTTGATGCCTTTATAAGCAGCAATTTGTCAATAAATTTTACTCATAATGAATTCAGATGGCAATGGAAATCATCACCTTATGGAATTTTGCTGCAGGTTTTCAAAATGTTTTGAAAAGTCTTCCGAAGTTATAAATTACATAGTTGTATTTACTAAGAAATTGCGAACAATTGCCAAACGGTGCTTGCTTCACAGTTTTAAATTATCCAAAATAGCTATTTTTCTCTTTTTACATAGTCCATTAAAATGGCTAGTGAAAAAAAGTAATTCTTAACTTGAAAATATTGAACAGCATAGAGTACAGGATCCTTCAATAGAGATTCTCATTGATGGTAGCACATTAGGAAAGCTGTGCACTAAGTATCTGGAAAAATTCATAATGCTGGATGAATTCTCAGTGTTCGAATCATTTGGTAGAAAGAGCGTCGCAGTACTTTTTTGGCTTGAAGATAGGGCGAAGTTTAAAAATTCAGTTCGCTCATAAGGGTGCAGCCAGAAAAATTAAGCTACCTCAACTTGAAGAACCATCAGAGCCATTAAAAACTTTGCTTGCCAAAAGTGGAAAGGCGAGCAAATATGGTGAATAAAAGAGTTTAAATATGAATAGAAGAAAAAAAAACAAATATAGAAAAGTTGTAAACGACTACCCTTCGTCGGTTATTCAGTGGTAGGTGAGTCCGCTTCAAATTCCTGTGACATACAGAGAGTAGAATTTCAATATCCTATTATTTTTTATATCTTTATGAGGCCATCAGATCAAAAGTTTTGAGAAAAAGAAGTGGATCGACCGAATAGATAATAGAATAATTGAGTAGGTAGATGGAAGAACTAGTGACCAATCAATGTGAATGGATGGACAAATAAGCAATGATTATCGTATATTTTGTGATATATCCTCGTGTCATCTTAATATTTGCGTTTCCATTGCTTTTCTTTGGCTCAGTTTATACATCAGTGCTTATTCATTGAGATATATTCTTTCAAATCTCTTCAACTTTTTTGCTTAAATTACGATATTTCTGGAACAGATGCGTATTTCTTTGCTTAAAATTTTTTCTTTTAATTAGAAAACAATGATCCCATTTTAATAGTAAGTTTATCTATGCCACAAAGAAACGAAATTATTCCCTTTATATACCTCTTGCTTCTTCAGCATTATTTTCATTATAAATATTCTTAGTAATTGTTTTACAATCAAATTACTAACCCAAACATCATCATGGCGGGATCTTCTTTCGTGATCTGTGTATGAGATTGTATTTAGCATGAATATCGCAGTATCAGATTCTTATAATTACGAGTTCTTGAATTAATATTTATTGTTTTATATTAAGACATGCTATCTTGGTGCAAATTCTACAAGTATTACAAATCATTATCTGGAAAAAATGTCGCTTAGGATTTTCCCAATAAAAGATATAGCAATTGTCCATTTGAAAATATATAATTTTAAAAACAAATGGATCGTTAAAAACACAAAGTAAAGAACATATTTATTGCATAACCATTTTCCATTTCTAAAAAATGGAATGTCAGAAAAGAAAATTCAAAAAACACATGTTATATGTTCCTATATTTCTTTAAAACTAAGAGGCTGGCTGTTGAGCATTTGTTCGTTAAGTTGCTTAATTTACTCGTGAACGTAATGTTGTCGATTTGTTCACCTCTTCAACACGACAACAGAAATAAAACTTTTAAGGAAGAGAGTGAGCTCATGTGTGAGAGCCAATACACCATTTAAAACTAAAAAAACATTTAAACAATCGAATATCTGCTGAAACTTTAATCCAAAAAGTGAGTGAATAAAGCGTATTTGAAAGTTTTCACAGGGATCGGTTAGTAATTACATTGCTACGTACGTGGAGGTTGATATAAAAAGGAAGTATGCAAGAGCCTGACAATCAAATGGAAAAGGTTAATTGGCAGTAGTTAGCATTGTTCAGAAAACCTGAAGATTTGCTACGTTAAATGACTTAACAATTATAGTGATCTTGAAAATGTAGATATTTAAATTATAACATTCCTTGATCATTACTGGTGATTTCTATAGAAATTGTTAAGAATTTCCAGTTGTTATTGACTATGCTTTTGTTTGGTGAAAACCTCTATCACTTCACTTTCTTTTTATGTTTCATTAATTATTCAATTTGCATCCTACTAAAGCAATGGATGAAAATGATACCATGTTGACGTTATCAAAAACTGATATAACTAATATAAGTATAATAGCTGATATATATTTGCGAGATTTGAGACTAAAATCAGTGAAGTTTAGTGAGGCTTATAATGGATATGTAACTAAACAAGTTAATTGTTCTGAAAGGCATTTGTAAGGATGAATTAACACTCTCAGTCTATCATCCAAAACTTTTAGGTCAATGTGTGGATTATTGTGGTTGCATTGAGCATGGAAACAATTTTTGGCAATGCAATGGTTATAGCTGCTTATAAACTTGAACGAAATATCAGCAAACAGGTCAATTTTAATTTTATTTACAAGTCTTCATATGGAAAAACCTGCATGTGGAAGTAGCGAAAAAGCAAAAAAAAAAAAAATTCAGTTCTCGGGAACCATATCATTCTTTGAGAATTGCATAGCCAAGATTCGTTAAGAGCCCATGCCGATGATTTGAAGAATATTCTTGAAATGGTAATGACAAATTTATTGGATATCCTATTTGAGGACACAAGGAATTTTTCTAGTTAATTAGAATATATGTATTAAACATAGAGCATTCAAATGGAAGACAAGGTATATATAACATCTTATATTGTACCATTCAACATTGAACGATACCGCTGATACTGCTTAGTTTCGATATATAGAAATTGAGATTTTCTTTTTGAATTTAATTTCAATTTTTTTGCTTTTCAAATCACTGCCAACAAATCTTCCATTTTATCTAAAGAAGTATATATATAATCGCTATCTTCATGGTTAACAAGTGATATTATCCTCATCAAATAACAATTCAGGAGAAGTTACGAATCTGAAATTCTTCATGCAGATGTTATAAATCCATTATGGTTTTACAAAAAAGTTTCCGGTTTTCTTCTTTTTCCTGACTTTTTTTAATTGTGATGTCGTTTTTTTATGATCATGAAACTGATGAGGATAATTTTATTCAAAGAACTTGGAATTCTTATTCAAATTTATTTTAATTTGCTTCGTCTGCTTAGATACTTGAAAAAAGCAGTAAATCCTGACTGATTTTTTCTATTAAGAAAGCCTTTCTTGATCCCTTCGGCTTTTTTTTTCCTCTCGTAGTTAAAAATTTATGCCCATTATCTTTTATAGTTCAACATCTGAACGGTTCACTACCTCCTTAATTTAGCACATGAAAAATGATGCAATTCTCTCCTTCCCTTCTTGTCTGCTCATAATTAACGATTTTCTTGAGCAATTTTTTTAAGCTTACTTGTTTTTGGTTATTGATTATGTATGTTTTAGTTTTCTCATGATGTTTGATTAACTGCTATAAGCTTAAAATGGGATTCTGAATGACAAGCAACCAAATTTGTTGTTCATAAATTTTTGAGACAGGATGGTAGAGTTGTTTATGTCTGAGTAAATGGCGAATATACGTATAGAGACTTTTTTCACAGTCTTTAGCCATGTTGGGAAAAAATTCTGATCGATTTGTAATTTGGATTGTAGATTGCTGGGAATTGTTTCTTGTGTTGTGATTCTATTAGATCGACAGTAAGTTTTCTTAGACAACACGATATTATACATAATATAGCGCTTATACAATAAGTAGTAAATGAACGGTAATCCAGCTTATACAGTAAGAAGTAAATGAACGGTAAATATAAAGATATCAATAGTCGTCTCCTGGTGATTTATCGCTCGTGCTGACGTTGAAATCGTTTTTGATATTGGAATGGAACTGAACTGTCGCTGATACTGATGTTGATAAAACTGCTGCTGAAGATACCGAAGTTGAAAGACTGCTCGCGTTGAAGACCGATGTTGACGACATTGATCTTGCTGCCTCGAAAGCTGTCTTTTTATATGGATCATCATTGGTATTGATAGTGGGCAGGAGCTTAGAACACATTAGTCATACAAAAGATTGGATATGAGAATTAGAGATAAAATCGACAATTCTCACAAGCCTCCATCCTTGTATCATTCCTGACAATTAACATCTCAACAATTCACACAATTTCCGTAAGCTCTCTTAGCAAATCGGAAAACGAGAGGCCTTCTCCTGTATAAATTACTTGGATTGTTTCATTTTATTTATATTATAAAATATTTCGGTTTTACCGATAAGTCACATTTCTACTGAAAGCTAGTTGGGTCTTTAAGTTTTACAGCTGCATAGTTCTGTAGAGTAACCGGAGAAAATATACTGAGATTTTTGAAGAAATTAAGAAGGTATTACTATTTTGCTTGTTTCTTCATCGTTCTGGTGATGGGACCGTTGTTTGAACACCGATCATTTTCAGATAAGCAATCGTTTTATAGTATCACTGGCCGTATCGGATCTAATTATTGGTATTGAAGGTTACCCACTATTTACCCTATATGTTTTAAATGGTAGGTGTATTTTGTGACAAGTTTCTTTGTGATTCGTAATTCCTGAAATTACTGATTGTAATACATCAAAAATGGATAGCTGAAATTAATTATTGAAGTATTAATTACCATTTTCAATAACTATCAACATCCAGTGCAGTTTTCCCCTGATGATAATACAGCTGAGTGCTAAACACTGCGATTATCTCTCAAAGTACATGGTATTAGCCTTTAAGATTGATTTCAATCCATTTAGTTGGGCCTAGATAGAGAATGCAGTAATTAATTCATGCCAATTTAAGTTTAGCAAGTTGATCAAAAAAGGATGGAGTACTTCATTAATCCTTATTTTAAATTCTATACAGGTGATCGTTGGCCACTCGGATGGATAGCATGTGAAACGTGGCTTTTCCTTGATTATACACTTTGTCTTGTATCAATACTGACGGTACTATTGATAACAGTTGACCGTTATTTATCCGTTTGTCATACCGCATCATACATCAAGTGGCAGTCACCCACAAAAGCTCAAATAACAATTATTTGTTCTTGGCTTATTCCTGCTTTTATTTTTGGTTTCATGATTTATGGTTGGTCACTGGTATCCGATACCACAAGCGGGTAATTTTAATTGTTTTTTTTTCCTTTTTTGAATTCAGTCATCGAAGATTTATCATTTTGGTTGCTTTTTTCTTTTTCACAGCATTACATTTGCTGGCTTTATTTTGGATTTTTCTGTACAGTATACGTCGTTAAAGACTTGTCAATGGTGAATGTGCAGCTCCGTTTCTCACCAATCCATATGTTAATATGGGCATGTATCTGGTTTATTATTGGACAACATTGATTGCAATGCTCATTCTTTACAAAGTATTTCATACCTTTTCCCATTTATCTACGATATACGTACTGTACTTTAACGTCCTATTATTTACAAAAATGACTTAAGTATTGTACCGACGTGATTCAGTAGTTTTCCTTCGCGGATCCATGAATCAAGCTCATTGCTTTTCTTTAATTCCATCTCATCGCAATTCTCTGAAGTATAAATTTTTCTTCTTTCCCCTTCTAAACTTTCTCTACAGCACGTACTGTACTCAAATGATGAACACTTTTTACTACTTATAAATGGTTATGAGTCGTTCTTGAGAATCATTTTTTGGAGCATTTTATCGCCTTTTCAGGGAATTCACAAAGTTACTAAAAAACTTGAAAAAAAAGCTGAAGCCAGGAATCAACGTCAGTTAGCTCTGTTACTCAGTCAGCGACTAGGAACCCAGGTGAACCTTTACTTCACTTGTGTTAAATGTATTAATTTATCATTTAAAATTATTATTTGGACCTGAACATAAATAAAAGAATGATGACACAGGTTGGTCTTAAACTACTGCTTTCGCAATCATATAATGCAGACAATGACATTGCTGGGGAAAATGTTCACACTGCTGATGACGATGATTATCGTACGTTTACAACTAATGCTACAGTAAGTTATTTCACAGCATTACTATAGGATATTGGTCCGGATAAAGTGAATTAAATTAATTATGAAGATGATTGATCCAATTTGGAACTGGTTTTAAAGAAATTAAAAAACAATCATGATCACAATATTTTATTGATTCAGTGAGGTTAATTTTTCATGAACCAAGCATTTTAACAGTTTCTCGAATTCTCGATTTTTGGATATTAGGAAGAATGAGAGTGCGTAGAAACTGGTTTTGGTGAAAGTATTAAAAAAATTTTAGTTTTTTGCCCAATGAAGCACGATAAGATGATAAATACAATATGGCATAAATATATCTTCACTGAGAACTAACTCGATACATTCTCTATCCAAGTAATTTGCATTGTATGCAATGTTTATATTCATCTGTGTGTAAAAAAATTTTATGTATACGCAATTTGATACGTGCAGCTGAATGCCATTGTTTTGAAATGATTCGTCATAGTGAACAATTTTTACTGTAAGAAAGTGAAGAATATCCGTGAGCACTTACAGTATTTATCAGATTCTATTGCAAGAATTTGCTTAAGCGTTTTAATTTATAGCATTCGGAATCTTTTTATATCTCATCTACACAATCAACACTTAAATTATAACTTCAAAATAATTTTGACACAGGTTGCCTTTGAGTTTTTTAAATTTTTTTCTTTAATTCCCATAGTTGATATTAATCTATATAAATAAAAATGTAAAATGTTCATTGTTACTTACCACACAATGTTTCAAGTTTTTCATTGAATGATTTGAAATTTTGATACAACGTTGCATTCGAATAGGCGCATATTTAAGAACTTTCAGAAATTTAAGATTTTAACCAATGAACATTTACATTTTTATTTATATAGACTAGCTGGACCAGCCACGCTGAGCATAGAAGTTTTTGAAACGCCAAATTATCGAAGGTCATTGCCATTTTACTCTTTAGTAAATGGGAAGCATATTTTATCAATTGTTTGTTGTTGTATAGTTATTATAGAAGTTCTATTTCCTCGTTTGTTCTTCCTTACAAATATTTTTATTGTTTATAATTCTCATTGCACAAATACTCCTGAATTGTATTTTGTTGAAATTTTTTTTGAATTTTTCTTTTTTGCGGATATCCTGAGTAAAAAAGAAATGATGATGCTAACATATTTATAGGATGGTAGTAAATGATATGAACTTAGATACGCTGACAACTTAAGCATAATAATAGTGATGAGAATTAATATGAGAGTCAATATAATCTTTTTCAACATTATTCCTATAGCAAGTGATTCTGATTATGTCTGTAATCATACATTCATTATTTCATCGGATCATGCTGACAGCGTTCAACCAATATGCATTACAGTTAAATCTTCCTCATTTTTGATGACTTTTAAAAACTTCTATACTTTTCTACAATAAAACAACGTAGCAAAACTCTTATCATGTGTGAGTGCTCTCACGACGATGTCATTTCTTATTAAAGAAATATATTAGCGTTATCGATCGTGAGTAGTCAATTTAATTTTATTTTTTTGAAGAATTGTACTGCTGTCCATGCACTGTATAACCCTTCCGAAGATATAAAACGAGAAACGGTTGTCACTAAAGGATTTCCAATGAAATGGGTATCACAAATCAAGAATCATGTGACACGGAACTTTTTCAGTCCCAAATCTTCCTTTTCAGTTTCGACGTAAGTATCTTAAATAAGTTTTCCTGATATTTTAAAGATGTAAATAGATGAGCTAAGTATCATTAACATTTATGAACGCATATTTCAGTGACTTTTATTCTCCTCCGACATTTTATTACTAAAAGCAATTCTCAAAATATGAATTGTTCTGCATTCTGTCATACATTTCCCCAAGAAATAAATCCATATTTGGCATTCTTATACAAGTAAACTATAACTACTTCGTTGTTTTCTACTGAATGCTACTCCATCTCTCAACAGATTTTAATTTTTCCAAAAAAGTTACTGGATTTGAAAGGTCATTTCGCGTTTCAGTACGTCATCGGTTGAAATTCTGGATTCAAAAATGCCGGTAACTCAGCCTGCGGGACCAAAAATCCCACCTGTGACATTAAGTCGATATGGAAGCACCTCCAGAAATGAGAACAATGCAAAGCAAAGTTTCTTATCTTCAACAACCTTTAGGCAAAGGTTATATATTTCAATGTAATATGCCGAAATTATTCTCACATTTTTTTCAGCTGCGTCCGTTTTGAAGTTTTTTAACAAGAAATAAAACTGCTATCTTTATCCGTCTGACTCTAATCGGAAGCAAAGGAATTCAAAAAGAAATGAAAAAACCAAATAATTGGAAGTCTTTTATTTGGCTTTAAAAAAAAAAAAAAAAATGAGGGGGAGATCACTTCCCGTCATGCAAACAATTTCAGTAATACATCAACAGATTAATCACTGTACCTTGCTTTTCCTAGATAGCTGCAAACAAGAATATATTTCAGATCATCATGTGAATCATCATCTTTTTCGAACTTAAACATTAAAAGAAATAACCTTTTGCATTTTTCCTTCTCACCCATCACTTTACTTCAACGGAAACGTAAGCAAACAAAAGCTGAACGAAGAGCGCATAAAGCATTCAGGACAATTACCTTCATTGTTGGATGTTTTGCCATCCTCTGGTCACCCTATTACATCGCGGTTAGTTTTATAGTCTTCTACTTATGCAAATTTTTATGACGAAAATATTTGATTTTCAGGCAACGGTATATGGATTTTGTCGGCACTGCATACCATCATTGCTGTACACGCTCACTTATTACATGTGCTATCTTAATTCAAGTAGCAATCCTTTCGCTTATGCTCTGGCTAACCGCCAGTTCCGTATCACCTTCTTGCGTATACTGCGGGGTGACTTCAGTAAAAATTCCTAAATTGAAATCTAACAACAAATCTCCACATCTTCAAACTGTACTGTTCAAGGAATAATTGCTTGATTCTAACACAGGGTATCTTTTCAATGAAAGACAACTAACTGTACACCGAATAATTTTTCAAAAAAAAAAGAAACTGCTACTATAGCGGCAAATACTATTTTCACACTGGTCAAACATCGGATTTTGCAAGCGACAAAAGTCCTAATTAAACTATGAATAAGTAAAAGAAACGGCAAAAATACTTCTTAAAAATTTAATGAATGTAATCATCGACATTATCAGATTTGCGGGCTAAAATTCTGGACTAGAAATGCAGAAACATATCTCTTCGTATGTTATATTAAGTATATAAACATTTCATGAAACCGGTAGTTGTTATGAAAAAATAAACTGCTTCCTTAATTGTGATTGATGTCGGCATGAAAAAAAATAGTTCAGATTTACATGTGCAATACTTTCACTTATGTAAATGAGATGGCAGGGTATGTCTAGATGACAACTATTTCTAAAATTTATGATCGATTTCGCGAAGATTAAATACACTGTAGATGAGACAATTGACAAAATGAAGTTTATAGATAGTTTAGTTGATTCATTACTCTTCTTTGTGTATAATGTAAATTGTAAATTGGTAAAATACCCTTATATTGCTGCTTAAATAGTTTTTATCATTAACTTGAGCAGTCAAAATAGAAAAAAGAAGATGTAATAGACACAAATTCATTTCCTCCCTCTCAAAAATCTATTTAACAAATGCGATAAAATGTACAAGATTGATGATAGAGATATCCTCCAATAGCGAGTTTGCTAAGTTCAAAAAATCCAAACATACCTATGCGATCAAAAAAACTACTTTCCTTGTATTTCGCATGGAGATACTTAAACTTTATCGCTTGTATTACTGGAAATTTTCATTTACCGCAAATATAAAACATGTTAACGACGAAAGCAATCGTTTCGAATGCTACAAACTTTGTCTTTAATACGGTCAAATTTTTGGCCTGAACTTAATTCTTAATGTTTCCGATTCCTTCTGAATACGCGTTTAATGTAAGACTCAGTTAAGTATTCATTCAAATAATTAGAAATCTGTCGCACTATAAACACTAATCAATTCCAGCAAAATTTAGTACTATAAATTCTAAACTTAAGACCCAACCGATTATCTTTTCCTTTAATTCAAAGAATCGGAAACATTCTGCTTCGATTTGAGGTATCAAATATTATGGGACATATTCTCAAAGTGTAACTTCCACCAAATTTTCACAGATATTATATTTTAAAATCTTGAAAATTATACACGTAAGAATTATAATTTGAGGAAGAATGTGAAATAAAACATTCAAATACGATGTAAATTGAGCATCTGAAGAACATATACATGATAAATCGAGATTTATATCTTTTTACCTGCTTGTTTATTCTGAAACAGCCATGAACTATGCAGTCCTTTTTTAAACGCTGATTATGAGTAGATCAGCTGACAGATAAATAAGGTGGATCATAAGATGCAATAATTATTTTATATATTGTCATATGCAATAACATAATTTTCGGAACGGAAAATTCGGAAACAGTGAAATTAATACATTAAAAGCGGAAATATTTTTAACAAAGATATTATAGTAATTACTGGCTGTCAAATGCATGCTTCACATCATGTAGCCCTTAAAAAAAAAAAAAAAAAAAAAAAAAAAACCGCAATACTACCCAAAAGAAATTGTATTCATCAATATCCATCCAAACTATAAATAAGATAGAGAAATTTAACAGTAAATAGAATTTTCAAAGAAACAATGAACATTACCCGCAGGTTTCCTATTCGTACAATAACAATAAACAAAGTTCCCATTACACATCAGCATGACGTCGAATACTCGATGAGTCTATCTGCAGTGCTTCTACCTCCACCCGATAAAACTTCGTCCCAACTTTCAAATTGTAACTGGAAAAGTGAAATTAATTTGAAAAAATGAGAACTATGTGAAACAGTTCCGAAAAGATCAGATGATCTCTAGATAAAGTTATCCCTCTCATTAGGTTTTCGAGATAACAACACTACTCAATGAAAACGATAACACATACTAACCGATTATCCGTTTTACGTATTTTGCATAATTCCAAGCGGGTAGTTATTGCCATCAGCCAGTTAGGACGTTGACTAACCGCAGCGACGGCTGCTGCCTGTCGGTCCCACTTTACTCCCATGCGTTTCAAACTGCTTTCCTTGACAAAGTGAAATATTGGAGAAACACTAAAATATGTCTTAGCAGCAATTTTTATTCATGTAAGATTCTGATTATGATTTGAAAATCATTTTTTTGTCAACAGTAAACTATTAATTATTAAAATGAATGAATATGTCAAAAGTTCCTTTTATGACGTGTAAAACAGCTCACTGCAATGGTACAATGATACCAGCAGAAAAGCGGAATATGACCATTGATAACTTCAATCAGATAATGAAAATGCAGCACCGTTAATATATCGCAAATTTAGTTAATGCAGGATTAGCGATAAATATGGATATTCTGTGGATAAGTGTCATAAAATATCATCCTAGCTAGTGATATAAAAAGGAAGGAGACGGTCCGATGAGCATTTTAGATTGTCCTTCGTTAGTAAGTGTATACTAACTTATAGCTAAGAGGAATTGTAAAAAAAGAAAGATGTGGCCACTAATAAAACTGAAAAAAAGTTAGCCATGACATCGACGAAGAAGTGATGGAGTGTAAGATATGCGACTAATGAATGGGTAATAAGACTTTATACCATTGAGTGAATGAAGATATAGAAGTGAATTCAAGGGAAGCAACGTATAACAGATTACCTGACTTGACTGCATAATAACATTTCAACAATACGAGAGCATTATGCGAAAAATTCGAGCAATTTTGATGATTTACCACGTGGATGGCAATATACTTTATGAAAACTTTTGCCTTGAAACTTAAAATAGGCATCCTTACCAAGTAGATGGAAAAAGTTCTATTGTATGACTAAGTGCTAACAATGTTAAATGATTTCTTTCAAATCAGCTTCGGACAAAATAGAAGCATATTTCCATTCACCACTGCACTAAACTCTGATTTATGTAATGCTACTTTACACTAAATAATGAGTTTGTTTTCCCTTACAGAAATATTACAAACAAGAATCATTAATAAAATTCATGAAAAAAGACTAGCCTGAACAATATATAGGCATTATGTGGCTCACTCCAAACAATCAAGACAGCACAGTATTCATGAATGTCCTGCACTGTAATCATTGTTCGCATCTCTCGCAGTGATATAATTGTTTGAACAGTAGCTGGTCTCACTGTGACTGGTGCAATATCTTCATCCGAATCTGCCTGAAAAGATAATATCAATCGAAGGACAGCCCTGAAGAATATGTATATGAAGAAACAAACAAAAATATTTTCATTATACTCCTCTTCACTCAAATTCACAGAATCAAGAGAGTGAGACTACGCATGACTACGGAACTTTAAAGTTTGTCGATATTTACCTGAGCTCTTCGTTCTTCATCTGTGTTTTCATCATTTTCCAAATCTTTATTTTCATCTTCAGTCCTTATTTCTGAGGATTCCATTATACTTGAAGCTGCCAAAAAAAAAAAAAAAAAGAAAAATTATTAATGGAAGTGCCAATTTATAACTCCGTAATTACAATATTCTAGCAGAAAGCAATATGAACAATCAGCAATGACGGTTACAAGAAAATAAGGGGAGTAATAAACACTCAGCATGAACATGAAATCTTCACGATGTTTTATGCTCAATTAGCAGATTCAAAGCGCTAGCTATCAATATAGCCAAAAGCGTAATTTTGAGATTGATGAAACAATTTAGATATTTTGGAAATTTATTATTTGGATATATCGTGAAACTATCTTAAAAGTTCATTGCAATAACAAGCAAGAGAAAATCATACCATGACTAACAATAAAAGATTTCAAGAGACATTCTCTGGATAGGTCGTTAGGTACTGAACTAACAACAGTACGCTCTTGAGAATCAATCGATTCAGATCTGGAATGTAACAATTTTGCTACTAACCGAATTTTATTTCCAAATAAAAGATAAAAGGTGAATAAACTTACGCAACTGAATATTTCTCCTTCGTATGAATTGGAACTCTGTCAAGCAAAGAGTTTTCGTGAGCAACTGTGCACTTTTCCTGAAAATTTCAGATCCAGTATTCAAAAAATTAGTGAAAATCTATATTAACCTCACGTTCTCCAATATACAAAGAGATCAAAGCATATTTCTCTCTATCTGAATTTTATGACAGCCATCTCACTTTTCAGTCTTTTATTTTAAATTGTTCTCATGAAAAGGTACATAAACAGTAAAGTCCTAAACTTGGCATAGTCATGTTTCAAAATCTTAGTCTAATCAAAAAATCACAATGGCGTATCTAAGTGATTTGAACACAGAGAAAATAAATTTTTCAACTAAAGTGTAATAATAATAGAATAGTGTATAATAAGATGATTTCTGAAGGTAGAAATGAACTGAACATTTTTGAAATTCTAAATTTTTAGTAATGTTATATAACCTCGCATTCTTTTCCGCAGCTAGCTCCGGTATCATCGCTCGTGAATGCGCTAGTGGTATTTCCAGCACTTTCGTTAACAACGCTTTCTCGAAGCTTATGTAAAGCTGCCTTCAGTGAATCGATTTCCTTATTCTTTCTCTAGAACGAAAAATAACAAAATTTTTCTGTCAGATAAATCAGCTATAAATTTCAAAACTGATTATTTTCAAATTCTTTGTTGATTCATTAATCATAAAATGATGCACATTATACGAACCTTTATTTCTTCACTGTGTGATGAAACTTGACGTTCCAGTGCCAATTCGTAATCAACAACTAAAGTTTTATACATTTCATTTCTTTCGACTTCCATTCTACAAAATCGACATATAAAAAGCCAAGAAAAAAAAAATAAATAAATAAAGCAAAAATCGGATCACTTTCATAAGTGAAAACTTATATGGAACTGATGAGAACAGAATATATGAAACTCAGAATTTTTCTGGATTTAAACAACAAATCACAATATATAATATGGAAAATAAGAGACAGCATACTTGGCCACAATATTTTCTGCACTTGACTGTTGTTCACGAAGTTGTGAAATTTCCTTTTTCTGAAGTTCAATGACTTGCCGGAGTTCAGAAACAAGAACAACATCACCCTAAAAAATTCATGAATAAATCATCATCGTACAAAAAATAATTAATACTACTAATTAAGCATATTTTGTTCAAAAAATAAGAATTAAGTTCCAATGTCTACGACTGGAAACTTTTATATACGAAATGACGTTTTAGCCAGACCAACAACTTAAAGTGTAAGATACCATCATGAACGACTCTTCCAATTTATCCTCTGTTTCAGTTTCAACGGCAGCGTCTTTGCAGATAGGCTTATTGGGCTGATCAGAAACAGAAATTGTCTTTCTACATCCAACAAACGTAATTAACGAGTTGTTTATTCGTCTTAATGCTTCATCCGTATATTCTTTAGTTTGATTTTCAGCAAGAATCAATTCTTGTTTCAAGTGCATCAGCTGCTAAAATTTTTATATAAAATAATAAACATTATGATTATAATGATACTCTACAATCCTACTTGGAACAGAAAAATTTGAAGAAAGCTAACCAGCGAAAGTCTCTTCAACCCATCCTGTAAGCAGAGCAGATTTTCAGACTGAGATCTTTCAAATACGTCGGCAATCTGCAATGAAAATTCCTTAGAGTATCTCAGGATTTGGTCATCACATAAAATCTCAGGATCTGGTGATTATAAGAATTGATACTGGAATAATGCTTGAAGAATGAAGCTTGAAATAAATAAAAATATGAACCAAAATATTCAGGAATTACAATGAGTTTACCCTCTGCTGATAACTGATATGATCTTCGGGTGTACCAAACTGACTAGATTTGTCTGATTTTGGCTGTAATAAAAATATTCTAGTTAAAAAATAGGTCAAATATTCCCTATAAATGACATTAGAAGAAATTAAAGATAAAATGTTTCACAGTATCACAGTTCATCACATACAAAACGCCACAGAAAAAGTATTCATAGACATAAATTACTCACCTTCACTGAATTTCCTTCTTCGATTAATGGCGCAACGACCTGAAATGCAGATGTACCATTCTGAGGTATCGCGATCGGTTCACTTTTTACAACATTCAATCCTGTGTATGCTTTACATTCAATTTCTACCTCAGTTTCAACAGTCTGAAATTCCATAATAATTTTATTAAGCAAATAAAGAATAATTCTATTAAGCAAAACTTTAATAAGATTATGTTCTCATATTGTTTTTCAAGTAATCCAATTTCCAGTCATCAAATTCCGCAAAACAACACTATTTTTGTGAAATAAATACGGCTGGAATGGTTAAACTTCAAAGTTGTTAAACATAATTTGGCTGTGAATATAACTTATGAATACACCGTTCCAATTCGTGCTTCGAAATGAATTAAATATCAAGCATAGTTTATATGTGCTTTGCAGTTAATATTTATTTGATCATAGAAACTGAAAAAATTGTCTTTCATCCAAAAATAGTTGATAAAACAAAGCAAATGCGGACGGATGAGTGAAAAATAACATGAAGAGAGCTAGAAAGCTGACGAGGCAACATGACAGGAAAGCGAAAATTTTTAGACTATTTGGAGATTAGGAAACTTCATATATATCCCTTCATCAAATGTGAAAGAACAAAAGCAAACATAATATTTAATAGCTTCACGCCCAGCAATAGTTTCAGATTTTGTTGTAATACATCACAGTAGAATCTTTTTGTTATGATTTCAGAAATTTGAAAAAAAAAAAAAAAAGACCTCTAAAGAATGAGCAGCTAAACAAAAGCAATTATCCAGTTAAGGTCAAACGACAACGTTGTATGAAAACCATTGTTTCAAACTCATAACATTACTAGCATCACTTTTGCTTTACCCGTGGAGAGATTTAAGATAACCGATGACCTACCATTAGTCGACTACCGTAGATTTCTCTTTTTGCTAAAATTAAAAGTAAACCGTAACATTACAGAGGAACTGTAACCCATGAATAATATAAATGAGCAAAATTTCTGCCGCAACTTTCACTCCTTTTATTCGTCTGACTTGGTCCAAGAAACATTTTTTCAGGATGCGATAAAAGCAGTTACCAGATTAACTATTAAAGGCAATATACACGGGAACAATTTTGGATAAAGTATGAATTTTTGACTATTACACATAATATTTTTATGAACTTTAAAAGCAATACCTCATTATGTGAGGCATCAAAAAGGGATGCAAGTGAGTTAAGTGGCTTTGCAGGAGATTCTTCCACCATGTCCAAACTCAACGTAGAGCCAAATCGTGACGGTGGTGATTTGGCTAGCATTGTTGCATTTGAGGGTAAAGCATCCAAATTTTCGTCACCACTGAAGATAACAGTAGATAGCTATGACCAATGGAAAGATAGAAACGATAAACAGAGGATAAATTTCTAAGCATTTAATATAAAAACCTACCAGGAAATATAGAATACTGATTTATTGTGGCTAAAATTTTTCATCATTTTTAAAAAATTCTAATTTATTGTTTTTCTCCGGAAGGTAAGCGATAACAAAAAATAAAGTATAACCTGAATATTTTAAATAATTTTTTATCGCTATCACTAAATGAGTTGCTAAATTTTATCGCTAAATGAAAGAAGTAATTACCTCAACCAATGTGTAGATGGGAAGTTTTTGTTCAAATTTGCAACGTTGATTGTAGTATCAGTTGTGTAGAATGATTCTTCTCTTTTTAAAACTGGAGGAGTCATTTGTGCACCAGATGCAAGTCGTGGATCTCTGACAGAAAGTCGCTGATAAATAAAGGGATCTGTCACTCGTAGCAAATTTGCTAAACACGGAACGGCCTAAATAACAAATCCATTAATAATAACTTCGCTGAAATGATGACAGCTCAAATCAGTATTGAGGATGATGAAATTATGGCCATTGTTCAGAAAAATTCCAGCATACCTGTCTCAAAGTCCTCAGATCCGTTGGAGCTACAGGAGGCAAATTTTTATCAAAATATGCCAAGCTGCTGGGAGCAAAGTTAGGAAAATTATCGAACATGCCCGGAAATAACTGTTTTAGAAAGTGTCGTCCTAATTTTTGTTTGAATACTTCGCGTACAGATGTTTCTTCCGTGACCAAAGCAATACTTTTTTCCATGAATGAAGTAAACCATGATTCGAATTCCTATCAAAGGTAATAAATTAGCACATTCAAAATTACAGTGCTGCATTAAAACATTTAAAAAAATTCAGATAACGAACTGGCTGCAGTACACTTCGGCGGAGACACTCAGTGAGCGCTGTGGCAAACATTATTGGACTCTCTTTCACTTGTCGAATAATATCAAGTCGGTTCCGTAAAGCAATATATTTTTCTTCAAATAAAATTATCTGATTGTTCGTGGTATGCAATCTATCATAGACCTGAAAAAAAATCATTTTTGCATTATAATTCTGTTTAATAAACCAAAATTTCCAATCCATTTAACATCTCCCATGTTGAGTAGCACGAGACATATAAAGAGGAATGCATAAACTTTTTTTTTTTCGACACCCAATATTTGACAGTAAAAATAACCTGCAATATCCATCCCCGGAGTCTCGTTCTAATATTATTTAGCAACTCGATTTTGGACTGCTGAAAAGCTTTTCCCATTTTCTGCATTTGTTCAATTAGTTTCTTGACTTCCAACATTTTTTCCCGCTGATTCAATATAACATCCTGTAAAATAAACAGCTTACCTTCTGCAACCAATGGAAATGCAATTATGCTACATTCTTCTTGAAAGATAACTTAAAAATTAATAAAAAACAAAACTTTACTCTGGTAGATTGCGAATCAATAGCCGGTTGCGATACAGCAAAACATAAATCTTTCAGCACTTTTGTTTCTTCTGGAACGTTGTGTTGATAAGGTAGGTAAATAAATTCGGTATTATTTTAGAAATCTTACCCTAAAGCCATAAAATCATGGCAAGCATTAATCTGTTTTTCAAAACAAAAGATGACTGCAGAAACCAACTTAAAAGTTGAAATCAACAACGCATTTAATAAAGTGAAAACGTAATGAAACTAACGCTCTTTACTGTGGAACATTGCATCTAACTGCGTAAGGCGAGTATTTATACCACGAATATTACGCATTTCAGGATTACTGACTTTCTCACTGACATATTTCATATTAGATACCACCTGTTTATATTCTGTATCGCTCATCTGCAATTAGAAGTGTAATAATTTTATAGGAAACAATGTCAAAAATTTATCGCATATCTTCTCATATTATGATGGCAGAAAGCTAAAATATTTAAAAAATTGAAAAGCGTTGGAGTTTATTAACTTGCGATATTTTTGCATGAGTATCTAACATGGTCAATGTGAGCCTATACTGAGTTCTGATTCTGAGGTCGTCACTACTGAAGCATAAAGATTTTTGGTGGTAGGATGCAAAAGTGTTGTGAACGTATGAATAAACAAAAGCGCGAAAAAAACATACACTATTTCATGGAAATTAAAACATGTTATGAACATTCTGCATTTCTAACTACATAATCTTGGTGAATTACAATAGTAACAAAGTTGTAAAGATGATGATGCTTGAAATAGCACCTTAGACAAGAGCATATTAACTTGCTCCGACATTTCCTCCAACGAATTCTGCGGATCGGCACGAGCAATATACTCGTAAAGTGTGCATTCTTCAGTAGCCTTCGATGACCCTTGCAATTTGTATGAATTTGACAATAAGGCTGACGGAATTTTAATCTAAAAGAATTCTTGAAAGATCAATGCCCTATAAAAGGTGGAAACTATAAATACAGTATCTCTTACACAAGAAAACAGTACATCATAAAACATGAGTACTAACCTGTTGCAAAGTACAAAGGACGTTATCGAAATCTTGCAGCAAGGTTTCAGCTTTAGTTTTCATTGTTTTCAAACGTTCGTAGCGAGATAAAAAACGTTCGCATTTTTTCTCAATTTGAGTTCGTGAATCATAAAGATTAGATATTAGTGCTAACCATCCCTGCAAAATGCAAAATTCAGTTTCCATAATAGTAGAATTGCTTATAATAATATAAAATGAAGCGACACATAATAATGGAAATGATGAACTTACTTGATACAAAAGTTGATGATCTTGAACTAGACGAGCACAAAATTGCAAACTTCTTTCAGCAACTTTTAATCCCAAACGTCCAGCATCGCAATAGCGCGTAATCAGTGGCCTTGATATAGTTGAGTTATCAAGAACACGCAGCTCATCGTACAAACCTAATATTACCTTTTAATATGGAATAACATAGTTCAGTTTTTTAAAAGTAAGTATTCAAATTCGGCAAAATTAGACTAAAAAACTGTAGCCTTTAAAAAACTAATATTAGCTAAATTCTAAGCATATATAATGTTTGTTTAATTTAATAATGTCGAAGTAATACAATCAAATAGCTTTTTCGGCATGTCAATCCGGGAAAAAAGAAAAAACAATCTGATCAGAAGATGGAAACTTCAAGACACTGAAGTAGTAATATTGGATAAAAATGGCAGTTTTGTCTGTCATATACATATATATGGCGTACCTGCGCATAATGTGCACAGTTCATCACTATTTGTCGGCTCTGTGCATTGACTGTCTTCTTTATATAATTTACGGAACAGGAATAATGGATTTGACTCCGTACCAGCTCCTTGGTAATGTGATACCTGCTTTTCCGATTGCAATCCTTCCCCTCCAGAAACAAGCAAAGCCTGAAAAACTGGATCTTTTCAACCATTTTTGTGCTCAGAATAATGCTACAACTATGTAAAAAAAATAAAGCTTGAATCAAGATATTAGGTAAATTTTCTTCATTACTGTTATTACTTGAACTTTCTAAGCCTATGTTCCATAGGTTTTAACAAACGGTAAATTCGAAATCTAACGAGAACAAACTTGTTCTGCAATGGGTACTCGAGTTATTTCTTCGATAACACATTGTAGTTTATAAACCGAACCAAGTGCAACAGATACTTCTAAAGCCTGCAGCGAACCTTCGTTCACATAAAATACGTAAAACATTAAGCCGCTCAATGGTAATGCCGCATACCCTGAAATGTAATGAATATTAGTGTACTAACTGAATATTTCTATGCACCGTAGTTTACATATCTAATTGCGTGTCTTGCCAAAAACATGCAGAAATTTCCGAGGAGAAAAAAGCTCGGTGAGTAAAACTATGAACCACAAAAAGTTAAATGAAAGAAAATATGCATGTGAAGTTAGTAATTATGAAAGTCCTTCACCTTAATATACAATTATAAAATTTGCAATCCCTTTGATTCTTATCCATAATATATTATTCTTATCCATAGTATCCATAATATTATGGGCTATTAAAATATAATAAGAAGGAAAACATAAATAGTATACATATAAAAGAATAAAAATGAATACAACTATAAAAGACAGAATAAAAATTAATACAAATACATAAAAATAAAAAAATAAATACAAATATATAGAAAAAAAAAGAATAAAAATAAAACAAATATATACTTTTAGCGCATAACCAATAAAGCTCAAAAACATTAAGAAGTAAACGAAATAGTTAAATAATGAAGATACAATTATTTCATGAGAATAAATTGCCTCTTCAATGTTATCGATTAGAATTCAGCAATCCTATGAAAGCGATGCTGTGACCATAATACCATGTCAACCGTTCATAATTCGAGAGAGACAGACAAACCATAACGCAAAACCTAATAAACCATCGATTTCAGAACAGAACGAATAAAACCAAAGTATGCCGAAACGTACTTGCTGCACCCCTCCAAAACAGAAATAAGGAAGAAATGGAGTGTGCTGGATCTGTTGCATGCAACATTTCATACCGAACACATTGATTGGGACTGGTCGAGGAAACGACGAGCGTAGAACAATCTTACCAATGGCAGTTATCATATCATATCGATATCAAATCAATATCATCGCTCACTGCACTTTGATTCTTTCCGTATAGATCTTTTCTTTAGGATGACTGCTTGTAATCATTGCCCATTTGTATACATTCTCGTATATGTACATAGTATGTTTTGTAGTAACATTCCTGGATTTCTGATAACATCCTGAGGTGCATGGGAACAATTTAGTTCCAACATCAAGGAGCAGTAAGAATGTGCTAAATTACTCATACATCTTGAAAATTCATGAATGCCTGGTCATAAAATTTCTTAGCTTACCCATTAAAAAAAAAAAAAAAAAAAAAAAAAAACTCCAACAATCAAAAATCAAGGGCATTTAAAAAAATGTTCATCAGATCGAATATGAAACATCTGCATTATTTTTTTTGTGGAGTTTCTTTGCTATTCCCACGAATTCGAAGCGATATTAGGAAAATGAGCTCTAGAATTTGGTATCCTGTGGAATACTATTCATGAAGAGTTAAATGCGCTTTATGCTTCAGTTTACTATTGATTGCTTCTGAATTTGTTTTATTCAGGATCCATAGTCACAAAACCAACTCTGAGTCTTCAAGCTCGTAATGATCCTCTTTGAGAAATAACGTATTCAAGAAATGGTATTTTTGCTGTGCACAGTTTTAATCCTGAGCTACAAAATGATAAAGTTCCTTATCATTATTAAAAAACAAATTTTTTCTCTGCTTGTTTCGTAAAAACAATAAAGGAATACGCTTGACAACGAACAAAGTAGTTTTCTTTTCTGAAAAAGGTAATTTTTTCCTAAGAAAAGTTCTGTGAATTGATATTGATCATCATTTATAAAAATATAAAAAGTTGATATATTTAAGAAGAAATGCGAGATTTCATTTCTAGAAATCATTTTACTTAATCGAAAATGCTCTTCTGATTTCTGATTTTTTTGTATTTTTGCAAACGTTTGTTAAAACAGAACTCGTGCTCACTTTTTTTTTTTTCTTTTTTCATAAAAAAAATTCGTTGAAAAATTTCAAGATGATCCCTACAAAGGACATCTTTTTTTGTGTTTCACAAATCGTTATATAATACTGCCGACAGTTCTGAGATAGAGGGTTGGAAGTTAAGGTGAAGAATCTAAATTTGGTATATTTTATGATGAATCACACACACATTTCATTCGCCATTGTCTTACTGTGAATAAACATGTGCCTTCTTTCGATCGTCTCCACCAATATTTCTATTGTAAGAAATGATAAAAAGATAATACAAAGAGAACTGAATAATAATAATCATACGAGGAGAGCTGGTCTACAATATTTTGAAACATTTTTGAGTATTTTTTTCAAGCAAGATGAAGGAAACACGGGGTATGGATGTTGAAGTTCTTCTGACCGGAGTTTCATTCCACGCAATATTGTGAGGAATCAATTGGACGCGAAGGAAAACTGATAAAATATTACTATTTAATAAGAGCAAATGAGGGAAATTACCCCAGTAGCTCTTAAGTTATAAAAATTATAAAATATTAGTTCTTTTGATTGAACTAAGGGCTGAGTGGTTATGTTCAAAAATTCCGCCATGCATTAGACTTCACTATGGCAACTAAAAAGTTGATTAGACAAGGAATTCTTTTAATACAAGCAATTATTAAATAAAAAACGAGCCAGATTTCTTTACCTAATAATTCCAATCATTTCTTACCCAAAAATTAGAGTATTGTGAATTTGATCCCAGTAGAATATATTTAAAATACGCAATGACTTGATCATATTAATTTTATTAGATATTATTTTGGAAAACAACGTTATTTAAATCTATTCCGCTAGACCAGTTTTTGTACTGTGAAAAAAGTAGCAGAATAGTGATGCGTAACATATTATAGCTTTTAAATAACACAATCAAAGCAGCCTGAAAACGAATTACTGTGATATCTCTATGCAACTGGTAATTCGTGGAAGATGAAACATTCAAGTAAATACCGCATTTACTGATCATTAGAGTCATATCTTTGACTACTGAATTTGAGTGAGAAAGATTAACCTCCAAATATAGATTATATTCTGCGAAATAAATTGGTCGATAGGTCAACAAATTATTACTTCGATACTTCCGGCCGTTAAAACAAACCGATTTTTCAAAGAATGATTTATGAAGAGTATACTGTATAAAGTTAAGAGGAATGTTTCTAAAGTTGGATCTCACTTAGAAATACACCACTTTTTGATTGAAGACTTGATACATCTGATATATTTTTGGTACTTTCTTCTGCAAACCAATTTGCAACATACAGTGACTTAGACTTCATCTTTGAGTCTAACAGAATGATAATTGAAAAATGAAATTAACCGCAAGAGTTTAACCCAAAACAAGTAGCGTTAACTTCCTCCTCTAAAAACTCATGCACTTCCGCCATTTAGTATTCAAAAGCTATCTTGCTCAATGATGACAAATGGAAGAACAATATCATTTCAGAAGTACTGATTTATGAGATGCCACTAATGGCAAATAAGCACCACAATTACAAAAGACAAGCTGCAACAGGTATTAACTGTCAAGAAATTCCATTTTCAAAAGCAGATTTTGCATAAGGCTATCAATCCATACTGAGTCATTTCCAATCACTTTATCAAAAACTAAGGATGTAAATGGACTCTTTCATACTCTGAGGTCTTCAAAATTTTACGTAGTACAGTTGATGTTAAGGTAGCTAAACAGTCATTCAACAGTGTTTTTTTCTCAGGTAAATATCGAAACATTCACTTCTTAAAAAATTACTAGAGACGATCAAAAACATGATTGAATAAATTCGCGTAAAAAGCGAAATTAACTATGACAGTCAAGAGAAGTTGACATATCGTATACCTTGTCAGTGTTGATATCACTTCGCTTTGATTTTGGATTAATATTACCATTGCTAAATCAATATGTCCTGTACACTGTACATTTAGTCTGTTTTATTTATGGCTGAACAGTCTGTTCAGCCATAAATGAAACTGGGTTGAGAGAAAGAAATCAAAACTTAGCAGACTAAGATGTAGTTAACGAGTCGTAATAAGTTTCTATATTTTACATTAAAAAAAAAAAAAAAAAGAACTCAATAAAATCATTTTACTTAATTACACATTGGGAAATCAAAGTAGTAATGAACAATTCACTGGTACACGTAGAACGATTCACTTCGAAATAAAGGGATATATTCCCGTACAGCAGCAACAACTAAATCAGAATTTGGCACGGTTAAGTCGCAATGATCTACAGATATCCATTATACAAACAATATGAAACTAATAAGAGTTATACATCAGAAAGGAAGTTGTTATAAATCGTTATAACGACACTGCAAACGGAAACAGCAAAATTCTACAGGCTTAATAAAATAATATCAGTAGGACGGAGTGAAGTCATATGACGGAGCAAAATTGAATGACCCGAACTCATTTTCAAAATTGGAATAGCTGTTGTGGATGCATCAATTTATTGAAGAATGTTATTGTATAATGTATATGACTGAAAAATATATGAAATATATAAAACAGCTATATATAAAAAATATATGAAATATATTAAAAAAAACAGCGTCTCAGTCATGTATAAACGGAATTAAGTTTAACAAAAAAAAAAAAAAATCATGTAAATGTGCAGACCACAATATAACTGTTGTGCACATTGATTTTTCTAATTTTTAATCTCACAAACCAGTTCATCCTTTTGTACTTAATTCTTTAGTTTTCTAAAATTTACTCGTTCTTTAATGTCTGTGAAACCCATAATCGATCTGGCTTAAGAGACTCAATCAACCACTTTTTAAAAATGATTCTTACTGCTAGAATTAAAAATCTTTTTCGTTTTTTCCTCCACCCCTTACCTTCACTGTCAATCTTGATCACCACTACCTCATGAATACTGAGTTTGATTTTTCTATTGCGATCGCTTTCCAATCCATAGCCTTTTCAAACTGAGTATATAAATCCAAATCTTTCAAAAGAATCAATATGACAATTTTCCTAGACAAAACATGAGTCCAGATTTAAAACCTCTCCCAGTGCACCGCTCACTCGGAAATGAGGTATAAAATACTTAGATGTAGAGTTAAGATCCGGTAACAAACAGATAAACGCCAAGCAAACATGAAAGACAACTAATGAAACCGTTACATACAGATGACATATCATAACTATAGTAGACGGCTAACCGCAACGTATTTTGTAGTATATATGCTCCTTTCTACTAGTATTTTTTTTGGATGTCTAGAAAAAATGCGACTTATAACATGAACTTCCAAAAATAAGATATGCGAATGGAGCGCAAGCAATCTTTCTCTTATAATTGAGAACGCATTAAAAACACAAAAGGAATGACAGCTTTCGAGAACACTTTCTTCCTCAAATATTCTGTACATGATAAGTGGAACACTTGATGAAACAATACATAAAATAAACACATACTCACGAAAGAGTCTTGGAATACTGTCACCAACGCCGGGAATTTTAATGTAGTTCCAGTGGATGATACTTGCGAAATAAAATAGACGGGTAATATGTGTCGTGAGCAGTTTAATTCACTGTGGAGGTGTACATGGTGTACAGGGAGGCACGTCTGGAGCTTCTTCGATATGAGATATATCAATAGGCTCACTTATAGTATTCGGAAATTGACAGTCGTTAACAGACCAAACCTAAAATTAATGAGCAAATAATATAATCATTGACCCCGTAAATACAACCCGAAGATGTAAAAAAGTAACAGTTAAAGTGAAATTAATTCATTTAGAATCTATAAAAAAAAAAAAGATACTTGTGGAAGTCGACTAACAACAGCGTTGTATAAAGATGAGTTTCCACCTTGGTCATGAGCCGTGTCACAGCTTTCGTCCATGCTACTTTCAACACATTCCTGCTGTTCTATAGAATTCTGAAAATTTTTTTTGTCGATGCAACGGAACAAGAAATCCAACTTCAATTTACTGATGAAGAAAATGGCTATCTCTCCACAGTGAATTTTTTATTGCTTATAAGCCAGATAATTAACGGCATACTTGGAATTCAACTTACATGAAGTAAAAACATACAATCCTCAAAGTATAATGAAAAAAAAATATATACATATACAATGCTTAAAGTATAATGAGTATACCGTTTCCCAGGGAAATATGAAATTTGACAGTTACCAAAATTTCATTATCTTATGTGTGGCTAAATGGTCATTCCTCCGTTTCTTCTATGTGCTTTTTTGAAATTAAGCGAGTAAAAGAAATTTATAATTAGTTTACCAAGCATATTCTTACTGTTAAATCGATTTCCTCAGTTATTGTATTACAGAAATATCATTCAGAAGTATTAAACTAACCTGCATAGTATAGTTAAACGGAAGAGCTCCACCAAAGGGATTCATATTCTGATTTCGTGCAGGAGCAGATGAGCCTAGTGGAGCAGAAGCTAGCTGCTGTGTGATGCCCAAAACCCCCATATCATCGACAGCTATGATACACCAAATGGACTCTGAAATAGCCAATATAAAGTGAAAGATTTGCTAAAATGATTCCGAAGACACCAAAATGTTTTTAACTCGGGAATTACTCAACACTTGCATGTTTTGATGAAATGTTTACCGCCAAATGGAATTCCGGAACTAGTATTCAGTTGCCACCTGCTTTGATAAATCCCCCTTTCCGCAGGGCTAATCATTTCAATACTGACGTTGATTTCCTTTCCTGGGGCTAAAGGTTCAATCCAGGATCTGGTGGTATCCGACAGTTTGTCACCTGCAACAAATATTTTTTATAATTTTTTTCTAGAGCAATAATCTAGACTCTTCTTTACGAATCAAGTGAAACACTTTATAGAGAAATTGTTACGAAATCCAACAGAATTCTAACCTTCCATGTAACACAAAAAACAACCATTGGGCCACCACTCATTTCCTGAATTGCGCACACGCCAAGTTTTTGTAAAACGAGTAGAAGGTGGGACGCTTTCACCCTGAAAATCGGCTTATGAAGATGGACTTTGCGCGATATAACAGAATGAGAAAAAATTAATGTAAGATTAATGGGAAGAGCATGAGCCACGGCTTCATAAAACACACCTCGCCTATTGTGACGTCTTGCACGAACTGCATTGAAGGTAGCTGTGTTACATATTCAGGAGGAGGCGAACCTGTACCATTTGCACTACCATAATCATAATAAGCTCCTAGAGCAGCTTGCAAATTCCTAAATTGATTGAAGTCCAAAATAAGTTTTAGTATTCGTAAATAAAAATCGCGTGTTATTTTAAAAGCGAAAAAGTATTGTTTAATACAATTTAGATTTTTATTATGCAATAAATTTTTCACCATTGTTGAAAATGTGACCTGAAAAAGGTCAACTGTGCTTACCAGCTATTCATATCAAGGAAAAAAGCGCATGCTTCTGCTGAGAGAGTGTGACTATCGCCAAGAACTTGTTGGAATTGCTTTATTAGCACATCACGATCGCTGGTTGCCATACATGAAAGAGCCTGCGATAGTGAGCCATTTACATCGCCATCGATATCCATCTCGATAAACACACTAACTGAAAAATAAGATAGTTTACTGCCGAATAATCAATGCCAATAATTCATGTATTACGGTAGGAACATCATATGCTTGTTACGAACGCGTGTTTAAAGCAATTAGATGGAATTTTCAGCTCGCCACAGCAATAATCGAAATTGACAAAAATCATTGATTCTGAAAAGATTCTATTTTCGTCTGCTATTTGGATGAGAAAACAAACTGGAATATATTTTGCAAATACATAAAATGTGAATCATCCTAAACAATCCATGTGAAAAATCATTTCGATGAGGCTAGAAGTCAGTCAAACCCGCAAGCTTCAGGAGAAGTAACACTCCTACCTCCCACCTTAGGAAATCGAAAACCGCGTCCTTGACCTTTAAACACCAACTTCCATCTTCCCGAAGCCTCGCACATGGTGGAACCTCAATCTACCCAACCTGTCGTCTTCTATAAATTTCAAAACACGTGCAAATCGATGTCGAAGTTTGCACCAAAACTCGGCTGCCCAGACCCAGTATGCAACTCAATGACGACTAAGGCGGTTTGATAGTGCTGCCCGGCGCATTGTCGTTCCGGTATGTCACTACTGTTCTTTTTTGCCGTACTATAATTTATTATCGCTATGGCGATGGAGTAATGATATTTTGTTATTGCATAGGTTTTTGGAGGGATTTGTTCATTTTATTCAAATTTTATGGAATTCGAAAGTAGACGGTTGTCGAATCAGTAATTTGTAATTGTAAAATTCTCAATGGCGCTTTCACTGATAGTCTAATTTTCGGCGTGATAGAAATCACTGATTAGAAAACTACTTTTTCTCTCTCAGTGATCGGCCTTATACAACTTCTGTTTGTGTTACTAACAAGACTGTCCCGAAAATAGAGACAGTTTTGATTTCTTTGCCAGTTAAAATCCATAAATAGTACAGGAAAAGAACGAAAGAAAACGACGAAAGGCGCATATCATCAGCGTAAAGAAAATTGGTGATGACTCTTATAAACTGCGTCGGTGGTACTGCTAAGCTAAATACTGGCTTCTCAATACCTATGGTTGGTCTTGGCACCTACAAAATTGTTGGCCAGAGTACGATCACCATGGCTGTCGATGCTGCTTTAAAAGCTGGCTATCGATTGTTCGATACAGCCAAATACTACGTAAATGAACCAGAATTGGGTATTGCCCTCCAAGTAGCCTTTTTCTCTTTTTGTACTTATTCATAATTTACTTTGCATTCACATTTTGCTCCGGTCTGGTCTGTAATAGTCAAGAAATATTTTTAATATTTCCAACGTAGCATTGAAAATGGACAAAGGCACTGTTTATAGTGTTGAATTCGAATGAAATATTTTCATTGCGATTCCGAAACACATTTCGCAAAGGTTCAAAACAAAGAAGCAGACCAAAGTGCTAACCTAAATATAACTTCCGATTGCGCAGTCTCTTAAATTTTGTAATTTAAGATGGCTAATTTGGAAGCTTCAGGTCGAAACAATTTGTTACTTTTTTAGTTTCATTCGGTTCAGCAAAAAAAAAAAAAAAGATGCGTCATTTCAGGAACTGCTTCCAAAGTATAACTTGAAGAGAGAAGAAATTTTTATCACTACGAAATTTTTCTTAGCCGAAACAAATAATGCCGAGCACGCAAGAAAAATGGTAGATGAATCGCTAAAAAATCTTAAGACAGAGTAATTTTTTGAAAAGTTTTCCATTTTTGTGATTTAGGCAGAGCTCTTTAACTGAAAGCCAAAAAATTATGTGAAATTCTTACAAATTATCTCATTGGCAGCTTCCGAATGTTCATGTTTTGACACTTTAACGCTATGTGTATTTCTTACATAAGAAAATGTTGTTTAGATATCTGGATTTAGTTCTTATACATTATCCGAAGGCTGATACAAGTAAAAATGATGATCCACGAAATCCAGAAAATCGTAAGGACGCCTATTTGGAACTTGAGAAATTAAAAGGTAATCATTTCAGTATAGCGAGTTGAGACACAAACAGATGCTGTTGTCACTGAAATTAAAATTTCAATGCAGTATTGCAAATTTTTTTTTTTTTCACGGCGAGTACATATGTCCATGTTTTTTCCTTCGTTAAATGGTTGATAGTGAAATTATTTAGATGAATGCAAAATACGATCAATAGGTGTTTCAAACTACGAAGTTAAGCACATTAAAGAGATTCAAAGTTTCGGGCAAATGATGCCTTCCGTGAACCAGGTCGAATTCCACCCTCATTTCATCCGCAGTGAGTTAAGAGATTATTGTAAAAACGAAGGGATATTTTTTCAGGTTAGTTTAGCAATAAAGTTCCGAGTTTCAAAACCAATCTTCTTTTAAAAAGCGATAATTTTTATGAAGACAACTGATGAGTTTTTTTTTTTTGTTAGCCGCTTTTCTCTTTTTGGATGTTTTTTACAACAAGTTTTCTAATTTCTAGGCTTATTCATCACTGGGTAGAAATCATCCTGATCTCATGCGTGATTCCGTAATTGTTGAAACAGCAAAAGCACATAACTCGGAACCCCAGGTTGATGTTTCAAGTATTTGTAACACATATTTTTTTGAAAATTTTTGAGAAAAAAGGGGTTAGGTTTTTTGAATAGTTTCCATTGTAGATGTATTTGTTTTAGCTTGTTGTATTAGCTTGGGCACTGAGTCTTGGTGTTGGTATTATACCGAAGTCGTCAAATCCAGAACGAGTGATTAATAACTTCAAGGTATAATTTTTAAATATTTTCGTTTAAGAAAGTTTGTGGCTCGACAGATGATTAGTTTAATATATCAAGCTTTTACTATAAGACAGAGAGTAAAGTTTTTCTTAATATTCATAGTCAATTATTAGAATGAAGGAATATATAAGATAAATGAGTGTATAAGACACTTTGATTCACAATTCATACCGATTATCAGTTGATGTGAGCTTTGTGTTTTTCTGAAGCAAGATCATTTCTCTTGTATTTATATTGCTGTTTAGAATATTTATAATTTGAAAAATAAAGTGAAAATCATGACATCATATACTCCGATTTTGAATTTCATAAATACGTATTCTTTAGCATCTTCAGTAGCACTACATATTCGTTTTATACGGCATTGATATCCGCAGCCGATTCATTCCTTTAAGTACAACTTGAACTCATGCAATACTAACATTTTGCAGAAAATGTTCTTGCATAATGCTAAAAGCTATGAGAAATTCACACTTGCTTCTGCTTTTATTGTGAAAAAAAGCCATTATTGTTAGGGAGGATTTTGAACACTTTTTGAGATATAATAATGCTTAATTTTTAAGGTAATTGATATGAAGCTGACAAAAGAAGAAATTGAAAGGATCACAGAATTAAATCGGAATAAGAATTATGTAAGATGTGATGGCTGGAATGTGAATTGATTTGTTTTGAAGCTGGAATTTCATTGAATTGATTTGTTTTGAAATTGGCATTCACTTTATATTAATGTATCTTTTTTTACTGATTTGTTGATGATCTGAAGAAATATTATGTAATTCTCTCCTCAAATTACTTAAAAAATTGGTTGTGCTATATATATATAAAAGAAATATTGAAAGAAGTTTCTTTATTATCTGTACATTTCGTTAGTCAAGTATTGTACTAAAATTCAGATTACTTCTCTGCAATGGAAGAGATTGAATTTTTTATTTTGCGTTGTCTTTTTGGAACGAAACTATCGATTTTTAAGGCTTATTAATTTAAACCAACTATTATTTTTAAATGTATAGAAAATGTATTATTTTTATTCAAAATTTATTTTTTTGAAAAGCACTCAGATAATTTCAGAAATCGCTTTACGACATTGTCTATTGCTATTTTTCGATTGCAGGTCATGCGAGGCCGACAATTTTCAAGATAATATGTTAAATTACTTTCATATTATTAAATTTACTCTAGTATTCCTGATGTCATCATAACGGTTGATCATCTCTTGTTCGACCTAATGTTGAAAAGCGATTTTCTATCTCAAAAAGCATCACTAAAAAAAGAGAGATGGAGACTGGATAGTTGAAACATGTAACACATGCCATAGGAGATGTTCTATTCCTTCACTTCTAGAAATCAGACTTGTTATTCTGTCATTTTTTTTACTGTTTATAAAGATCAGGAAGCAAGAGCAGAGAAAGATGAATGGAAATGTACGTAATCCCTTTCTTTTGAGCCACTATGCAACGAGATTCAGAATGATACTACACTTTAATAATGCCCAAGACACTGTTGAGAAGACTTGAGCAATTTTTTATCTGCTTTTTCTTTTTTTCTTTTTTTTTTTCAATTTTTAGTTTTTGTTACTTAACAATGTCCAAAAAAAAATTGACTTTTTTTTTTGATTTTTTAATTCTTTTGAAATTTTTATGTAATTTTTTTAAATACATTGCTAAGAAAACTTGAGCAATTTTTATCATCTGGAACGAAGATCCTTCTTATTCAAAGGATGTCAGTGTTCTTGACTCTTCGGAAGTCACTCGCTTTCAGTCTCATCATAAAGTGTTGATTCCTAAGCTGCTTAGCTGTCAGTAGTCACTGAAGAAATTTTGGATTAAAAAAAAAGAATATCATAGCTTGAAAGGGCAAAAATCTGATTTATAAGATGCAGCTGTCATGGTATTATTCGTCTGTTTTGCCACCATTGGTGTTCTATAAATATCACTAAGCATCTGGACTATATGAGGGCAGAAAAACTTAAATAAAAGTGTTTATCAATCTCTATAAACAATCTAGCAGCAATTTCACCTTACTCTAATGGACTCATAGCTCTGTTTGGCCATTGAATAAATCATGTCTGGGAAAAAGAAGTGGATGAATTACTATTATTGCAGTAGTTATGGTAGTTACGGTAATACACCGGATATCCCCATAATTCACATCACAAACCATAATAAAAGGTATTTTGTTCTTATCTGAAAGCTCATAGCTTGTTTTCACTGAATTTGCAGTTTATAGAATAGCAAAGGTCTGGAAATATC
Organism: Onchocerca volvulus; assembly: GCA_000499405.2. Taxonomy (NCBI): domain Eukaryota; kingdom Metazoa; phylum Nematoda; class Chromadorea; order Rhabditida; family Onchocercidae; genus Onchocerca; species Onchocerca volvulus. The sequence continues at coordinate 6,385,686 of HG738138.1, forward strand.
AAGTAGTGTGGAAATGCCCGAAATTTCAAGCACACAAAGAACATAGCAAAATATTTTGAGCATTTTTGATAATGCTAATATGCTATTAACATTTTTCAAGTGCGTTTTGATTTTACCCAATAAATTGAGGATTTAAATATTTCAAATTGATGCATGCAGTTTAACTTTTCCCTAATAAAAATTCAACTTTACCATTAAATTATTCGATCATTTTGAGATCAAGTTTCACAACAGTAATTTTCGACCAAATGCAAATTTCCGTTAAAAAGGTGCAAACCGCAGCAACTGTGAATATTGATATATTTGTTGCTAGCAATAAGCAACATTCGACAGATAGAGTGAAATATTCCCCATTTTAATCATTTACATGCATCATTCAAGTCAATCTTAAATTCCTGTTGCTAATGACCCAACTCTTCATCAATCTTTTCATGACGTGTCGTTCGGATATCACGTGTGCAACGTGTGACCCTGCACACAATACATTCTGGATTGCTTTTCATATTCGGGAATTCCGATTCTTCTTCATAGTTGTGTTCCAAATTTTTTCGCATGGAATGCTAGAACAGTATATTTATAGGCATTGCAAATTTCGATCCGTCTATTTATATGTGTTTCATTAATAAGTCGATGCGGTTACTGTGGTGGTCATCTTTACACTACAACATCAACTGCTTTTCTATCTTATATATAAAAGTAGCGATTCAGATTCCAGAAATCAGTACGGGAGATGTTGATCAAAAATCTGAAATATAATGATGAAACACCAATTTCTGGTGAAAACAGGCTTGATTTAAACATTCTACTGTGAGATGGCTCGATACCATTAAGCCTATCCTTCTGAATCAACAACAGTTTTCTTGAGCGTTTCTTAACGCTCTGTTTTTGCCCCGTAACTTCATCTGATCAAATGGAAGAGAAAGTATACTCAGCGCTCGTCCTATTATCTCTTTTATTATTTTCTTTCCATACATACCACATATTAAAAGGATGTCGTTGGAAAATCTGTATCGATTAAAAAATGATCGATTTCATCCTTAAATTCAAAGCTCTCTTCGCTTTATTATTTAATTGAACCAAGCATATCTGTGGGGAAGAGCTTGTTGATTTTTAATCTTCAAAATTTTCTTATGAATTACTTACCATTGTATGAAATGAACTGAATGGAATAGGATTTCGGCTTCATCCACATCAGTTGCTGAATCCTTCAATACATTTATCACACATACACACACACTAAGAAGATCGCAGCACATTCTACTTCGTAGAAAAGACAAATGAAATATTTTTTTCTCGATAGAATATCTGCGATTGTAAATGCAAATTGAGAAGTTAAGTTTTGTCCATAATGACAGCCTAGTCTGACTTCAGATTTTTAGCATCTCTTCATTATCGAGGACCGAACCTATTGTCAGATGTAATTCCGAGAACTATGCTGGACTCATCTAAACGACGATCAGTCGCTTAATGATACATATCATCCATATGTCATTGTCGAATTGTCCATATTGATACATCTACTAGCGGTACACACTTTTTAGTATTTATTTCGAGCTGAAACTGCTAAACGAAACTCAGACATGGGTTTCTGTTACGTTCATCTTTTCTACTTCGTTATCACAATCTGGGGCACTGATCACCTCTTGACCAGCAAAATCCGAGGATTCAGAGGTCAGTATTACATTTTCAAAACTGCTCTTCATTGCTTTCAACTGGGAATGCTTTATCATTCAGATTTTCGTTGCTTTGACGGATGCGATGATGATACTTCTAACTTTTTGCATTTTTTCCCGACGAATTTTTGTGGAGCAACAAACAATCTTTGTTAGCTTCTTCTCCGTTGAAGTATTTTTCGGACTGACATATATATTTTATTATCATTTCCTCTTTTTTCCTAAGTCGTCTCTTTTTCTTGGTTACCAGTTGGATATGTGACACTGGTTTGAGTTCCAGAACCAATAATAGTGATGATTGGACATTTGTCATTTAATTCAGTTTTCCTTTTTTCACTTCTGCATTTAACTCATTCATTATATTATATGGAAGTTTTTGTTTATGCTGATTTTCACGTTAGATAGTGGAATTTGATAATTAAAATTGCCGAAAATGACTTGTTATATCCTGCTCAATTTCGCAAAAGAAAACGATGAAGATAGAAAATTTTGCTTCTACTGAAACATTTTTGATTTATCTTACCTTTGTTGCCACATTTTGTATTATGGTGCACACAGAATACGCTCATAATTATTACCGCCGTTTACTATCAAATTTGCCAATTTTGCGGAAAGAATAGATGAACCATTATTTGTAATATTATTGATTTAAAAATCTCAACTGCGATATGCAATATGCACATATGCACAAGAAGCTTCTCAAATTGGTTTCATTGATAATGCTGATATTACTTGACAACTTTGTTGACTGCCGACGACTTTAGAAACTTATTTCATGAAATAAATCAGTTTCAAGCTGAATGAAAAGGTAAATATGAATAGGAAAGCTTCTCGGTATGATTATATTATCTGGAAACTAACTCATGAGAAGGATTAATGAAAATAAATCTTAAAGAATATTTGAGCTGCAGGAATCATTATTTTAATATGACTATTTCCTCTTAATGATTATACGAATATCAAGCAGGATCCTTTTTCTTAAGCAACATCCTAATTCTATCCTAAGTTAATGTACATTACTATGAACTTCTCTACGAAAAATAGGTAGACTTAGGATACGAATATTATTAACGGTGGTTCAACAATCTAAATTTCAATAGATTTAGATGCTCCAAACTGTAAATAACATGAAATCTCGAAAAAGCTTAGTAAATTGCATCAAAAAGTATCAGGAAATTAGGGGAAAGAACAATGACGCTAATCAGGATTGAACTAAAGATCACACCAGTAATTAATAGCTGATGAATTAATCAAATGCCTTAAAAAAGCTTTTTCAAATTATTCATATGTTGGAACTGAATAAACACCAAAAGACTGATGATGCTTGGTACTACTCAAAATGCTTTCTAAGGGCGCTTTCCAAATTGGATTGAATTTTCTATATGCTGATTGGAATATGATTCTATACCATGATATTATCCTTGTTTCTTCTTTTAAATCGTTTGAAAGTTTGAATAGCTGAGTAATACTTTTCAGACTCAAACCCTCAAGCCGATCCAGTATTTCGCAATTTTTATTCATTCTCGCTAATCAATATCCTATTGATAAAAATGCCTGTGACAAGCTGCTGATGGTGGATAACATGAAAAAGAAATGTATGGAACATATCAGGTGCATAGAAGATTTTTTAATTGTAACGAACCGCTTCAATATGCATCATTGCTTTCACTTGGAAGATCTCTTTCTTTCTTGAAATCTCAATCTATCAAATTCAATGTCTTTAAACTCATTCTGAGTTTTAGCGCTTTATCCAACTAATTAATCCTGATAGAAGTAGATGAAATTTCAAAAGTATAACTTCACTTTGCTCGAACATATGAACCTGATTTTTTTTTTCACAACTGCTTGCACTTGCCTGCATCTTTCATGGTTGCGTCTTATTTTTGTACTTAATAGTTATTGTTATAGCTATCAGAAAGCAGATTTAATCAAATAATTCGAAATCAATGCCACATTTAAGGATTCACTTAGCAGTAGAAGCTCGTGTCACTATTTAATGATTTGTGATAAGAAGTCAGAAGCTAGTTTTAAAGGGAATAAAACTGAAAGCTCTTCCTCCTTCTAACCCCGCAAAAAAAATTGAGTAGATTTATTTTACGATTCTCGATGCCTGCTGCCTTTCAATCACATGGAATAGTTCCTCAAATCAAAAGTTCAGTGTGTGAATCAAAATGTACATAATTTCTCGACTTCAGAATGCACATAATATTTGCATTATTAACACTGTTCACTGTTATCAGTACTGTGTGTTTTTGGGATTACTGCACCGAAGCTGTATCAAATGATGGAAATGGTAGCCGAGAAAAGATGTGACCTGTTTTTTTTCCTAGAAAAAATTTAGCAGTCCTTAGGAGAAGTGTTTAATGACTGCAAAATCACTATGATATGAAGATAATTGAAAAACAGGAAACATTCTCAAATAAAAATTTTTACAATTTTAAAGTTTGAAAATTATTTTTTTAATAAATGAGATAAGACTAAGTGTTAAGTGACGTATTGTATTAATCATTAGATTGGAATCAGATCAGTGTATAGATTCTCTTACAAGTGAAATAATTAAAAGATGTAAATTATAAAATGCAGAAATGATGTATTTTGGGGTCCTTTAAAGAGCAACAAAAATTTTGAGATGTAGAGATACAGCTCAGCATGTGAATTACTCAAGGATTTTTGTGATCGTGCAGGTTCGCTGGTATTCCCTTAATTTGGTATGTTTATCATTATTCACTGTGAAGAGTGATATGAATAAGAAAAATGAATTGAAACAGGGGCCAATGCAAAGGACAAAATCTTAATGGCATTTGATGATTTGATGTTTGCAGTTTAAATTTTCATATAATAAGCAACATGTGAATAACTGCGATTTAGCATGATTACTAATTATGAGCAATCTTTGCAGCTCGCCATCATTTTTTAGCCGTACTATTTGGATGGCTATCACTTTGTTGTGTTTCATCGTGTTTCTTTATCAAACATATTGGAGATTATCCGAATTTTTTAATACAGGACAATAATCGGAATGCAATTGAAATTAGTCAATTTCTATTTAGTATCTTAGCTGTAAATTTAATTTTCAAAAACTAATGTGTAGTGATACATTAAGGCCCACTGATATATTTGTGCAAAAACATTATTCGTCGCAGGTTGTCTTTCATTAATTAGTCAATTTCGATTTAGTATCTTAGCTGTAAATTTAAAACAAAATAGGAATTCAGTTGATATGATTTACTCATTTTAGCGTTGCTTTCGTAACTGCATTCAACACGCAGTCTATTTCAGATTGTCAATTTCTCCGATTTTAGCGGTAATATCGATCTCTAGAGTAGCTTTTCAATCATAACAAGTGAGCGGTAAAATCTCGATTTCTGTACAGACGCAATTTTATCATTAGCAAGACACTAAATCGAAAATTGATTTTACAGTGATGGAAATTACTGAATTAATTTGCGAAATGTGCTGTTATTTGTCATACAGACGGCCAATGCAGATGGTGCGGTAAACAACAGCGGGACAAAGTACTACTAAGACGACAATTTTGATTTCGTACTGATGGTTTCTCTTTGTTATCGAAAGCAATCGATAGATCGATGACTGTTGAATCAAGTTTAGATTTTGAGGATATCGATCACAACATGCCGCAATATTAACGAAGTTATTATCACATTCATCACTCCCCTTATTGGAATATGCCACAGCTTTTATTTTGACATGCATTTTCTAGTCTTCGAATTATCTCATTAATTCTTACAATTAATGCCACTACACACATTTACTGCCACTTAAAATTTGCTTAACAAGCAAAGAGTAAACATGAGACAAAACTTCTCGCAGATATATTGAGTAATCTACTTAAAGGTTTTTTGAGATTGTTATTTAATGAGTAATATTGTTACTGAATGAGTAATATAAACTGGTCCCAGAAAAGTCTTTGCACTGAGAGTTCAAAAACTGTCTGTGTTCACAATACTGATGCTTTTCTCTTAACAGCATCAAAAAAATATCCGATTTATATTATCAAAGACAGCCCATAAACGTGCTATGAATGTGACAAACATTGAAGAAAACTATTTTCCATATGTTAATCAAATAAAACAGAAAGATAGGAAAAATAATATGACGCAGTAACAGCTGCAAAATTAAGAGTGACTGGTATGTTTAATTCATAAGTTAAAGATCTGTTGATTACTTGAAACTTGGAAGATTCCTTTCCCTCAGCTATTCTCATTCAATACTTGAAATTGAAGTTTCTAACTCTGTCGAGACATTCAAAGAATAAATTTAAAATTCCCTTCCGCAATATCCATTTCCGGTTACTTGTACAGATGAATAGAAAAGTGGGAATAATTTATTTAAATATTGGATTTTACGATGTTAGCTTCTTAATTTATGCAAGGGAAGAGTGAATAACTACTTCAACTGAGATTTAAGAAAATACGAAGAAGTCATGATGATAAAAAGTATACAGCATAAAACAGTGAGTTCTGCTGATAAGACGAACACCGAACACCATGTAAACGCAAGTCACGGAAAGTGAAAAAAAAAAAGACCAAAGAATCTTTCGGAAGTCACTGGAAGCATGAGCTAAAGTAGAATTTTAGAAAATATTGTAAAGGGATAGCATGAGGAATAGTGTTTTGTAGAATATTATCGCAAATATCAGCATATCACAAGTTTCGGCAATATTACACAACGTGATAAGCATTTCATTGCTGATATTTTGAATGCACTTTAATTAGCTAATAACCGATTAATCAATCTAGAAAAATTAATTGTCATAGTACACAGTGAGAACATTGATCTCGCCCGTAGAAAATGTCTGTGTTGAGGCGTCGCTCACTTGTCGCGATGAAGGAACATTTGAAACGATGACGTTATTGATAATCGATGTTGCAACTCCTCTTTTCGCTGATCTAAATGGCGTTGTACCGTTGGTTTGGAATACTGCTGGTGGTGGCCGATTTGCATTCGGTATCAGCGCTTTCAGACATTTCTCTTCAAACAGTGTCAATAGATGCTTCGGCAACATATTACTCATCATACGATACAATACCGTTACAAGACAGTGTGCTTCCTCAACCACAGTCACTAGAAAATCCTCCGTTATCGGCCTCAGACCCCAACTGAAACAAATTTACTTCATTCCTTGAAAAAAGCATCACTACGAACAATTAATACCTTAGATAAAGAGAAATAACAAATCTCGAACCTTGGCGACTGAGTGAGTTTCCTGGGCGTCGCATCTGACATCATGATTGATTGTGGATAGTAAACCCTTTGAAGATTTAAGAACGACACTGCACGCATATCCGTCAAAGCTTTACCAAACTTCTCATGTTGCAATATCGCATGGGCTACCTGTCCACAGAAAAATTGAATGCAAAGATCTTAACGATTTTTTGAAGTTGCAAAAAAATTGAGAAGAACAAAACAGTTCATGTGATTTATCATTGAGTGAAATTACTTTGTACTGAAACAATACAAAATCACAAGCTGACCTGCGTATCGAAGATTTTTCTAAGATTGATGGCATAACGATGAGCAAGCAAAGTGGCCACTCTCTTGGCATCATGAATTACCTGGGAAACTAAACATATGAGAAAAATTTTCATAATATTTATACCCATGCTTAAGTCGATGAATTAACCATCAGAACCATTCGCACAATCAGGGAAATATAGTCCCTCAATGATGGTATGACAGCACGTTGGAAGAATTGCGCATTGATCTTGCAGATGTTTACGACGCTAGCAGTCAAACCCAATCCACCGATAGATGATCGATGATTAGGACTACTTGGACTTCGTGGGTCGACATGAAATAGCGAAACAGTATCTTCTATGTTAATTAAAACCTTTGGGAGGTTCCTCAGTGCTTTGTCATTTCCCAAATATCCAATACTAGGATGATCAAACCAAGTTTTGCGATGCTGACCATTTCTGTATCACAAAATCTAATCATCCCGATATGACACTGAACTCAGTAAAAAAAAAAAAAGGAATCTAAAGATGTAACACATAAGTGTTATGGAAAATACAATAAAACATACTTTAATAATTTTCTCAGATTCTAAAATTTCCTTAACACCACTTTCCAATAATATGGTGTCGCTATGAACAACGTCGAAAACAACGATTTGCGTGGTCGTAGCCAATATAACCAGAGACAGGAACTCCTCTCCTTGAATACCAAGGATAACAGTCTTGAAATCAACACCGACAACTCGTTCTTCCATACTATCAATTTCCGCATTAATCGATAATACTGATTCCTAGAAAATTCTTCTAAGAATCTAATCATATTAAGTTACAAAATCTAATACTATGGTGGCAGTAGCTTATGTGTGTTACTAGTCAACATTGGGTAATGCTAACGGAATAAAAAACTCGGTACCTGCGCAGGTTTCAAAGCTTTCACGAGATTGATCCGACTGATGGCATTATGATTTAGATGACTATTATTATTTTCAAATTCTGAACTCTCAGTGGAACCACTTTCCGAGCCATCTTCTGAAGCGCGATTTTTCACAAGCGAAACCTAATACGAAACAAAATTTAGATCTAGAATTATATCATACTCAAAGAAAACTTTGATGGGAACTTATGACAACTGCCTTGCTAATCTTTTTAAATAATCACTTCATTAAAAAGCTAAAATACGAAATGCAGAAAAGAGCAAGCAAGAAGAAAATCTTTGCATTTCTCCGATCTAAATAGAAAGCAAAATAAAAAACGATTTTGCAGAAATAACCTTATTCGATCTTATGAAAAACACATTACGATTAAGCTTCAAGAATTGCAGTAATTCCTTCGGATTGGTTGCCACTTCTTGCCTAACAGTATGAGAAAAACGATCACAAAATTTCTGATAGAATACATCCATTGGTATCGGCTGTTCATCATTCTACAAATCAAGATTTCCGTAACCATTATATGGGCAATCCAGTAATGCAATTCATGGATAATACTTTCATCTTCAATTGTAAAAATGTAAAAGGACTTATTTCTTCAAAAACAACTCTTTTGAGCATCTGAACTTTTTTACATTCTGCATGAAAACACATCATAATTCTTCCAATAAACAAAAATTGATAATATCCTGACAACTTTTAAAAAGCAAACTTTAAATGACTACCACTTTCAGCTGCGCAATAATGAACTGAAAAATCCACATTATGTTTCAAAATGTCTAAAAACCGTTGAAGATTATAAGCAGAAACCTGCTCCACAATGGATCTAAGATATTCGACGGCTGCTTGCTTGGCTTTAACACCGGCTAAGGGTTTCCCTTCATCATCCAATTCAATACCAGCATTGCTAGGTTCTGGCATATTTTTCAGCCGAACACGATCGCCTTCAACTACAAAATGATCATTTTGTGATTGAAGAAATTCGCAGAAATCCTTCAGATGCCTACCAGATACCAGACGTACTTCAGGAGCCGCTTGTGAACGATGGCCGAGCAAACTTTTGATCTGTAAATATATTTAAGTAGATTAATTTAAACAACCAATCAGGGAAAGTATAATAAAATTTCTAATATTTTGAAACAAACATCTAAATGTGAGCAAATAAAAATATAAATTCAATCTCTGTAATCTAAACTACATCATTTTTATCAAATTATGACTGATATTATAATAAAAATGACTCGTTGTTACCAACAGAGCGCTTTTGCATTTACGAAAAAATCGTGTAGTAAACAAGACATTCCTGCAACTCTGGCCCGAACTTCTGTAGTTTTGCTTCGAAAAATTGCACGGCTTCCTTCACATAATCACGATTTCTAGCATTTGCAGTGGCTTGCAACAAAGGATTATTCTTCACCGTCATGTCACCAAATCCATTTAAGCAAACCTAAAAATATCAAACTTTTTAATTGAATGTTATAGTAAAACTGCAACTAGGCAGCTATGGGAGCCAAAAACAAAGAAGTAACAAAATTGCTGAGCATGAACAAACTTGAACGCTCACTATTTACGACTAATAAAGAAACCAGAAAATTAAAAAAAAAAAAAATCAATGAAATGAAGATGAAAGCAAAAATGTAAGTCATAAATATGAGCTACATGAAGTCAATGCTAAGAAGGCATTAGTGAATTAAAATAACGTTTATGCAAAATTTACTTTTTTATCATTAAAGAAGAAAACACATGATGGCAACTAACTTTATCCTTAATAAACCTATAGATAGTTGGTTGATCAACAAAACAGAACATGCTATATTGCATTAAATTGCTTGCTGATTTACCTGATCGCCTTCAACGGTAAAGAGCGAGGGATGCTGAGTGAGGAAGTCGGTAAGACCTTCTTGTGTGGTACCAACCGCATCACGCATTTCTGCCGTGAAGCCACGTGCACCAAACTGGCAGCTGAGATCATGGATTGTACGCCGACCATTCTTCTGCATTAGATGATCCATGAAAAAAAGTAGTGCCATATTCTTTGCTTCGTCCATCGTACAACCACTGAATCTCTACTACTTTTTAACTAAAATATAAATCCGATTAACTTTAAAGCGATAGTGCATCGCTTATTCAGAAACTGTGAATGCGAAGAAATGCTTGTCTCATTAATAAGATCAATTCAGACAAAAAGCAGTGCTTTTCAAAACATGATAAGTGTATCCAAAAGAAATCATAAATGGAAGATTAAACATTTCCTTCGTAAAGAAAAGCAAAAATAGTTAACAGAATTACGAATCGGAGAGTTCACAAGCTGATTAGAGAATGCAAATCTAGGGAAAACTGCATGTCAGAAGTGAGCACGGCAGTATCTTTCGCATTAGTTAAAAGTGATGACGACTGTGAATCATACATGTTTGAATGATTCTATACGGGAATTGATTTATTTTTTTGGTTGATGAAGTTCAAAATAGAAATTTTTACTGGAAAAAGGAAGGATTATTGCTTACAATGGGAAGATAAAAATACCACATCGGCAGAAAGCTAGAGAAAACTGGCTCAGAAAAATGCTACTGATGAAAAAGAAGGATCGAAAAAATATCAGAAAAGAATGAAATGCAAGATTTGTGAAATCGATTTTTTTTGTAAAACTTTATACGGATTACTAAGGACTATTGATGAAATCAGACGTTTGGATATATTTAAACTCCACTAAACAGATCCACGTTAACTAGCATCTCCTGCTTATAGACAACTGTCTTCGCTCACTTCTCATTTCCACAAGTTTGCATTGTAAATATCAAATCTTAAATTGTCTCTCCAGATTATGTCACCACTTTACTCCGCCTTTTCGATAAAACTTGCTCTATCCGTTTCAAATGGGCTGCATAGATCAAATATTGCGATTTAGTCAAACAGTGGGACATCTTAAATTGTAGATGCATGAACAAACGAAATAACAATCAACTAACTAATCTACTTATCACAGTCAACATGTCCAAACACACCAAGCAGCCAGCTAAAAACAATGTTTGAACTATATGACCACAGACAGCCGAAGTAACGGATATAACGAAATCCAGTAACCTGAAGTACTGCAGAGCTAATTAGAAAATATTCAGAACTTGTGGAGATTGATAATGAAAACAGAAAGGGGGGGTATTTTCAATATTTTGTTGCAATTGCACTAGTAATAAAGATACTACAAGTGCTTCTCTGGTAATAACGCAAAAAAACTGACCAGTTATCGTTTAATATTTATTTCAATAAAATAATGGAAAAAAAAAAGAAAAAAATCAATGAAAACATGCATTCCTGTCTAAAACTGAGATTTTAACCAGATTATTTGCAAGAACTAGAATACATAGCAAAAACTACAGCAGAAGATACCTTAAAAATAACTGATGAAGGCAATGTAAATTCAGACAAAATCCTTGGATGGTGAATTCACGGATTAACTGAGAATTTATCAAACAAATCGAGAAGCACATACAGCTTCTCCATGCGCATTGAGAACTAGCTTAAACGAAGGATGTGTTCAAACTTCAATATATTCCTTGCAAATATTGCCTTATTACTATAATGGCCTTAAAATCATATCATCTCACAATTAAGTCCTTCATCTCAAGAACAAATTGAAATTAAACTCATTATTTCAGAATTGATTTCTCTGAAACCTATTACAAAGACGCTTTGAAAACTTTTTGTCAACTGTGTCTTTTGCAAACAAAACCGTACGTTGAAAATAGATTGGTCGGCATGCATTAACTGTTTGTTAATTACAAAACTCAAGTCGATAAACCTATTGATTAGTTCTCAATCTAATAAATCACCGTTCCGCTGTTCATTTTATAGAAAACAGCAATAATAGTGTTGATAGTTTGTCCAAATTCAATGCATTTCTGGCATTTTCTACAAATCTTTAACTGGACACTAGTACATACAAATTAATCGAATTTCAAGTCCAAAAATACGGTAGAACTGCTAAGCACAAACAAAGTAAATTACAATTTCCTAATAATTATGCCTTCGAGAATCAGTGAAATAAGAAGAATAAATTACAGTGCAAACGAGGCTTACAAGCACCGCACCATATACTTTTAGATGTCCACCAAATAAGAGTAAATCAATGATTAGTAAACATTATGACCCAAACAACATCCTCTTTCAGCATTGGATTACCTGCATATAAATTGGAAATTTAAGAGAACTTTTATATGCGATCCGCAAATTTACTCATACTTTTCTGCTGGTGCGAAACTCTGTAGACCTCACATCATTTTAATTTCATGATGTTAAAAATAATTTTATTCTGCAGCGAGTTTTAAACAGCACTAAAGATATTGCCTGCAAATAAAGCTTAGTTTTACTGGAAATTTGTTTGCAAATCAACAAAACAATCGTTTCACTGGCTATCTGGATTATTAATGGGCTGCTAAAGAAATAATACAAAGGACTATATTTTTCATTATTGAAATCTCCCACATTCCTGACAGCTTCTATAGCTAAAATTTTCATTTCTATTCCAAACATTATTTGATAATAATGGCTTAGTACATGCTCTAAAGCTTGACGGGAAATTTTGTTAGAAATAACTGCGATACATCACAGTTCTTGACTTGTAAAAATGAACATCAATGATGAACTGATAAATAGGATTTAACAATGCTCTGAATTATATAAGTGAATATACAAGATGAATGAAGACATGAGATGTTTAGAAGACACCACGACGGATATAAAAAAAAGTATTAACAATGTTACCAATAAGAATTTTCAAAAAATAAGAGAACCAAGGATGATTTTTGTTTATTTTTTGAAATTCTTACTGACAACATTCTTGTTGTTACTTCTTTTTATTTCTCTGAGAAAGTGAAAAAAGTGCACCTATAGAGAAAAGTAAAACACCTAAGGACAGTCTTGAATGCATAAGAACATGCACTGGAGTACTTATAATTGGTCCGCAGTAGAATATGTAGTTTGAAATTTGTTGATAATGAATGAGTCAGTTTTTTAAATCGAGCATCTTTTCATGCCATGATAATGAATCATCCACAAATAAAAATAAAATGTGAAAACAATGGCACCATAAAAGATGTATAAAAAATCAATGAATACCATACAACGTAAAATTCTAGGATATTAAGAAATCAGACTTCGGGATCATACTCAAAATGATAACGGTGATTTGCAGCGAAATTTGCAATCCTTGTTATTATTCTCCAGTTCCCACTGTTCCACTGACCCAGAAGCACAGAGATAAGTCAAATGAGCCTTCAAATTTCAAGTAAATGATAAAATCTATATGCATTTTAAAAAATATAATAATATAGTACATATTACACATGCTTACTAGCGCTAAACTCACATCAAAAGATGTGAGTTTAGATTCCGGAATGAATCCCCACTTCTTATGGATCACTGATGAATATGACATAGAAAAACTAAAGTTTTGATATATTTATCTACTCTTCATACGTTCTCCACTTCTTTAGAACGTAATAGACTACAAGAAATAATCGCCAAAATTTTTTTTGTGCCAATAACCGAATGATTACCAAACAAATTTAGTTCAAAAAAGCTCCGGATTCAAACTCAGTATTCGGCAATGTTTGTGATGGGAATGGTGTGTACAATGAAGAGCAAATTCGGCGTTTATTATTTCTTAAGGATATCGTAACGTCCTGAAATTAAATAAAAAATGATGACTTGATTGCAAAATGATTACAAGATATTTGTCACTCTGCAGTGTTCAATCAAGTTAATTCACAGATCAATTTTTTACATTCAGGACAGATAATTTAAACAACTGATGCCTTTTAAATGATGTTTGATGTTAAATCAAGTTTCCTTTCGAAGAGATGAAGAGATTTAGTTAACAAAACCAAACTCGCTTCCTATCTCCTCAAAATCAGCCAACTGATTTGTGGATTGAATAATTTGAAATAACTCAAAAAAACTTTTTAACAAAATACAGCATAAGTTAACCACAAACCACACATTATTTTGTCACGATAGTGTTATGCCTCAACTCGACGACAGAAATAACAAGATGAATGATTTATATGAAGCAACAATTTGAACAGAAAATTGAAAGCTTCCAGAGGACGTAACAGAGTCAAGAAATGCTAGAACAAGTGACAAGAGCAGTTTTTTAAAAGTGAGTTATTTGATGGATGAAACCTCAGTAAATAGTCAGATAAGAATCTCCTCTGCAGCACTCTTTTATCAATAAATCGGTTTTCGTATTTCTATAAAGTTATTCATTCTTCTTTCATTCACTAATTCGAAATAAACATAAATCTGGACAAAAGAGTTGCTGCTATTACTGCAAACATTGGTCAATCATATCATATTATTTTATTTTACCTCTACACCATAAGGCCGAGTTCTACAAAGTCTATAAACTAACGATGTTAGGAGACTTACGTTATAAAATTACGTTATAAAATTGGCAGATTAACGAGACCTGATGGTTATGTTATAAAATTGACAGATTAATGAGACCTGATGCTGAGATCACGTGTCAAAATTACAAAAGTTTTTTTGTAAAATGTTTTTTAGGAACAAGATAACATGCACTCTAGATACATAATGCATTACTCTTTCCAGTCCCTTTCTCGAAAATTTTGTCCAGAAGTCATTTATCTTTAAAAAGAAGTCATTACTCATTTAAAATATTTTGTTATGTTGATGAGCGGTGTTATTTTATCAGTTGCGAAACCGGCTTTTTTTCTTAGCCCTCGCTCTCACTCTCCAAATTTGATATCTTATCCATGAGAAATCTTCACGAATTGTTCCACAAAGCAACTGTGCAAACCTCCGAAATAATCACCAGTCAATTTCTTAGCTTTCATTCAAATAAGAAATTATCTATAAATTCGGTAAAATAGGAGAAAAACACAGAAATCCATAATTATGATAATGCAAATGTCAATGACAATTCAATCAGTCTTCCTTTAATAATTTTATTTCAACAAATAATATTAATAATGTAGAACTTATTTAAAGAATCTGAATAAATTTCATCAGTCACAAACCAACTGTTTCAGATTTGAATAATGAAGAAAAATTGATGATTCTAAAAAACGGCACATACAATAAACGATTACAGATGTTACTGAAATTTCCATTTTATTCATCCAAATTAAAAAGAAATGGTCATATATCATGAATTTTATTCCGATTGTTCTGTCCAAAACGTCTTTCCAAGCAAGCTTACATTAAAAAAAAAAATGATACAAATAATTGCTGTTTGACATACATCCTTTATTCAGTCAAAAAATTTAGAATAGCACTGCTAAGATGAAATTTAAATGAAAATAAAAAAAGAAAAAAAAAACAATAGAATTCTTGTATGAAATGAACTGATAACCTTCGAAAGGCAAAAAATAGATCACAAATCGACAATATAAAATTATGCTGACAGCAGTTGTTAACAAACAGTAGCAGAAGTACAGAGAATTGAACAATTAAATTATAGACGAAACATCAATAATGCAAGGAGTTATTGCATCATTTCAAATCCCTTCCAACCATATGGCAAGAAATAACGGCAAAATCTTGCTGAGATCACTAACAATTTATCCACCACATGTTCACTTTTGTTCAACAGCCCATATATGCTCGATTTTAATACACTGCTCTGGTATTATTGGAATATATTCAGCAAAGGAAATAATTTACCATTAAGAAGTTATGTTTTCTACTTCTTTGACTGGTATTATCAGGCATTGTTCACTAACATCTAAGAGAAGATGAACTATTTAACCCCGAACTTGTTCAGGGAAAGAACAGTCATAACATGAATGAGTTTAACATACATCGATATGTCTCGTTTCCATTAGGCAGTCTATTTAACTAGCTCTAACCAAACTTTGAAAAGATACTTCTACCGTATGGATAAATTCCTAAGTGCTATCATGGCTCTGTCATCGAATCCTACGGAATTCGGAATGAACGAAACTTTATCAAAAATAGCAGATTAACTGAATAGCCTAACTAGTTCTGGATGTTCATAAAGTAGGGTCATAATCATTATCAATTTAATTTGTCAAGATATAAAATAGGAATTGCAATTTTCTCTACAGTTCAGTAAAAATGCAAAATTAAAAAAAGGAAGAAAGTAGAAAAGTTGAGGGATTTATGTAGCAGAAACGTCATCATGACAAACTTTTATCAAACGCATATAAAAAGGAGTGGGCAATATCATCTCTAGGGCGATAATGGAAAAGTAGAATCCAATCTCGATCTCTTCGTAAATTATCAAATTCATGTTGCTGATATTTCTTTACAATAACAATAACTTGATATTAAAAATAAAAAACAGACAGAATAAAAAAGACATATCTCATTCACGAAAGCTCAGATTTAAAGTACGGAAAATGCATACCAGATTTCCCCCGTATCAGATTTCATTTTTTACATCTAGAATTGATTTTAATTCAATCGATGTACAAATGATTACAAGATCATTGTAGTGTCTACACTGCACTGCATATTCTAGCAATTTTTAAAATCAAAATCTCAGTAATATCTAATTATGTTTTGTTCAATCTGAACACACATGATGAAAAAACAGTCAAAAAAAAAAAAAAAATTCTTAGTAATACAAATGCCAAATGTCGCTAATTGGCAGTTGTTTATTCATCCTTCAAGTCAATTTCTAGAATAGTATCACATGCATTTCACAGCGTGTGCATACATCGTTGCGAATGCATTGCGACGTGTGCAACGAGTATTTTACTAATTGCATCTTTAAAATTAACTCGCACGACATGAAAGCAGTACATTCAGGCAATATCAGTGCATGTATACGTTGTAGACCAAAATAAACTATCACTATCACCACGACAGTCATCACTGACAACAAATGCACCACAATCTAAACTATGCGACCGGACGCCATCCTTTCTTGCTGTTGTCCTGGAATGTGTACAGCTCGAACTTGTTCTAGAATGTTCCACGCCCAATTCTCTCGCACTCTCTTTCTCTGCCGCAGCAAAACATTTTGCTATCTCGCATCGGTATGGACAGAAGAGTGGTTGGAGATCGGAAAGTTCAGTTGTCGGTGTCATTTGACTGGAGGGAGTGGTGCAGGTCATCCTCGTCCAGTTCATCCAAAAGTGATGTAGATCGAAAGATAGAAACATTCTATCGCTTTCAGTTACCTAAATGAAAAGAGGGATTTGCTAACCTTATGGTTAATTCAGGGGAAAATTCGATATCAATATACGAGAAAGCTTGCAAATGGAGCCTAATACTACATCCGCATACAGTTTGACCTTCTCGAAAAGATTTGACGATAAAAAAGGATACGTGGCATAGTTTAGACTTGAACCCACTTTTAAAATAACGTTAATGTCGGCCGATAAATAGGAACCATTATCGCAGGATAGACAGACACAGACACAGACACAGACACAGACACACACACACACACACACACACACATACACATACACATACACATACACATACACATACACATACACATACACATACACATACACATACCAGTCATCAGATCAACCCACGGTTCATAAAACTCTCCATATCGGTTGCAATTTGCGAGACATTTCGTGAGCGTTTAGCACCTTTTAAGTTTCATTATCTTTTTAGCTTTCTGTCGCTGTACTGGTAAAATACTTTGCATTTTGTTATTCATTATACTTTTCGAATAGTGATGTTATTTCCTCGACAATTCTGTTTAAACCTTTGACACTTTTCTTACCTACAATTTACTGTTAGAACAAATAATATATTGCAGAAAGATTATCATTATCATTTGATCTCATATAGATGTTCATGTGCTTTTATCATTATCATCACTATTGACATTTATTTTGTACTATGATTAATCGCGACTTCGATATTTTAGTTATGCTAATATGTACAACACTCGAGAATTTTTTATTTTCCTCTATGATCTGTTGGATGGCCTTCATGAATATTGTGGGATTTGCTGCATATGTTGATAAGTGTAAATATTGCACTCTTGTCGTGGAAACATTCAAAGCGGTTCGTTTTATGATGGCAAGTATCATTTCTTCAAGATTACAAAGTTGAATATACCACATTTCATTTAACATTTTGGCAGTGTACTTTACATTCCAGGAGTTGGAAAGTTTTTACATTAACTATAGACTGTCAGTTTGGTAGAAGAGTGCATGTCTAGGTAATGTAAGAACTGGTTGTTTGTTTTAGAGAGATGTTTCTTATACTTAAATTCTATTTTCACCATTTTATCAGGTTTATTTTGCAGGGTATGAAAAAAACTGAGAACCAGCACTTTGCTGGTGGAAATACTGATTGGGAGGAGAGAAAGTTAGGAAAATTTGCCAAAAGGTTCGTCCGCATTTTTAGAATCTTTCTGCCAAAGTTATTTTGAATAAAATTTATTTCTTTAAAGATTAGCTTGGGATATGCCTCACTGTTGATAAGTTTTGAAAATACTTCTCATATCCAAATATACTTTTTGATAAGTTATAACTGCAAACCATCCTGATTGTAGTGAAGACTTCAATTATAGATCTTGAAATCCTCTCTTGAAAAATAAGAGATTAGTAACGAACTTGTAGAATTTTATGTAAAACTCATCCAAGGCATGAGGAGAAATCGATTAGTCTTCGTGAAACTGAAGTAATTTTTTTATTGGGCACTTCTGACTATTTTTTCAAGCGGAATTTTTCCCAGTCAATTTGTGGATGATATTGATAGTTTACAGCGCTGCATAATCTTTGCACTTCAGTGAAACAAGACTGGTAGAGATTATGGAACATTTGTGCAAAACGAAATATTTGGATAATTTGGATGAATTTAAGGATATCAAGGATCTTGAATTCAAGGTATCTGAACTGTTATCAACAACATTCGACCATAAACAGTACTGGTTTATTTAAAACGGTATATATTTTTAGAAAAAGCAAAATGAACTGTAATAGATATTGCAGTGTCAACAATTAGTTGAAGAACATGAAGAGAGCATTGAAAACTGGTATTTCCATAAACAACTTTCTAATCCTGATTTCCTGAAGTGGTTATGTTACGAAAAGCTACGATTATGTTGCAATGCGGGGCATTATGGTGCAAATTGTAAACCTTGTCCTGGTGTTGACAAAAATCTGCCAGTTTGCTCTGGTCATGGATTCTGTCAGGTCTTCATTAAAAATCTACTGTTAAAGTTTCTGTCTAAAAAATTGTTTCACTTAAAAAAATTTGTTTTTGATGAAACTTTTAGATTTAAATTAAACCAATAGTATTTATAACGATGAAAAGTTTAGGGTGATGGTTCTCGGGAAGGAAATGGTAAGTGCAAGTGTGATATAGGTTATGTCGGCTCTATGTGCAGTAATTGTGATGCAAATTATTACGCCATACGGAATAGTTCCACTTTCAGTTGCAATGGTAAATTTATATATGTGCAATACATTTAAACACTAAAACAAATAGGATTTCTTAATACAAATGTTTTTGGATATCTAGTACCCGAAAGCTACTGATTTTTGTCTTTGTTCACTTTATTAATTTAAATGTACCGACATGTGTATGTCGCAAAAACAGTAAACAGGATATATGCACTTAGTGACATATATTTCCTTATACATCTCTTCTGTTATCTCATCACTGTTTTTTAGTGCTTAGAAATTAAAAGAAAAAAATTTTATTTGTGAAGCGAGACTTGTATCCTTTTGCAATATCTTTATGTGATTCTCACTATTTGCAATACCTTTGAAGTTTTTAGAATGTCACAAATCGTGTAGAGGCGGTTGTACCGGTGGTGAGCCACGAAATTGTAAAGAGTGTCACGCTGGCTGGATCATGAATGACAGCAATGAATGCGAAGGTTCGGAAATTTCCAATTTTCTCGTTTTATGGGGTTCCTATGCTTGTAAATTTTTTTTTTTTAGTAAAGTAAGCTGTATTTTCGTTATCAACAAATAGATCGTTTTAGAAGTGGACCATTTTTTTTTTCAGTCTGGTTTTTGGATTTTACAGATGTCAACGAATGTCTTGATGAAAATTTGTGCACTGGTGAGCATATGAAGTGCAATAATACAGAAGGTTCATACGAATGTATATGTGACAAAGGTTTTGTCAGAGACTCTAGCAGTGTTTGTAAAATTGATGTTAAAGGTATGTTCTGGATGTTTGTTTTATCTAATAAAGGCAGCACTTTTGTTTCTGTTCCCTCGCTTGAAATATTTAGGAATGCCTTCCTTTTTATTTACTTTGTTCCTTGTCAAAGTAGATGCTGTGAGGGCTAAGAGTGAAGGCTAAGTTTTTGGATGTGAGGTATATACTGCGTTTGTGCAACGTATATTACATAACTCACAAAATTTGTTTCATGTACATTGCGGCGCTTCACTTATAGGCCTTATCTTAGTGTAGAGACGAAAATAACTACTGATGGCTCAATTTAATTTTACTTGAATAGTTACAGCCAATCCACAAGGACTGCAATGCTGAAAAAAAAATAAGATGAATGGTGCATATATATCCACTAGTACTACGTTTTTGTTCATGACATACTCTGAAGCGTATATCCACTTTGAAATGGATAATATGATTGTGTTTTCCATGTTATAAGACTTTATGACAGACTGGGCTACTGAAAAAATATATCCACAGCTTTTTGTGGCACTCTCTCTACTTTTTTTTACAACAGAGCTTTTATGTATCTAGTCTTTTTTATAATCTAATTGCAATACTGTTTTCACATTAACATTTTAAAGCTGTCTTAACTGTAAATTTCCACCGAATTTTTGGGCATTCATTGCTACTGATGGTAATATAACATATCATATTTTGTTGCCAGTGATGGTACATCTTATTCTAACGGATTTATTGTGCTAATGCTTTTCAGCTCCGCCTGAGAAACTATGGGCACAACCAGACAGGTTACTTCGTTCGTTTTCGATTACAGGCCTTTCTATATTAGTTTCAGTGGTCATTTGGCGTCGATCATTCAGTTTATTTGTATTCGCTGCTCTGTGTGCACTCACCGCTTTGTTCATTGAATTTTATTTTGATTACACTTCACTTTCTGAATTTTCACATTCCTTGATTTAATGGTCTTATTCTCGTTTATTTGGAAACTTCTCCATCTTCTGTTAATCTTTGTGTATAAATTGATATGTGAATCGAAGTGCAGATTTCATTAATCATAAACTGAGTGGAAATATTTCGGACATTAACTTGCATGGATCGGAGTCAACACGTAATTCAACAGATCTGGTTTTTTAGTAAATGAAATTGGATTTCCACTGAGAATTTCAGGAATGCAAGATGCGAAACTTGGAGTTCATGGGAAATACTTACTGTTTTTTTGTTTTCTCCAGAATATCCTTGATATATTTTATGATATACCAACATACCTTTTTACAGCACCTAATACGATTAATGGGGAAAAGGTCAAAAATAGGAAGAGCAATGGCAATTTAGACAATTTCGATATCGATATTGCAACGAGAGATTTTGAAAACCCGGAAGAGGGTTCATGGAATTCAAAATTTGAAAGTGAAGGAAGTCATGGACAGAATAATCGGATTTCTAGAATGGATGAATTATAATTCAGGTGTTTTATTCTGGAATAAATTTGTTAACATATCTGTCGGGTAATTCATGAAAGCTGGCTTCTCTATATTGTTGAACAGAGTTGTTTTTTTTTCTTTCTTTTTTTTTTTTTTTTTAATTTTTTTCAAGTATTTACAGAGCTGTTTTTTAATTCAGTCGAAATATGCATAACACAATTTGTTTTTCGGTACTGGATGAAGAAATGATAACAGAATGTTTAATTCATTGATATTTTAACGTTTGTTATTATTATTTATGTTTGAATTAGGAAATTGTTTTACTATTTTTATAACCCATAAATTATTGTCTTTTTCCTTAAGAATTTCATTGTTCATACAAAGAAAGAAAAAACGAATTTGATTGTTTAATCATCATTTCATATTAAAAAGGCTGGTCAAATAGAAGCCTTGTGATCTCAAGCGTGTTTTTACTGTGATTTCTTGCTTTTTTGATTATTACATTAATATGATAACCACCGTTTTTTTTCTTGCGATACAGTATATGTTATATGCGCTAAACTTTTAAGTAAAAGACTTAGTAACCTTCAATGTTTTTGGTGGAACAGTTTTATGTCAGCACAGGATATGAGTTAAAAAATTTGTGGAGATACTCCACTGTTGAGAGGAGAAGTATAGATGAATATACTCACATAAAAATGAGAGGTGATGGATGATAGTTATGGCCCTAGCGAAGAAGATAGGTTGATGGTATCTATGATTTAAAGACAAAATGTTGAAATCTATTTTGGCAATGTAGTGTTTTCACGTATAAGATGTATTACACATTTCTTTGTTACAGAAAGTAATTATCGATACTGTTCAATAATGAGTTTTATGGATGGGAAAGCTTCAAGTTATTTGATATTCCTCCAGGCCGACCCTCCTAGTCCTCATCTTTCATCTTATGCCTGCTTCAATGATTTTTGCATTAATGATGTTGCTTTTGTTACTAAATAATTGTGCATATTTCCCGATGTCAGTGACAATACCCAGTTTTGTTGCCTCTGTTTCTATGTTAGCAGATGGAACAGGACATATGATATCCTGTGCAGTTCTTGTTTCAATTTAAATTTATTAATCACAGTTTTATACAGTTTTCATAGTGAAAACAAATCGGTACATCCTATTTCTTATATAAGTTTTCTTTGGAGTTGGATTAATCCTGAACCGTGATATTTCTGGAACACTTCTTGGGAAAGTATTATTGAAGCATTTTCTGTCTCTTGCGCAAATAATTATCTGATCTGGGCGCTTGTTTTTTTTTTTTTTTTTTAAGCCGTTATTGATTACTGATGCCAAAATCGATGTGATTCTGTTGTCGCATGTTGTTGCTTTCAGAGAGATTATTTTATGGCTCAGCATCAGCATGTGTCACAAGTATTCATAGAATATTTCCTTCCAATATTCGAAATACGTCCAACTACACTATTGAGATCAGCGATTCGCAATATTTTGGTTTTAATTTTGTGGGATTTTGCTTTCCGACTTTGATTTTTGTTCTTTATTTCAACATCTTGATTATCACTCAGAAATGGAAGTGGATATCAATACCTTAATCGTTAACCTGTCTCCTATCTTTTGGTTAGATTTTTGCTTTTCCAACATTATGAACAATAGATGAGCGGACTCATTTTGACACAACGTTTCAGGTTCTTCGTTTGAAATTTCGAGACAGCACTGTATTCGAATACGTGCGTGTTTCTATATACATATATACCCACTATTATATAGATGTCACATCTGTGATAGATAAAAACATGCTTCTTTTCACAATATTCCTTTCTCTCCTTCCCGCTCTTTTCTGTCCTTTTCTTTTATCGTTCATTTTTCCACTGTTCTGCTTCTTTCACCCTCCCTGTTATCTATGTTTATCTTTTTATTCACTTTGTTCATATTATTCTCTCACATGGTATTTGTGATATTTCTCAAGCAAGTGAATCACTTATATCTCTGCACAAAGACCTTTGTTCTGTTATTTTCCGATTTGCTAGTGGAACTTACAGGCATTTTGTGAAATGTAGAGATGTTAACTGTCAGAAATGTTATAAGGTCTGGAGCATGTGAGAATTGTTCGTCTCTTATCCTTTGTCCTGTTAACAACCTTTTGTATGATTAATGTGTTGTGAACCTCCACCACTATTAAGACCAAGGATTATGCATATGAAAAGGAGCTTCTCGAGTTAACCAACTGTATGCCTCCGATCAGTCTACAATATTTATTATTTCCGAATTTCAAGTTTTACAGTTTCATTTCAATGTTTCCGATTGCATTGTTGAATTGAATTCTTATAGATTCCGATTTATTTTCATTTTAATTTAATTATTTTGTGTGACATTGCATTAGAATTGAGCTGTGTCGTTTACCATAGCTTTCATTTCGTTCTTTTTTCATTGTTTTTCATTTCTTTTTTTTAACTGATTTTCTTATTTTTCAGTGCAAGTGGCGGTGGAATTGAGCTGTGTAGATTGAGCTGCGTTTGAATTGAAGTATTTTGCCGGTATTTTCTACTTTATTTTCCTTGTTTTTTCTTTGCGTGTTTTTGCCTTTTTTAATGTTTTACAATTTTATATTTTTTTGTTATAATTTTCTTTTGCAGTGCGATCGATCTTCAGTTCATCAAAATAATATCACGCAGAAGATCAAACTTAGGTCGTCGCATCGCAGAGCGGAAACAATGCCACGAGTAATTGCAAATTAAACTGAGGAGAACAAGCATCAGCGAACGAGGAATCAGGCAAAGATGGCTCAAATATGTGCCGAGGAAGCAGCAGAGCGACGTGTAGCCAGACTTGAGGATGCGCAGTTTCGAGCATTTCAGTTGTGTTCTGAAGCTTCATGTCTGCTTCGTCCCCAACAGAATGAACGCAACAAACTGAGAGTGGTTGAAAGACGTCAACGAAGAACAGCGGATTGGCTTCAAACACGACTCCTTTGCTCAGCAATCACGCGATTACAATCGCTTTGCATTCCGGTACAACTAACTGTGATTATATTTGAGCCATGTTCTCAACGGCAGTATGAATGAAGTGTGTTCTGATTTCAAGGCTCTGAAATTTAGCGGAGAAACGAAAGGAATGTATTGCGCCGCCGGAAAAACTAAACTGCCTCAACTTGTAGGATCCTCAGACCCATTAAAAACTTTGCTTGCGGGATATACCGCCGAATCAAAGCATTTCCTATTCAACATTAGGAAAGACAACTCATGCTTTCAAAAGATCTCGTTCGGCGCAGAAATCGTAACAACGCAATTCATGTCAATTTTCAAAGTGAGAAGACAAATTTATCATAAAGCCGACTTTCTGCTTCCGTTCCCAGATGGCCATCATAAATATGTATTTCACTGGTAATGGCAATGATGAATTGAATGCACGCTGCGGAATTTCTGCGGCATAAGAAGGTCCATCGTTTCCAAACTGCAGGAGCTTCTCTACAAAAAAAAACAAAAACAATTTAGTACATTTGTTCAAAACAGCAATTGACACGCTATCTGATACGCGCACAATTATTATTCATGCTGACAAAATGCCTGCTGGAGAACATGTGCAAAGATTCAATGCTCCAACTATAGACGAAGTGGCAACTGTCATAGTCGATCATTTCCAATCTAGAAGTATTATTCTTCATCGGAGAAACGATCAATTGACGAAAGTTGCAAAAACTCATCGATGCTACGGTACCTGCAATATCGAATCATTTTTTGGGGTGGTGCCGATGAATATCACTTCAACGTAAAAATGATAAATCCAATCACTGGCGAAAAAACAAATAAGAAATGCAGCGTAATGAACTATCATTCATACCGATAAATGATTCGACAAAATGAAGACAATCACATTTTGAAATGCTGTCAATTATTTCACCAATATATTGTAGATATGTATGTAAAAATCGAAGCAGAACGTTTGGTATTCGTCCGTTTAAATCAGACCAAGCTTCGCTCTGAAGAATATATTCATTTGCGGGATCCAGTTGTAAATGACGGTAATAGAATTAACATTGGAAGACTAACGACTTCGCCATCTTTATATGCAGGCAGTCCATGTCATATGCATGAATACGCTCAAGATGCAATTACGTATATTCGTCACTACAGGCGTCCAGACCTATTCGTTGCATTCTCATGCAGTCCAGCTTGGTACGATGTAAACAGCTCTTACTTCCTGGCAATTGCAGATGGATAAGCATGACATCACAGCACGTGTTTTCAGACAGAAGCTGGAATCGTTGATGAATTTCATGGTAAAACATGTAGTATTTGGGTCTGTGCGCTGCTGGATTACTCAGTGGAATGACAGAAGAGAGGACTGCCACAAACACATATACTAATCTGGCTGTATAACAAAATCACTGTCGTGAATTTTTTTTGAATTGAATTGAGTTGTTGAGAGGTCCAACAAGCGCCAATATTATCACCAATATCTTGACCAGTGTTGGTAGTCGTTGACTTGCGTTGACTCGAGTGAATGAGTTGATTTTGGTGAGATGTGTTGATTTGACTTGAAGTGTGTTGAATTGACGCCGGATTGTAATAATCCTTTATTGGTACAAAAGAGGAATGAATAGGGAGATGAATAATGAAGAATGAAGACTCAAGAATATATTTTAGCTTACAAAATGAAGGGTTTATATGTGTTGAGAAATGGGAGTGGGTTACAATAATTATCCAACATTCTTGCATATATTCATTTACATACTCAAGGAACAGTGTTCCGTTTACATATGTACAATAAAAAAATTGTAACAGGATGTGAGAAGAGTTCCCATGCATGGGATCAG
This sequence comes from Onchocerca volvulus, assembly GCA_000499405.2. Taxonomy (NCBI): domain Eukaryota; kingdom Metazoa; phylum Nematoda; class Chromadorea; order Rhabditida; family Onchocercidae; genus Onchocerca; species Onchocerca volvulus. The sequence continues at coordinate 6,412,110 of HG738138.1, forward strand.
ATATGCATGAAAGCGGATATGACTAACAACACTTGAGAAAACATTTGAGAAATAATCTAAGGAATGCAATTTAGGTGAATGATTCATTATTGTTAACATCCGGTTACAAATCAAAGGAAGAAATTTATTTTTTATTTGTTTATTAGTTTGAAATTTGTTGAGTTTCGCGAAATTGAAATTCGCGACAATCACTTCAAATGAAATTGGTGATGCAATATCGGTAAAACCGAAATATTTTATAATATCAATAAAACGAAATAACCCAAGTAATTTGTATGGGAAAAATTCAAAATATTTCTCAAGCAAAGAGTCACTTGATCTATATATGGGCATAAAGGCCTTTGTTCTGCCGAACTTGCTAAGTGAGCTTATGGGCATTGTGTGAAATGTTGAGATTTTAACTGTCAGAAATGTTACAAAGACTAAAGCTGGTGAGAATTGTCCATCTTATCCTTAATTCTCATATCCAGTTTTTTGTATGACAGATGTGTAATGAGCCTCCGCCCATTGTCAATACCAAGGATTATCCATATAAAAAAGAGATTTTTTGGGCAGCTACATTGGTGTCTTCAACACGAGCAGTCTTCAACATCACCGTCTTCAACGGGATCATCTTTTCAACATCAGTGTTGTCGGCTACATTAATATCTTCAATATCTGTTGGTGTTGAAGATACCAGTGTAGTCGACACACTGATGTTGAAAAGATGATCTCGTTTCTTTTCAATATTGGTATCTTCAACACGAGCAATTATAAGCGCCTTCAACGAGATCACTCTCTTCTACATCATATGTTTTCAATGGAAGCAGTTTCTTCAACAGCAGTTTTTTCAACATCAGTATCAGTGACAATTCAGTTCCAATCCAATATCAAAAACTATTTCAGTGACAGCACGAATGACAATTCAGCAGGAGATGACTATTAGTATCTTTTATATTTACCGTGTATTTTTCATTTACTTCTTACTGTTGTATAATAAGCGCGATATTGCGCATAATATCGTATTACCCAAGAAAGCTTACTGCCGACCTAGCGATGTTACAACAGTAAGAAATAATTTCCAATCAACCAATCTACAATCCAAATTACAAGTCGATCAGAATTTTTTCTCCAACATGCAATATGCGCTGAAATACCCGATGCCGAGTCGATAAGGATTAGCATGAATTTGTGACGAAAAATATGATATATGACCTTGCGATACTTCCAATCCGAGTTCACCATGCATGATAGATGGAAAATGCTCGAAACGATATTCTCGAGCATTAGTATCCAAAACAGTTGCAGGAAACGATGGATATGTCGCGGATTTTTTTGCGCGATATAAAAATTGCTAATTTGTATTAGTAAAAAAAAAGGGAATACTTCGTAACAAGATTACTTACGTATATCCTTTGTCACGTAGCGTATTGTGAGCGTACGACCAGTTAAAAATTTTATTGTAAACCATAAAACGAGTCCAATATGTCGATAATTTATTGTCGACTAAAGTACAAAGAATATCGGAAGAAAGGATTTGAAAGCAGTGATGGCGTGGATACAAGTGTAGAAAGTGAGAAGTAAAGGTGAAGTAATCTTATGAGAAAATCCTCCCTTTATATACTGTGAAGGAAGTAGGTGTGGTTACACAGATAGCCGTAAAAAGCCAATATGTATTACAAGCATTGTATCAAGGTCACACGGTTAATGAGAATGTGAGATAGATATCTTTTGACACAAGGAAGGGATGTCTGTATTTGTGTAGTGAACTAAACAAAGAAAAGCGTAGCAATTGATGAAATCGTAGCAATTGATTAACAATGTTAAAAAAAAATGACTCGTGAATAGCTAACAACCGTTCACTATTACATCAAATGATCACAAGTACAAAACAATTTAAATTCAAATTTTTACGATACAGTTATTTCGGTTTTTTCCGACAGGATATCCTTTATACAAAAGATCAGCAGAAAATGGCGGTAAATTAGCAACCAAACAAATGTCGAATGGTGACATCGAAGTTGATAACCAGTGGGTTGTTCCATATTCTCTTTTGCTATTAAAGACATACAAAGTGCACATAAATACTGTTAATCCGTTAAATCGATCAAATATATTTGTAAGTACGTGAATAAATGCAGAGACATGGCAGTTTCTGGCGTGCAAGCAGAAAGAAGTGATAGAATGCTGTGTTACATTTGGATGAAATCGCAGAGTATCAGGCTGAAAGATACATGGGCAGCAATGAAGCTGTATGATGAATTCATTTATTTCTCATACATGAACGAAGTCCAGTTGTTGTTCATTTAAAGTATGCCTAAAAAATGGACAACGCGTTTATTTCACAGTTGCGAATGTGCAACGAATAGCCCTGAATTCACCGTCTACAACCTTCTTTCATCACATTATGTCAAAATGGCGCGTTTGCGAAAACACGCTTATATTCGGAAAAATACGTATTACACATGGAATGCAATTAGAAAAACGACGCAGATGAGGAGAGCGAGTCGTCGGACAACCCGGCATATTCAAAAAAACTACGAGAGGCAGACTGTACACCGTGCATCCTGATCAAGATGAATGCTTTTTTCTTCGTATGTTGTTGGTAAATGTACCTGGTCCAACGTCTTTCCAGCAATTGAGATTGGCAAAGGCGTTATACATGCCACTTTCCGCACAGCATGTCAAGCCCCTGAATTTATTAGGGAACAGCCGGTATTTGGAATGTATGCGTTAATGATGCATGCAACACATAACATCCAAATCAAACTAGTGCATTGTTTGTAGTCATATTGACCGATCTCCAACAGAATTATGGGAAAAATATAAGTTGCATATGCTAAAGATATTTTCCGTCGAATACGCTAGGAAAATTGAAATATGAACATAGATTTTACAGCAGAAATCCACAACGAAGCGTTGATAATGATTAAAGATTTGTGCTTGCAAATCGCGAACAAAGTTCTTAATCAATTTGGAATTCTATCACCGAATCGATCTGCCGCTACTTCGTTCGATATAGAATTGCGTCGCGAACAAAATTACAACACGAGCAATCTCTTGTTTTATGTACAATCAAATATCTCTAAGCTAACGCTTGAGCAAAAAGGCATTTACGATCAAATAATGCAAACTGTTAATAGCGGAGTTGGAGAAATTTTCTTCTTAGATTTGCCAAGAGGAAATGGTAAAACGTTCCTAATTTAATTGATTCTGGCAGCAGTTCGAGCCAAAATGACATATCTCGGCGCGAAGGTCTTTGTTCTCATCTTCCAATCTGCTAATAGAGCTTATGTGTATTGTTTAAAATGTTGAAATCCATGTTAATTATCGGGAATGTTTCAAGACTGGAGCTTGTATGCTTTGTTTAAAACATTGTAAGTACTTCTATCTCTCATCTTTTGTCCTGATAACCAACCTTTCATATGATTAATGTGTTGTAAGTATCCGCCAACTATCAATACCAAAGATCATACATACAAAAAGGAGATTCTCAGATCAGAAAGATCATTGTCATGAGTAGTTCAGTTCTAATTCAAGACGGTTTCAACAGCACGAGCAACAGTTCAGCAGGAGCAATAGCAGTGATAGAACAAAAGGAGAACGATAGTTACGAATGGAAAGTACGACGACACAGTGAACATTCAAACGACCGTTATTATTCTTTTATTATTTACTGTGTATTGTTCATTTAATGTCCATTATTGTATAATATACGATAATGTCTACAATATCGTATAAGATCAGCGAAGATATTGTCGATTCTCTATAATATCGTATAAATTCAATAAAGGCTATTGTTAATCTAGCGCAGTCACAACAGCAAGAAGCAATCTCCGTTCCAACAAACTAAATACCAAACCACAAAATTTCAGATTTTTTCCCTACATAAAGTGGCTGTTGATAGAATTTCCGTCACCAATAAATAGAGTGTCATTAGCGAAAATCATTAGCAAGTAATTTTTTTTAAAGAGACTTTTTGATTGCTACACCTGTATATTTTTTTTCCTTGTGGCATTATCATTGAAGTTATTCTCACTATTGTTTGATTGGAGATAGCTCGTTCAAGTTCCAGTGTACGAAATTGAGATTAATTCCAAACTGATAGAATAAAAAAATTGTGTAATTGATAGGATGAGAAAAAAAGAAAATTGATGGGATAAAAAGTGTTTTAAGTCATTGATAGGATAAAAAAGTATAGAAATGAGCGAAAGTGGTATGATTAAAGATAATGATTTGAAAAGATGGTGGGCAATATTAACTGTTGGATTGTTGCTCATATCTGAAGGTGCCGCTCTGAATGCTCCGTGATTGGTGTCGGAAAAACCGAAATAGTTTTTGGAATATAGGTATGATGAAATTAATTAGAAGTCTTGGTATAGTAGAAATATCTTGATATAAGCAAACTTTTGACCTTTATCCTATTATTAACACATTCTAAATTGTATTACGTTATGATGACATAGAATAAACAAACTCCATTTGCGTCCTATGTACTAAAATTAATATGTCGCAAATTGTACTAGGGTTCACATGTAGTAAACAATTTTACTATAAAAAGAGTTCCTATCTGTAAGGGATTCATCCATTCAATTTTTACTCTGATTTTTCTTTATTCTGATCGGTCAGGGCATTCAATCCTTTGCTCTGACCGGTATACGATGAGCAGCGCTTTCCAAAGCTCATCAAACTTCGTCAATCCCCAATACCAATAACTCGCAGATAATTTCCTTACTATTAAAAAGAAATTCGAATTATCGGTTATATTATTGATATTCATCAAATCCTTGTGTACTGTAGCTGCGGCAAATAGGATTCGTCATATCAAGGACTTTATCACACAGCAAAATCATCTGTATCAAGTTCCATTCCCCAACAAAAAAGGCGCTTCACAAATTACTTTCATGACAGTTGGTTTAATATCTCGTACTATCAAAGTGAATGATCTAATTGTTTATTGGTTCTTTTATCCAGAACTAATACTGCGCATAAGTGGAAATTTCTTCAAAAATGTCTGCTTTGAATTTTCCATTTCTACATTTTGTTGAGATGCATCATTAGCATCAGTATCTCAAACTTCCATGCTGTATTTGGGATACTGATGTCAGCAGTTGAGCAAGAATGGTAAGTTTCACATTCCATCATTAACTTCTTATCTGTCTCATATCTATAACTAAGAGTTCTTCCTAATCCAGTTCTTATATGCGATTCCAAATTCAGCAGTTAGTTCAGTCAAGCTTAATGACAACATAAAAGTGTCTAGTAATGTCGATGGAATTGTTCCTAGTAGAACCAATTGCGCTCATGAATGGAGTTTTATATTCATAACAGCTTTGATTGTTAGTTCTTTCGTTGCAGATGATTGATTCTTCGACAGTCTTCGCCAGTGCTAAATGTGGAGAAAATACGTGATACTGATAACATTGCTTTCAGTACTTCAATATATTATACCGCAGACATGACTCAAATATTTTTTTTTTTGTAGCTTGAAGAATTTATTTCCTCTAGGGTTATCTATCATTTGCTTTTCTTATCTACTTTAACTCGGTCATTCGAAGCATTGGAACTATCATAACAGAGAATGACTTGACAATTGTTCGAATAGCTCGTGATAAGAAATCCTGCGTTTTTGTTAACCACTTTTCGGTTTTGAGCAGGAAAATATGTATCCACATCCTGAGGGCGTATCAGTTGTTATACACTTTTTTGATTCTGTCATTGTCATTCAGTCTACGTAAGGTGAGAAACGAAATATTCAGGAATGTTAAACAAAAGAGAGACCTTACTTTCTGGAAAAAAATGTTTCAGTGAGGTATATGGCTGATACTGTTGTTATCTTTTGTTTCACCGTTTCATTCATAAAATCCTATACTGAGCAATTGCTTTGAAATGAATTTTGGACATTCCATGATATGTGCTTTAGTAGGACGGTTATTAATAAAAGGGATGGAGTGTGGCAGGAAAAGAGGGAGGTCTGGGGATGGGAAAACAGAGTCAATTATTTATTTGTGAGTGAGTAGATGGGATTATGCAGTAATTCGTTCAATATGATGACCTCATTTCGAGATTGTTTTCTTTTTTCTTTCAGATATTTCCAATTCTACAGGAATTTGCAGTTTTTTTTTTTTACTCTCGCCTTTAGGTTATGATACATTTTTGTGTCAGGAATGGAAAATTTGGAATTAAATTATTAGACCCATCATTTTTCTTTATTTTTAAAGAAAATGATTTATGATTTGCAAGTAATTCTCTGAGCTCTTTTAATTCCCTTTTTTGTTAATAAAAAATATGGAAATATTGGATACGAAGACTCTTCAAATTATTCGAAAGCGTTTTCCTTCTTGAAACATGTTATAATACCAATGATAATCACAATAATAGTTCGCAAAAAACAAATTGGCCAATGAACGTTAACTGATCATTGATGCATCATATAAATCGTATATAGCTGGCTGTTGAAAGTATTTTTTAAAGTGAATATTAGAAGTAAGCTGTTGGAATCAAGATATTGAAAGTTCTGGACATCATGGTTCGAATCGTTATAAATTAGTCCGTTTCAAGAAATTAAAAATTCTAATAATGAGAAAATTCCATACGTAATAATAGTATTTCGCCCAATTTTCACACAAATCATTCGCATTAACCGAAACATAGTAATGCGTGTGTGAATTACTAACAAAACTGGAAGTTTATTTGTGAGTGGTTCAAACACTCAAGAATCTGCTGCGGTGTGGATTTCTTGTGATATTGGAAGATTTGAAATGATATGAGAGCCATAATATTCCTGTAACTTTCTCCTTACTTAATACTGTCTAGTCTCGAGTAAACGAAGTTGGTTTTCCAGTCGAGTATTCAATTGGTTTGTGTCGGACGTTTGCACTTGCATTCCTTAAGTTTTACCATAAAATATGTGATTATGTTTGTGCTGAGTATATTCCGGGCTGCAAGCTATGCTTGTAACTAACTCAAACTCGGGAACAACCAGGTTTGGGAATAGTAAATTCTTGCCTCATGAATATAGATTAGGTTATCACAGATTGAAGCCGTTCTGATGCTTTATGCTCTTATTTGTAGCTGTGTGGTTCTGATGTATTTCAATAGATTAATGGAATTGATAGATCTGTAAGAATAGACTATTGCAGTAGGGTCCCGCATTCAGAAACATCCAGTTTCTGCATCCTAATGTGTTCAATGCTCCTATTGCATTCATTTATTTAGTGACGCAGTTTGTTCATTTCATCAAGTGCTCAGTGAAGTGAGTGTGTAGTAGTGTACAGCTGCCGAATATGCCGAAAACTTCTGTCGATTCGGTGTTCTTTGTTCAAAAACTTTCTGGAATTCTGACTATTATTACCTCTTTTAGTGGTTTCTCACAGTTTACAATTACTTATATGTATAGACTCTTGTTGCTCATTCTTTCCAACTGTTCGAAAAACTGGAAGCAGAAAAGTATTGCATAGAAATAACAAATAGTCATTCCTCCCTGCCGCTTTTTTTTCTTTTTTTTAGGAGCTATTTCTTTATCGTTATACACTAGTTATGAATTCAGTGATTGCCTGAAATAGTCATCAAGATGAGTTCTATATCATTGGTGATTTCAACTTAATGTTGAGTTTTCCATTTGTGTGTAGCATGGAAATACTTTGTTTCTCAATTAAAGTTCAGTTTGTACTCTTGCTCTAATCAAATATTAGGACAAAGTCAACTATCAGTAAAGACCGAAATATATGACTAAATTTTTTTAACTTTATTTATCAATCATCATTTCCAAAGATGAAATTCAAATTAAGAAGCAATAATTTGTGAATCCCGGTAGTTAATGAGTGACTCTTTTCTCTTCGTGCAGTTAATAAGTTAATTTGAGATAGGCTGAACATGCTATTTCACTTATTTAGACTGTCGTACTAATCTGAATAATGATAACATATAGTTCGATTTGGCATGTTACAAAGAACTGTTATCTCCACATCTCAGCTTGCTTTTTTTCATTTTCTGGCAACAGTTATGGTGAGAACATTCAGCATATGGTGACATCCAATTTAAAAATGAGTGGTTCAATTGAAGAAAGATCTGATTACATTGCTGCTATAATTGTCGTTTCTATGGAAGGGAATGTTTGTTCATTTCGTGTAAAAGAAAGATGAAGATCGATTGTATCTACATTTTCAGTGTTTTTCCTTCTTTATGATTTCTTAAATTTGTTATTTTTTGATTACCATCAGCGAAATTGATAATTGTTTCAGTGCGATCAGACAGCGTATCATTTAATTTTTCTAGCAAGAATTAACAGCACAAACCTTGATAATAAATCGTTAGCACTCCTCAAAAGTCATTTCTTTTTTTCTTCTGTTCCGGTTTTGCCGGCAGTTTTATTTCGATAAAGTGATTGTGCTATGCCATTTTAGCGCAAGAATGCTATCATTCTAGAACAAAAGTTGCCGGCATTTTATGAGCTAATCAGCTGTAATATTTCGCTAAATCAGTAAATCAGTTCGTTATCGGTAAATAAATCTTGCTATTTTTCATTGAACAGAACCTAACACAATTTTTTTGCAAGGATAATGAATGATTCCTATTGTGTTTTCTCTTTTCTTCCGCGTCATTACCGCTTTGCTTCTTGTTTAATTCGACAACGACGGAGATTACAATGTTGAAGTGAAGGATGTGTTAGATTTGTGTTTAGTCAGTTCTTACCATAGTGTGAATCCACTTGTTGCACATCTGTGCTGTCAATCACTTTCTACTCATTTTTTCTCTTTTTTTTCAAATCTTCATTGCCTTTAGGACTTTGCAAGAATTGCATCGTAGCTTACTTCCATTCACGGATGCATACTTTTCATTCTATTGCATTCATCTGAATTATGGCTGAGGAATGAGCTAAGATCTGTGCAAAGATTCTGAGCGATTGCAGAGAAGCGATGATTAAATTGGTGACTGAATACTACTCACATGGTAAGCAACAGTTGTTTGCTTAGGGATTGCATGAAATGATATGGGGAATCAGTCACGGCATTCAATTGCTATACTTACCCAGTTGTCAAACTTGGACTATTATAAACTAAATGATTCTAATACAATTCTCAAAAGTCCTCATAAAAGCTGTTCATTCGTTTATTACTGATTATCCGTTCAAACTGAGAATGTGTGGAATTGACGTGAAGATTTGTATCATTTCATTTAAAAACTGATATTAGCTAAAATATCAGTTATCTCAATGAAGAACAACGTAACTTGGCGATATCTAACTTATGTCACATATCAGCATGCAGTATAATGGATGCAGTGAGACATTTCAGCGGACTAGTCATCATAAAGAAATGATGTCCGGATGAGTCATGTCAAATATATTTTGATATTGTCTTTTGAGGTGGGAAATGTTGGGCGAATGAAATTGTGGTGTATGCATGAAATTATTTCACAGTACTATGGATTTATCCATTTCGGACGATCATTAATAACCATTAAATTAATCAACTTTTTTTTACTGGAAATGATGACACGTCATCGCCATTATTGCTATTAAAGATCAAGGAACGGAACGTTTCGATCATGCTAACTTTATCGATTATGTCCCAACATTGCTGCTTCTTTTGGTACTCATCATTTCAGGTCTTTGTCTGTCTGCGTCTATGCATACATATATATATCACATAAATGTATATGTACTGTCTCTGTTGGTCTGATTGTCAAGTGATGAGAGGTTTAGATGATTGGACTTTGTCGATTTCTGTTTCAGTTTGGGCAGGTTTTGCAAAAATGTTGAGTTATTGACCCGAGAATTTTTCACAACGAATAAACGCTCTTCAGTTTTAAAGTTCATAATATTCTGTTGCGTTTACACTGTTTAACTGGTTTGATATCCTACAGATTTCCATTTATTTCAGCCTTTTTGGCTGAACTTTTTCATTTTCTCATAGAATCTTCTCTTTCTAGTGTTGTAGCAAAACCAGAGTTATTACGAAAGACAGGAAATGTCACAGCATAAAGTTATGAACGAAAATTGATATTGTTTCAAATGATATCAGCATTTGCTCAGAAATTAGCTAATTGTACAATTTTACGGAATTCCAAGTCTGTTTGAAATTTGTAGCCATGTCATTTTTTCTCTTATCTCTATTTCATTTCTGACTGAAGATTAAGTAGAGCTGGCAATATTTTATAATTGCTTTTCTTCGAGTGTATTATATGTGTATTGAGTGCTTAACATTTATATTAAGGCATAAAAATGGTATCGCATAGCACGAAAGTGATGTAAATGAGATGAAAACTTTTCATTAAACTAGCTTTGTTCACCAGTTGTCATCATTATTTTCGAAGCCATGTTGGTCTTCGCTCTTTGTTCTGCTCATAGCTATAAAATGAAAATCTTGAAGGTCGAAATGCTTCTCCCATGAGGAAATATGATATTATTTACGTCTCAAAAAAAAAAAAACCTTATAAAGGTTCAGCGCAAGACGGCTAAATTTCCTGCTTTCTTTTTTCTGTTTCTAGAGTGTTATTTGTGAAAATTTAAAGAATAATACTATAAGTCCTATAATTTCATTGAATTCGAATAAGAGATTATTTCACAATATATGGTATTTGAGAAATTTTTTTGTCGAGTTGCACTTAGGAACCATTGTCGAATGGGACATGTGCAACTGTTTATTCAAAAACCTTGCATCGTTGTTTTCTCATTTCCAATCATTTATGGAAATAGAAATGTTCAATGAGAAGACATGTACTTAGGAACCGTTGTCAGTTGTTTTTCCAGAAATGTGTGTTTGGTTATCCAGAAACTTCCTAGCGTTTTGAAATATATTTTTTTTTCGATTTTAACCTAAGACAAATGCTGAAAAATTGTAAGTACAAACGTACTATTGACATTCGAAGATTTTCTAAGATGCAGTGGATTTGTAAAGTTGAGTGTTAAACACCAATTCGCTAACTCAGTGACATTGCTATCGAAAAAATTTGTAATATCTTCTTGAGAAACATCAGAAATTGTCAGCAGTATCGTCTCTCCCTCTTGTCATAATTAGTGCTGCAAGTTTTAGAATTAATTTCTTAACTGAATTAGTTGTGAATTGTGTCATTAATATCATGTATGTCATTAGTATCTTTTGACTTCTTCAGAGAAATATTTTGGATGTTACATCAAGGTGGTTTTTAGAAATTGTAAGGATTTTGACGAATAATATTTTTCTTCCGGAAAGTTATTGTTGAAGAATGCTGTTGACTTGAAAAAGTGCTGGAAATAATTTTTTGTTAGTGAGATATATGAATTGTTCATGATACTGGTACTCAAGAAATGTTTTATAAATAAGTAGCTTACTGAGTATTGTTTTCAGGAGGACAGACAGAATTATAACATTTCTTCTACAAGATCCATTTCATCAATGACGAGTGTTCCGAAACCACGATTATGCCGATTGGTTCGTATTTGTATAAATTTAAAATTAACATAATTCGAAAAATGTTTGTTGAAAGGGGGTTCTTGTTTTTCAATTCATAAACCGTCTCAAATTAAGAATTTGGGGGGCGAATCAAACTTTTTTTTTTCATTACAAAAATTTGTATACACCTTTCAATCCAACTAGAATTTTTCTTTTAATAAATCTTAGGTTACATCGACAGCTTGAATACTAGATCCTGACACTTTAATCGGAATTCAGTCACTGCAGTGAGATATAACTTACCGAGCTGTTGTTGTCCTTTATAAACTCTTGAAAAGCATGTTTACGATTGTAACGCTTTTTTAATAGTTATGCGTTTCATTTGGAATAATATTATAAACCAAGATAAAATTGGATATGGATACATAATATTATTCAATGTTAATTGCAGTTTTTTTTTCCATTTATCAAATGTTTTGTTGTATGGTGACGAATTGTTTACGTTTGACTTTGGTGCAGAGAAAACGTGATCCAACGGAAGAGTTCGGATTTAATTTGCATGCCGAAAAGAATCGAGGCCATTTTGTTGGAGCTGTTGATAAAAATGGTATCGGTGAACGAGCTGGTTTACAAATGGGACAACGAATTGTGGGTGTTAATGGTCAGCTCATTTACCCAAGTACTGCTCACAAGGTGTATAATTTTAACATTATTATAGAAATTCTAAATGATTGAACTGTGTGATGGTATCTTGTTACTTAATGTACATTTACAAATTTATTTCGGTATTTGAATTGTTTGCTAGTCATTATATGACGGAGAATTTTTGCTTTTGATAATCACATTCAGTTTCATTCAATATTTCTGCACAGGTGCATTAACTTAAAAAAACTTAGTCTAAGATGGGAGTCTTTAGGTTTATATTTTCTTCGGAAATTGTAATTTCGCATAATTTGTCACGGAAATAAGTTCGACAAACTGATTATTTTCGTAAAAACGCTCTAAAAGTTAAAATTTTCCAGGAAGTTGTATCTTTAATAAAAAAGAATCCATTACGAACCGAGCTGCTAGTTGCATCAGAGGAAATTGATCAGTGGTACACTGAAAATCACATGGAATATTCATTCGGTCGAGCAGATCTGTATAATTTCGAGAATGGTTCATCCGTAAGTTTTTGTTTTTAAATTTTATATCTGTTAATAGTATCTTTGACTATATTCCTGAAAATGCGTGAGATAAAGCCAAATTGTCTAAAGCTTCGAGAAAACTACCAGAAATTGGGGAAAATAAAAATCTTTTTTGTTTTCCTTGTATTCCTTTTGAATTCCATTAGATGAATCGATGCTGTTGAAAGAAAGGAATTTTCTACTGGTTTGATTCCGAAAATAAGTTCTTTGAGTTTTTTGTTGAGTTATGTTATACATTGATTCATTAGATCCGTGACATGGTTTTTTTGTTGGAATTCTCCCTGAAGTAAATATCACACTGTATTCGAATAATAGATCAAGAAATGTGTTCATTATTGAAAGCAGCTACCTCTCCATGATCGTCGCGTTTATTTTTTTTTGCATTAATCATGTTTAAGCATGGAATATCGAAGACTTATCCTATCTTGTGATTTGAAAGCAAAACAACGCGATTATATGCATTTTCTTTGCTTTCAAGCAGATATGTTCACTATCAAAAGATATTGTGCACATGTGATTGATGGTATTCTCTCCATGATGCTTAATTGAGTTCTGTTTTATAAGTAATATTTCTATCATGACTCATTCATTATTTTGTCCTATTTTCCCCCTCAGATTTTTTTATCTGATTTATATTTATAGAGCTAGTTAGTTAAGCTGACTAGATTTTTTTCTAAATCTAGTTTGTTGTCTTTTTGTCTTTAGATTTTCATTTTCTCTCCTGTCTTCTCTGTGGAAAAACAAATCTAACTTTGTTTTAACTCTTCATCTCAAATATTTTAAATGAGTTATCTGTTTTGAAGGATAGTGATGTGATGCAGTATTCCACTAGTACTGTCCTCAACTTTGTTGTATCGTTTGATTGTTTTTATATTTATCTAAAATTGTCTTGAACATATGCACAAAACGATCACCCGATCTTTTCTTTTTTTTTTTTGCTGGAAGTATAAGATGCTGAATTCAATATGGAAGACAAAAGTTTGCAACCTGTTCTGAATCATAATTCATTTCAGTAATCAATATTTAATGAAATACTTCATTTTTTGCAGACACTTCTTATGTTACGTACCGTATAACTTAATTATTTCTTATGCTCAATAGATATGTAATACCTTTAGTCACGAACAAGGAAATCGGCAGATATTATGTTTCCAGATCTTTCAGCTACTTAGAAAAGATTTTGTAACGTATCATGTATTTTTATACTTTCATATTATCTATACCATCATATTTTTTTCAAAACCCTATTCCCTGTTTGGTTTCATTTCTTCTGTAATGTCGTTTGACGATATTAAAGATGATGGATTTAAGCATTCATTTAAATCGGCTCCGAATGTTCTCTGAAGAAATAATGTTATCTGAAGCTCTCTACATCATCTTTACATGTTATAGAAAGTAGTAAATGTGTAGCTTCGTGCTGTTTTTCTTTATTTCAGTATTTTAAGGATTTCGCCTTTGCAAATTGTCATCGGCATTTGCAGTCACTCTTAACATTAACTGTCCTCTCGTGAGTATTGTTTTACTTTTCATTTTGAGAATTTGTTCATCACAATTTTCACTATGCTTTTTTCGCCATCAATTTTACACTGCCAATTTTTGCTGTTGATCTGGCATTAGTTTCTTATATAACCTTTTCCATTTACTTTCAGTGTTATGTAATAGATTCTGTGCTTTTAGATTCTGTGCTTTTAACTTTTGGGACCTCTATTGAGTAAATCGAATGAAAAAAAGTTAAATACATGATTCATTTGAAATACGTTTGCAATTAATTGTTCAAACCACTAATCATAACTATATAATAACTAATTTAACCGTCTTTCTAAGATTCTCTCATAATAAATTTTAGCCGTATGTAATGCATCACTACGGAGCTTAAATACTAAGCCTGCTATGTACTATTTTTTTTTTTGGCTCCTATGTTTTTTCGCGCTATTTATAGCTTTTTTAAATATCTCGCGATCTCAGTAAATAGTTATATTGTTAGTTGTTTTACAGTCCCTTTATATCCTATAAGTAAATCACATTTTGACAGTGGTTATTAGGTTTTGCTGTCATAAAAAAAAAATATGTCATTAAAATATAGCTGCAATTAAAATAATTCCATCAAGATACTATTGCATGAAATATTGTATGTAGAGTAATGAACAGTTTTAGAACTGAAATGACAAATGCTAAATTGCGTATGGCCGTCGCCTTTAATTGATATTTTTTAAATCACAATCATTGTTAGCTACAGTGCATGCATTATGTTAGCAACTGAAAGAGTTGTAAAAGGAAGTCCTGTGAATAGTCTAATCATTCTTTGGTCATGTAAGTATTTAGAGGCGTCGTGTTTCCATAAATCAATTCTCTTATCCTTGTTTCTTTACTTTTTTCGTCTCCTTGTCACCGTATATATTCCTTTGATTTGTGCATATCGGGGTTTTCTTTTTTCTGAAAGTCTATAATTTTTGTGCTCGCGGAAAGTTTATTTGGTATGATTTTCTTAGACGTAAAGAATTAAGCAGCTAACTTCAGTGTTCTTAAGTTATTCGTAAGCTTTTTATGTGCTTTTTATGCATAAATGTAATGTTGAAATAAATTTTAAAAATGTAGATTTCTTAGTGATTTGTTTCTCTACACTGAATAAATAGTTTAGCAAACTATTTTTTTTTTTTTTTTTTTTAGGGGGGGTCTGTTATTTCAGACAGTGTGATTCTTTAGGATATCTCTGTTCACTTCCTGTTATATGGGATTAATTGCTGTAATCTCAAGATATGATTTGTATGGTTCCTACTGCTAGGTAAATTAAAACAAATGGTTAATTCGCTGGTACTATGTAGTAGAAACTGTATTGCTTGGATTCCGAGCATTCCGTACTTTTTTTTTGCAGTTGGCAACCATGCTCCTTTTAAGATGCCGAGGTTTTGCTATATATTTCTTGCTATGGCATCATCGAATAGAGATATTCTAGATGCTTTGAAATTACGTTGCATAGTTAGTGTGGCGATAGTCTAATCACTTTTTATGACAAACGCCTTTTGATCTTGAAAATCTAAAGCATGTAAATAGTCTAAGAAATATTTTATTTAGTCTACTGAAAAATTTAGTATAAATAAATATGAAGTCCTCGTGACATAATCATCTTTTTCTGTTTTTATAGGACGAAAACGAATTTTCCTTTATATCAATTAGTTTCGCCCATAAATCTGGGGATGGAATATTACAAATGAAGTTGTTATCGCAGAATTGGGAATAAGGAATGTCTGTATGTACTAGTGATGTGCTTTTGCTTTTCACTGACTTTCCAATACCTTATAGGATTTAAAATATCTATGTAACCCAATATTCTCCGATTTTTTCAAACCATTGGAATTTTCATGCGTTTCAGCCGTCGAATGAAGCAAAGATGTTTGGCGAGCAATTCATCAATTCCAGTGTAAGTACGTTCAAATTCTACTATGGATAAGGATGAGTAGTGTTCAGCGATTAATGATCAGTTTATGGGAATTTTCGATTAATGGCTGCAACTAATCTTATGTACCTGATATGTATAATACTAATTGCATGTTGCAAACTTTAAAAAAAAAACCGCTGTACGGTGAAATACACTTTCGTACTATCATCTATATCCTCTTAAAATGATATCCAACGTTGAAGTTTTTCGTTTATTTCTCAGATGGTTTTTCTTTTTTTTTTTCCCCCCCCCCCCCCCCCCCTTTTTTTTTTTTTTCCCCCCCCCCCCCCCCTCTTTTTTTTTTTTTATTTCATTTAAATATTAGAGGAACACAACTCAAAAGGTTCGAAAGGAAGTTAACGCAAGATTTGTTGCTAGCATCATCTGGATTTGATGAGTAAACAAAGAAAGCAGTGAAAATTGCGGTATATGATGATAGATGCAGCGCGAGGATGAATTACTGAAAGAATTACAGCCATACTATTCAGATAATTAAAACGATATTCTAGCAAAAGTGAGAAATATGAGGCATCTCATTTTTTAGATGCGACCCATTTGTTTGAATTTACTTTTGTTAGCTATGCAATAAAAAAAAGTAGTCATTGCTTGGTCTTCTATCACACTTTCAACTAAAGAACTTTGGACTTTGTGTCGATTTTGTTAATATAGATATTTCTTAAATAGCTGATACTTAATTTTTATTCTTGATAGTTTCTCATGTATATTATGGAGTCTTAACAGTTCTCGTTTTATCGTTTCTTTAATTGTGCGGAAAAAGTACATTTTTTTAAAACGTTACTTTGTTCCGGTGAAATTTTGCTTATTTAGTGAAAGAATATTGCACGCCAGTGGCTGCTTCGTTTTGAAGATATTTGCAGGAGAAAATTCTGCACTATTTTCCACTTTTTTTTCTTTTTTTTTTTCATATTCCGCCTTTTCCCGCCATTGTAGTAAGATTTGTCCTTATGACGAAAATTTCAATTATTTTCGGATCTGGCTGTGCTACCAAGTCCAAACGATTCGCCTGACTTTTTTTTTTTTTTCAAAAAGCACTGATATTTATGGATTTTACTGTTTTGACTTCTAAAATTTCGTATACAAACATTTTTTTGTTTTTAATTGCAAATTAATTTACCCGACGAACGCTGCAAATTGTCAAGAGACCAGCACTTCTAAATTTCGATTCTGAAGTTTTCCTCTAAAAAGTCATCTTTGCATGCATGCTTTCTACGAGCTTATTGTGATGCATGAATTTCGTAAAATATCGAAATATTTTAGAAGTAACTGAAGATATGTTTTTTTTAACTGGAAGGGAGCTTTATAATATAAAGTTTGTTGTTTATTCGTATTGTTGAGCCAAGAAAATAATGTTGATACTAGATTGGTATTTCATAATTTTGTTGAATTCCAGATAAATTAATTTGCTAGGATATAGTGGCTGAAGTGAGTGTGGAGAATTCCACAATTTGCAAGTCTGTAAAATCGAGTTATCTGACAGGTGTTTCATTTACTTCAGAAAAATGTTTCACCGAATTCAAAAAAGAAGATCACTGCATCGGTAGCTCCGTTAAAA
The DNA here is from genome assembly GCA_000499405.2 of Onchocerca volvulus. Taxonomy (NCBI): domain Eukaryota; kingdom Metazoa; phylum Nematoda; class Chromadorea; order Rhabditida; family Onchocercidae; genus Onchocerca; species Onchocerca volvulus. The sequence goes on from HG738138.1 coordinate 6,429,660, forward strand.
CAAGAACCAGATTTGCCTGATCAAGATGAAGCTGAGAAGTTTGGGAGAAACGACAAAATGGATAAAAATGGTTCGTGAAAATCTTGCATCTCTGAAATTATGTATTTCATGACATCCATTTTGGTAATCTTGTGGCTCTTTGTATAGTAAAAACTATATTTGATGAGTTCCACTGATGGGAATTTCCAAACGGTCATTTATATTTGCATTACTGTCTGGAAAAAAGTCTTAACTGAACATGGTATCCACGCTTCGGCAATATCCAGTTTGTTGTCTTTAGTGTTGCATTACACTTGATATTTTGGCTCTGTGTCATTAAATAAGGGCAGGCTATTGTCTGTGAGTGTTAGAAAAACATAAGAGTAGGAGATTAATTTTGAGGATTTTTTTGTTAAAAGATTTGTACAATATTGGCGATGTTCATGTCGTTTGTCTTGAATTTTGATGTGTTCTGGAAAATCTGAGCTTCTGCTCAAAAGTTCAAACTCTTCAGTACTTTTTGACACTGTTAGAACTTTTCAGTTTCAGGAATACCTGATATATTTAAGCTGAGTGCAAGTGAAGCACGCAGTCGACTGGTGAGTCGTAAGAAGGATCCTCGACGTGACTCTCAAATGAGTTTGAAAGAAAAATATAAGCTAGTTTCCAATATGTGATACGTTTTTTCACCATCTGTTCTATTCATACATGATTTCTTGATTTTTTAAAATGGATTAAAAGCAGCGAAAACAGTTATGCTTAGGAGACAATTTGAGCATGTTTTATGATTTATCGCGTAATCAGTTCTGTTTTCAAATCTGTTACTAGTCATTTGATTTCATTTATCCCTATCCTTCAATTTTTGTTGTGTCACATATTTAGCGCTTTACTCTTTTATCGTTGCTAAAATTTAAACGCTCTATAAAAGTTTTGCAGCGCTGTTCCTTGTTTGCTGTTGAATATCTTTTAGCTATATAGATGTATTTGTATTAATCGTATTAGTCAAGCGCTGTTGAAGCATAGATTCGAAAAGATATTGCAATCATCTCGGTGAATATTTTGTTCTGATATATCTTGCTGTTGAATTGTTTTGGGAGAGAGGAGGAGAGAAATTATAATCAAATTCGCAAAATCCTTTTTGATCTTGTTCATTGACAGCTGCATTTTGACGATTAAGTTGTAAAGTTCATAGTCGAAAGATTTCAGAAGTAACAGCTGTATATTCTACAGAATATGCCACCATATTGCCTTATGACTCATCCTCAAGACCAACTCTTTTATGTAATTATTTCTAATATATTCAAGTTTATTGCTATTTTATTTGTCTTAATTGTTATTCTTTACTACTTGTCGCTTTTACCGACTTATAAATTTCTTTAACTTCACCATCTTACACTATCAATATTGCAATTTCTTTGTCATAGTTTTGCTGAACGTTTCCAAATCAGGATTTTCAGTTATTACATGCACGCATATACTGCTGAAATGAATTTCTCGAGCAAATTTATTTACTAGTATTTAAAATTTTTTTAGCATTTCTAGAAAAAAAAAAAAATTACAGACAAAAGTTTGAGTGTTTCTAAAAAAAGTACGGATAGAATTAAAGTATGGGTGTTCACCGATAATGCATTGTGGTGCCTCGTTAAGTACTTCCTCCTATCATCATTCGATAGCACTAATTACGAGAAATAGGCGAAACCGTGTATATTCCAAGGTTTTTCTCATACAGATAAATGACACTAGTAGGGTATGGATTTGTAAAGTAGAGCAAGGTGATGCTTACTGTATCTTTTACTCCGATCGCGGATGTGATGTGACATTTGGCATTCAATCTTATAAATGTTTTCAGCGTAACAATTGGGAGTTAAAAGAAGAGTCTGGAATGTAAGAAATGTGCATTTCTGAGCCAACGCTGGATGGTCTTGTCCTTAGCAAGTTATGTATCATTAGCTCATGGTAGCGTAATGTTTATGCAAAGTTAGTCCAATTCGACTATTTCTGGTCATAAATTCTAAATTTAATCTGTTTATTCTTTTAAATTCACACTGTTAGCATATGTTCTGCATGAGGAAGTTTTAAGAGAAGTTTTCGCTCATATTTCTCTTTTTTTTCTTTTTTAAATAATTGAACCGCTACAATGAGAATTGGCTTTTCTTGATGTGTTGAGTATTACTGCAAGTGCAGTTAGCGTCTCCATCAAGAAAAAGTATTACTGAGATGAAGAAATTAGTAATAAGCGACTCCACATCATTGGAGAATCAGCTGTAAAATATATCCTGAATTGTGATTCGAGTGGTGCTTCCATGAATGGCCAATAATTAAATGGATCTGCGATTCTAGCCAAAATGTCTGATTGAGTAGTGCTGCGGCAGCAGTGCCAAGCTCAATTATATCAAACCCAGTTATACATTATCATTGGTCAGTTTGTATCTTGCCAGGTTCGGGCTCAGGCTCAACCCACTACATTCATGTCATCTTTCTCATCGTCATCATCATCATCATCTACTTTACCGGTCATATCCCCCTATCTGCTATCTTTATTACAGCAAGCTTCCTTGTGGCCACCTATTCTGATTCCAACACCGGCTCGAAAATCCACAAGTTCGTATACCGTTCGGGATATCTTGTCCAACAATTCATCAGTAACACAAGTGCACTCTGAAGGCATGCCATTTCCACTTTGTATTTTTTAAAACTTATTCGGCGCAAACTTACTGAGGGTCAGTTTATATTGACTTTTATCCTCCACTGGAGGTTTTGACGAGATCACATACTTTTGGGCCACAGTTTTGTCCCGTAACTAAGGTCCTTGATTAATCAGTTTATTGTTTCAGATCGTAAATATTTAATATTTTCAATCTTTTGTTGCCAAAACTGCATTTTCTAGAAAAATATAAATGCATTGATAAGAGCTTGGAGTCAGTCCGAATTCAAACTGGTTTCAATAAACCACAAAAAAAAAAGAAAGCGCGAACAACATTCACTGGCCGACAAATTTTTGAATTAGAGAAACAATTTGAAACGAAGAAATATTTATCATCCAGTGAACGGGGTGAACTTGCTAAGCTACTCAATGTAACCGAAACGCAGGTATTATTCTTTTTCTTTGATTTACGAGAAAAAAGAAAAAAAAAATTGCGTTTTTATAACTTGTTGAAGTTAAAAAAACATCTATCCATTACCTCAGATTGTTAAATAGAAGAATGGAAATAACTATTTTTTGAGAAGTCAGAGACTCATTTTCCTTTTTTCGATAAAACTGTCAACTTCATTGGGGCAGTTTGGACTTACAAGATGGTCTGGTTAGGAAGATGAGTAAAAGAAATAGGATTTCTTTCGTAATTTATTATGTTAAAATTTTAAACAAAAAGCAATTACTAAAATTTTATTTTTCGTTTATGCTGCAGTCTCATTTGATCTAGACTATGTAAAAAATACTTCATCCTTTATTACTGTTCGCTTTACTGTTCATCTCTTTTCTGTTCATTTGTTTTCAATAACTTTTTGAAATCCCGTTTACTTCGTTTGCAACGATAATTATTTTGCGTATATTAGTTTAGAAAATTAAATCAGTAATTTAATTCTACAGAACTTTAATGGATTGTTTTCATTTGATATGCCACTAACTTGTAACATTATCAGTTCGGCCACCATCATGATGGCAAATCTTTTAAATTATTTCATTGTTTAACAGAAATAAGTTTTGAGAAAACAAATAATAAGGGCTTAGTAGTAATGATCAATATCTATTTAGGTGAAGATCTGGTTTCAAAATCGGCGAACAAAATGGAAGAAAAATGAAATAGAGAAAAATACGATAGTTGAAGACTGTATTGTTCAGAATGACTGTCAGCATCATAATACTGCATGAAATCTTCTTTAAATATAATATTCGCTTTTTTGTAAGCAGGAAAAAAAAAGAAAGAAATTTGTAAATTCAGCTTTTTTTCTTTTTGTGGGAAATGGAAATAGAAGCAATGGCAAAATATTAATTTGTCCACAGAGGAGCACTGGGCAACGGATTGAAAAATGTGGTGTATGTGATGTGTTGTCACATTTCAGTATAAAATTGTCAACAGATTATTTGGAACTACTTGCATTGGTTGGAACTCCCAAAAGTAATTTTGAATAGAATCGGAATATAAATTAACGTTTTATTTGCTAATGATGCTTCCTTCAAATGCCAAAAATACATTTCTAAATTGGCTCCAATCAATACTCAGTTCGAAACGACTACAATAGCTAACTTTTTTGTTGACAAATGAATTCACCACTCGTTCTTATCATCTTTGATCCATGACCAGAAAAAAAATCAAAACTGCAATTGCATTACTTTTGTTGCTACTGTAAAATTTATCGCTTTGTAGGTTCAATTGATTTTTCTGTAGAACTGCAATTTTTCGACACTTATCCAGATGGATTCTATAAATCACTGAAACATAAAGTCTATAAATTTGACTACAATATTCTTCAAGTTTCATAGATGTATCTTGGAATTTTGAAGCACACTATTTTGATCTTCACCCAGGAATCCGTATTTTTTTAACAAATGAGGAACTAAAGAGGTGAAATTAAAGAAGAGATGTGAATGTTCGGAGTTTTGGAGTCTTATTGCTCGGATTATAAACCCAAAAATGACTTAAGCAAGAACTGATTCTTCAATTCTTACTTACAGTTGATTTTGAGCTTGTAAGAATGGATTTTTCATTATTATTGACTGCTTATAAGATATTTTGGACCAGCTGAAATCTCACAGCTAATTAAAACAGTATGCTTCCTCTCTGCTGCAATTGATTCATTGACTGTTGCAATTGATATTAGCTTTTTAGACATTCAAGCAAACTAATGGGTATTGATTGTTACAGATTTTATCAAAACACTATTTTCATGACAAAAAAGGCCAGAAAAAAAAACATAATTATTGGGTTCACTTTTCTTACCTTTCTCAATACTATCGTTGTTTACTTACTGAAATGGCGAAATTACAAGTGATATTGCAAATGGAAATTTTGACGATTAAATTATTATGACGTAATTCATACTGTTGATGATAACGAGATACAGAAAAAGCTTATAAATTATATGTTTTTCTCAAATATTAGTTCTGATACTCTGAATCTCTTCAGCACTTTTTATGATTTTAAATCGAAATGAGAATCATCATATAAGATAATGATATTGATTCGCCTCAACAATCCCATTAATAGAATTGTTGAGCTTCATACCTTATCGACAGCAGTTAGTTATTACTACCAGAACATCGAGAAACTAATTCAAAATGCAAATGATAACAACTAACTGATACAGTTTAGAACTAATTTATCACTAATTTTGAACTTTGGAGGAGAAAAGTGGGATATCTTTAAAACGACACCATGTTGTTATATTTGTTCGACATGGTTCCGTCAACCAAAGATACCATTCGCCTTCTTTCTGGTCGCGATATTTTCCATATGTGTAATATTTTTTACACAGAGGATTATTCTGAGGTGATTTGACCAAAACCTGCAAAACGTAAATCCGTAAGGAATTCATTTATTGATAAGCCATTTTATACTTGGCTTTTTAAATTATTGCTAAAGTTTTTCAACTTGCTCACTTGGCACTCTTCCACCTTATTTGTCACAATTAGAAGTCATTTGAAAATAACACCTTCATATAACTTCTATGCAGTGACTGAGATTGCTGGAATATTAAGTGGAATTAAGAAACTGGAAGATACTAACGCATAATTGAAAAAGAAAATGGAAAAATAACGATGGATTTTTTGAAGTGTTATCGATAATACCCAGTAAGCGGCTTTTTCAACGAAAGAGATTCAGAATCGATTAAAGTAATTAAGTAATAATTAATCAAAAGGCAAAGAAAAAGTTAAATCAGAAGAGCAAATAAGAAAAGAATTTAAGAGTTACGGAAAGATTGAACTCGGATTCACAACCAATAGGGCATGCTAGTCTTGTTGTGGAATTTCGTGCCAGTGTATTCCAATCATTGACCGTCATCGCTTCGCGGCGGCACTTGTATTTACTAGGATCTCGAGGTATTTTGGCATTTCGTGCTATCAACGTGCATTGATCTGGTGGTCCCTGCTCATTTGTCGTTGTGCAGTCGATCGTTCGTTCTTCTGAAATTGAAACATGCTTTTCAGGTGTTCACTAATGATTTAGAGAAGATAACTAATTAGCAAATAGAATTCCTTTTACTCGGATTCTTTGATAGAATCTTTGATTTAATTTATTATAATAATGTGATTTTCATTTGTTGAATGCAGGAAGTAACAGCTGCAAATTTTTGTAGGATTTTATTCTATTTGGTAAAAATGAAAAAGATGAAACATTTTTTTTTTTTGTGCAGTTTGTTTTGAATATTAGAGGATCTCCTGAAGGTAAATATATTTATGTGGAGAAATTCGGAAAGCTTTTACACATATTTTTCCAGGTAAGATCAAAATCCATGTGCAATGTTTTCTTTTCAACTGATTCTCCGTGCAACAAAAGACTAATGTACAGCAATTGTATAAACGAATGTTTTATGTGTTTCAAACAAAAATTTTTCAAAAAACAAACCCCATCGTGGCCATCGAAAATTTTCCAGAATTTCTCTCTTATTTTGTCCGTTGACCGTCACATATGTTATTATTAAAATAAAGTACCATGTTGCTGACATCTTGAGAGATATGCAACTGTTTGGATTGTTTCCTGCAAAATGATGCAGCTTTGCAGTGAATCTTAATAAAATTCATTAGGAAGTTATGAAATAGCAGACTAACTGATTACTTTTCGTTATGCGCTGGTAATTGATGATGAGAAAAATTAAAATGTTATTTCAACGGATCGGTTAAATTCACCAAAGGAAGTTGAATACTTCGATAATCGTCAAGTAGTGGCGCTCCAGAAGATCCTTTTATGGTGACTGTGGTTACCAGTTATCAGAATCGGATGTCAATGTGGTAGAGCACGAATGTTGAATACTGGTTTCGTCCTAAGATACTCGACGAGATTGATCCGAAAGACGCACCAAAATCGCCACTGAAAAAACTCCAAACATATTTCATAAATTAGTTGAAATAAATCTGCGATAATTAACTTCCTAGCTTATGTAAAAATGACTTGATTACAACTGAATAATTTTCTCATCACAACTTAGCCATCAAGCTTATCGACCAACTTTTACAAAAAAGAATTTAATTGGAAGCTTTCCATAAATGCTATGTTAAAAAATAAGAATTAGTGAATAATAAACTTATTTTCTAACTAATATTGCGACGAAAATTGTGACAAAAATTTTGTCTCGGAGCTACAACAACTCCAAAGCTATCAAACAAAATTTAAAAAGTTCACTTTGATCAATAAAGAAGCTTTTTCTTGAATAATTATTTTGTGGAAACATGCTTGCTAGTGTTGTTTATTCATTTGCAGTACTGCTTTATCAACGAAGTTGATATAATATTAAATTTCTCAACATATCTAATAATCGATCATCGATAATTATAGCAGCAGAGATAATCAGCTAATTACTCTTCCGGTGTAAATAAAATAAGTTAAAAATCATTTCTATTCGATGATTCTTAAAGTTCGTATTCGAAAATCACAGTATGTGATTTTGCAATCAAGGATTATGGCTAAAGAAAATAGTATTGGAGCGTTTATTAAGATTTTTCGGTATGAGAAATTTTTTTGCCGACTTACAAGCAACAACCAATTAGTGTTTATCTCCTTTCGAAAAGATTTAACAAGTTTTTCTTTGAATTTCTTTGCGTGATACTTTCACTAATTTTGTTGAACAGGTTTTGACTGTGTAAATCAAATTTAACTCATCGATATTGCTATGATTGAAAAATATGTATGACAAAGGAGGGACGATTTAGTAATACATGAGAGTTTCGGAGATGAAGATCAGACTCTATTGTGCCACGGTTATTCAGTTCAATAACTGTTTGCTCAACGACAATATGGTTATTGTTGAGAGACAGAAAAGCATATCTGTTTGTCCTTATCAAATCAGATATCTGGAAAAGCCAATGAACCATGATCGCTTCATCGGGGTAGCTTAAGAAAGGAAAGCACCTGGATTAACGCGTCCCTGATTATCCTATTTTGGTCGATCTATTTATCGCTTCAGTTGCATCATTTGCAATCATTAAATATGCTAGCAAACGAAATCAACTTTTCATTTCTGATTTCACTCTTTTCCATTTGACATTTTACAGTCATAAAGCAACAGAGTGATAATGGCTATATTATGAGCAACTTCGTACTTCTAATATGAATGGTTGCTATTTTTTCGTAAGATCCCTTGTCATAAGCATAACTGATGATGAAACATGATGTAATGATCGAAGCAGCAATAAATGCGGCGAAAATTGTGAACTTACTAACATCGATAATAATATTTCTTATTATTTCAAGATCATTTATACTTGTGAAGACTTTTTGACGTCTTTGGATTCTGCGAAAACTTTTGTAAACAAAATCTACAATTCTTGCCGTGCATTATGCAGATTATCGTAATTTCAACTTTCTGCGAACAGCTGTAGATTCATGTTTGATTGTTCAATTGCGAACCACTTAACTGAAGCTATTCTCTCTCTTTTCTTCCCTCTCTGTTTCTCTTTATCATAGTTTTTCTGTTTCAACACCATCCGAGCCTCTGATTGTTGTTTTGAAAACAATAAGCGACTTTAACAGATGTTTTTTCCGAGTTTTATTTAGCCAACCCATCCTAGCTCTTTCAATATTGATGAAATGAACCGTCTCTTAAAATCCGTTTACCTTCTAAATACCTTTTAAGTTCTTCGCTGCTACACAGATACAAAAAAAAGGACTTTAAAAAAAGCAGTATATTTACTTACCAGTGAATTTAAATTAAGGAAAGTTAGCAACAATGACGGATATAGGAAAACACTTCAAATTTTTTATGGAAGGCTTGTGAATTAAATATTAATTATCGATTATAGCTTTCCAAGAGTATTACTTTATCACAGATTATGAAATGGACCGCAAAAATTCGGTTAATACCTGGAAAATATCCAGATAGATGCTCGATTGTTGATGGACATAGGACACGAGTGAAATAATGACGCTTGTTTTGAGATATTTATAATAAGCTACGACTCCAGTTGTTGTAGAGGAATATCAAAATTTTTCCTATAATTAATGATTAATGTATTTATTTAACGACAAGTATATATGCCGGTATGCTGGTGAATTATACTCATGTTACGGCGATATTCATTTTTCTATCTTCACAATTAGTTACTTTATTTCTTTCGAAACAAAGTTTTTTTCATTTTTATTTCCTCTTTTATTCGATAACATAATGATATCAAATAAATATTATATAACCTTTTCGGGATTTTGATGTATCTCCATTGTAAGTTCGATTTCAAATTATTCACAAACTGGGATAAGTTCTTTTGTAGATTTAGGAAATTAGTGAAAGTGAAATATTTTACTGAATACAAAAAGTGTATTTCTATTCCTGCTAGATGTTCCTTCAATCGATTTTTTGCTACATGCTCATTCCCTGAAATTGAGCAAACTACAAAAAGCTAAAATAACATGAATCCTTCATTTACTGATATTCTTATCATTAATTTTGCTTGACAAAGTTGGTCGTTGAAAGATAGCGGAAAGGTTATGATTATCCTGCAGTAAAGGCAAAGAAAATCTATACTTTATAATTCTATATGTCCAGTCCTGATACTCCGTTTCGATTGTCTGGTAATATAATTCCATCATGTTTCTTATCTGCAATTATCAATTGTCAAGAAATGCTCTGTCTTTATATTAAATAATACACTTCACCTATCTTCTGGAAAGAAACTTATACGAATTGGAATGGACTTTTTTTTAATTCCACATCTGAAGTAACAAATCCATATTTCGTTGCTTAAATTATGATCAAGACAGATCGAAGCAAAGGGCAATATACTTCAATTACATGTTGCCTGATAGTTGGTTCAATCAACGAAACATTCCTACAAAACACGAATATTAATTGCTGTTTAGGAACAGCTCTAAACTGAATAAACAAACCGCAAATTAGCAAAAAATTATTTTAACTACCAAGTTGATTATCCTTTTCATTCCCAAAGAATTTTGCCATATTGTTCTGATATCATTTGCTGGATAGATTGGAAAGAGTGCTAATTTCATGTGATAACATTTTTCTTAAAAAAGTGCAGTGTGATGCCGCCAGTAAACAACTGGAGTGAAAGAAAAGCTCGGACAGTGAGTTAACATCTATTCTTCCATAAGATAACAAAAAAACCAATTTTATTGTTTTCAAGTTTCCACTCGAAAAAGTATAAATGAATAATGCTAACTAATCAGCTTATTTTCAAAGAAAAAAGCAATAGCACAATGAAAACAGCAAATTTCTGCAAACAAATGTATGATTCGCTTACCAGAGATCAAATTATCACTAAATTAGTACAATGAAACTTACTAATTGGATATTTAAAGAGAGGATTATTGTAAATAATTTTCTTCTTATGTCTTGCATGTCATCGATGATCTTATTCAATCTTGGTTTAAGAAATAATTCCTCAAACCAGTTATTGCGAACTTTATTTTATCCCTTGCAATAAGTTCGGTTTCTGATTACTCTGAATGATTACAAAATGTTGAGGTAAATACACTGCATTGGAATGTTAAAATTAATGCGGATCACTATTTATTATAATTTGAAACTGCGGTGTTCTGTGTTTTAAGGAAGCCATCTATCCATCTTCTGTTGTGCTATCAATATTTTTAAAGAATCAGTCAAGTTCAGTCCGTGGTAGCAACCTGGACAGAGATGAGCACGTCGAACGGATGCAATAATTCTGCCTTCAGTGATATGCTGAATTAGCATTCAAATGGCAATTAATTATACATTGTCGCTTAGTGTCTCGAATTAACTAATCCTGCTTTTCGAGAGAAAATTTTCTCGATTTCAAACCATCATCCTAACGTCACTCAAATCGTCTCATTTCTCCTTAATTGATTTACTGTGCATTTATGTGTGCCTATTTGCATGCATATATGTGTTTATTACACATCGGAAATGCAGATATGCTTGCATGTATAAAAACATGCATGCACATCCGTTTCGTACACTTCCACATACATCATACAAGATAATATCGCTAACCGGAAATTGTTTAAGCAACATGATAGATGTTTTCGCTCTGCTAGGATTTTGCACTATCTGAACATCTGAGAACATAAACATCAAAACACTGTACGCAACCGTCGTTTCCTCCTTTGGATTTTTTTATTGATTTCCAGTCTTGATATTTTGATTTTTTCAGGGAATGACTATTTTTTTTGTTAATTAGCTTACTTTCTGGATATCATATCCTTGTTTACGGTTTCTCTGCTTATTGCTTTACTATTTGATCAAAAGACCTTCAATATAGATTATAGGATACTGAAATCTAGCTAAGTATCGCAAATAACATTATTTTACTGGAGTAATTAAGTTTTATTGCAAATGTTTCTGAACTTTGTTTAATTGTTCACTATTGACACCTTAATCAACAGTTGCTAAATATATTTAGCAGCATAAATTAGGAGTCATTTACATTTTTTCTCAGTTGGCAATTAATGCATTCCTATTCCATTAAATTATGTTAGAAGAGGACCTGGAAATTGATTTAGACTTCTTACTATGTATACACAAACTTAAAGCATTTTTCATCGTAACTTCTTGGGGATCCCATGTTACGGAAGACTACTTATGAACTTTAATTTTTATGAAACTTGCCGATCAACACTCATTTCTCGGTGTTGGAGCAATTACGCGCAAACGCTACGCCAAACGTGCTTACTGTCTTCACGTTCCTGAAGGTAATTTACGATTCCAGTTTTTTGAATTGTTTAGCATAAGACATTTACTGTTCACACTGTTGATAATCACGCCTTTTTTCCTTTAAACGGTACTTTTTCATTTACATTATTGCAATTACTACCTGCTATAATCATTAGAAATTGACTATTTAAATATTTATGCATCCAATTGATATCGAAGAATAAGTGATGAAGTTTATTATTGCACATATTTCTTTTCATAACAGTTTTTTCATTCTTTGATAATTTGCAAGGATGTAAAATGATACCTAAGCCGTAAAATTTTTGCAAATGAAATACAAGCATTCAAAAGAGGATTTATAAATGGTATAGATATGCCAAAATCTGAAATTTTATCACTTCGAAAATGCGACTCTCATTTACGGCTTGAAGACGAATTCATTATTTGGAATAATGGCTAGCTTCGAATCACACTATCGAAGATATTCAGATAGCCACTGTCCACATCAATACAAATTACTAACATCAGGACAAGAGCTACCATCTGTCATTTTGCTTGATCCACCATACATTCTCTTCTCTCTCCTTTTTTCTACTGCTTGCATAATCCAGGTCCCTTCCGTCATATCAATAATTCAAAAAGTAGAAATAGAGAAACAGCAAGATGCAAATGTGTTTATTATTATTTGCAATAAAATCTGAAGCAAATGACCTTCGTTTTCCGAAATTTTAATGATTAGTTTAACAGCAGAAATTTCCTTATCTTTAACTGCTAACTGTCGTGTATACATTGTTTCCTTTAAAAAGCAAAAATTTCTTAAGAAAATCAAGCAAATGCAGTCATACTACAATGATGATAAAAAGTTTCATTAGTAGCTTGTCAGCAAGACCAATAGTCACTGAACACCATTTACGGAATAATATGAAATACAATACTATCTAGACGTGCCGGTTGAAATCATGAAAGGCACTCAGGTAGCAGGATGCAATGGTTCACAATGATCGCTTGCAAAATAGTCATCTTCCGAAAGTTGAATTGTTGCTTCAAAACTAAGCACTTGTTTACTTTAGAAAGAAAAAAGTAATTCTTCAATCCTGAATAAAAAACGAATTAAATTTAAAAATTTAAGGATTTCCGGTAAGAGATATTTGTGTTGCATGCATTGTATGTCATATGAAAGTCGCAAAAAGAAATAACATCTTCGATTTGTGCAACTATTAATAGAAGCACTTTCGAGAACAAAAACAATCAGTTCTAGAAATTTCGACAGCCTTCTCTTCTTAATCTACAATTTCGGGTAATCATTTTTTATTTGAGTGGAAATCTACATAGTAGGTCATTTATTTAGTTAAATCTTTGAACCTTATCATTTTCGTACTATTGGTTCATTTTCAACCTATTTGTTATAAAAAATCTTTATTTTTTTCTATATTTTTTACACCAATCCTCTTAATTTAGCTAATTATGATTATCTGAGACTAACGTGCAGTAGTATGAAACTTTGTTTGCTAGAGGTAATAGATTATTAGTGTTTCTTTTTTTTCTTCTTGCTCTTATTATGCGGCTTTTTAGTTAGATATAGTTTGCGAAGAGCTACAAACCACTAAATGATCAGCATAGTTTAAAGCTAAGTTGCAGCGTACAGGAAACAGCATCTTAGGAATTCTAACTACTAATGCTTATTCAGCTATCCAACATATGACTTTTTCATGCGTTTTATCCGCCTTGCTCAAATGTAGGCTTTTTCTTTTTCAACAAGTCGATGTGTTTGATAACCTATCTTTGTTCTTGTTGATATAATTCCTGAATGAATTGTTTCGGAATTAAATGGATTATCATAGGAAAAAGGATACCCAGTTTATGCTCATCGGCTGTTATCTATATTCCGCAATTTCTTCAAAATTATCTTTTGCATTTTTTTTTCTTTTTTTTTTTAATAAATTCGGCAATACTTAACAAAAATTTTACAATTATTACCAGCATAGGGATGATGGCGATCTATTGAGGATAATCTAAGAAATTTTCGATTCTTTTGAACATAAACTTTGTCTTTTACATTTCTTGAGATACGTGATCATCCATTCTGTAGATAAATTATATTTAGTATAATTTTTTGTAGGTCCATGTTTGAAGTTTAATAGACTTTTAATTAAAAGTTGGTATGAAAGTAAGAGCAGTTGTGAGGGCTGTTAAAGAGATATCATAGAATGAGTGAGGATTTTGCGAATGATAGCGTATGAAAGTTGTAAGAATAACTGAAAAAAGAAAGACATCGTGATTTAAAGAAAAAAAAAAATGAAATTATCTATGTGTTCTAGTCAATAGATTAAGGAACAGTGAAGTAAGCCTAGAGCAGCAGCTTGAAGAGTACATATGGCTAATAAAAAGTAGAAATGTATGTCGAAATTATGAAGATGTAGTAATTAATTAGTCTAGTTTATTCCTTTGAAGTTAGAAAACGGCGTTGAAAAGTAGCGCGAAAATGATTTCTGGATGGATCAAAAAGAAGGAAGAGAATTTCGCTATTGCTTCGTTCCATCCTTTTTTTCGATTTGAAGCTAATGTAGAATAAGTAGCAAAACTGACAGCAAAGAAGCATGAAAAGCTGCGGAGAACAATGTAATTTCACTTACCTAGAAATTTAATTAAATGCTCTATTTAAGCATCTCGTTACAGGCAATTATTCTTTTAACGCATGATTCATACTTTCCATTCATAAAAACTGTCTTATTTCACATAGCTGATATTCGAGCACAAAGGCGATGAATTGAAGGAACGCAGTTTGAAATACGAGGAAGAAATGGGTAAAATGGAATTTTCGTATGCGAAATAATGTTCATTTCAAAATGTAAGGATGCATACTAATGTGATGCTTGCTTGAATGAACTTAGACGCTTCTCCAATTCTATCAGTTTAACTCCAACAATGATGGTTCATCAAGCAAACGAATAAGCATTCGCAAACGCCAACCAAAACGTTGCTACGGCCACATCAATTCATGTGGCCCGTTATGTAGCGTGTGTGTATGTATGTATATATATGCGTTTGCATGTATTATGTATGTGTGTATGTATGCATATATATGTGTGTGTGTGTGTGTATGTGTGTGTTTGCGTGTTAAGTGAACTCATTTCTTTCATCTTTTTGAAAGACCATCGAACACAGTGTAACGAATTCCTAGTAAGTTAACAAATCTTTGACATGTCAATATTTCCTTCGAGTTAGTGCCGACTGGAAACTTAAGCCTCTAATGTCCACTACTCTGCCAACTGTACCTCCCATCTTTAGCATAACAGTTGTGCTTTTTTCTGCTACTTTTTGCTATTTGTAAGTAAAAAAATGTTATATGAATTCCAACGTTATTATCGATATGATAGCATTAATGAACATTTCGCAAAATATATCAATTCTCATAAGATGAAAAACTCATTAATATTACAGAAAATTAGGAAATCGAAAAGAAAAAGCCCCTTTTTTAAGTCTTTTCCTCATCATTGTAATGTTCCAGTTTTTCTTTAAAAATCTAAGCAACTAGAGGAAGCAAAATTGAAACTTAATTAGAGATTTGCTCCCTGCATCTCTTGAACTTCACATATTTCAGAACAGCTGTTATTGAAAATACATCTATTGGTTTTCTTGGAAATCCTTGGAAATCAATCATTTGAATCATTCTTTAAGATATATCAAAAAATTCATAGATTGTACTGTTGGTAATCAGTTATTTAATTCTTTTAGAACAGTACCATAAAGTTACTGAATTCAAAAACCATTGATTACTAAACCTCTTTCTATTCTCCTATCTTCCCATAGTTATCGATTTTAAATTTGAAAATAATCAGAAATTTGCTCAGATAAAATTGGCATACTTTGTGAATGAATAGTTCTCTTATAAATTATTGTTAGGCCTGTCCATTGAACTATCAGTAGAATTGGTGCATTTAAGATTTTTAAGTCAGCTGTCGGTCTGTGTGTTCCGAAAGTCCTTCGATGATAACATATAGTATTTATGCTCAACAGTCAACAATTCTCTTGCACCAATTGCCTCAGCTAACTCAGTAGTATCTTCTTACTGCGCGCGTCCGACCCACCCAAATCCATCTTTGAATTTTCCATTTATTTCTTTTCTAATTGAACTTTTGCACACATTTCTTTATCAATTGCTCTTTTATCTAGAATTCAATTTTTTTTTATTCACAAATATATTTCAATAAATGATGAATTTTCGATATCCGTTAGTCAATTCCTTAAGTGATATTCCTCAACTGACAACTCACCATAATTTGGATCACTGGTTTCCTCAGCTCTTTTCTCTTCTTTTTCATTTTTTTGCACTTAACTTTCTTCCATTCCGTTGTTTTCTTCTACAATCAAGTCAAGAACTATGAAATTCTTCTTGTTTTACCTTCATTATTTCTTTCTCTATATTCTTCAAATTCAAAAAACAATGGCTATGGCGATCGAAGGTGTTAAACTGATTGATTTTGAGATCGTTGTTGGTGTTCATTTGATTTATCGACTGTTTAATAGCATAGATATCGGCTTGGTAGATGCTGATTGGTCGACCATTAAAGCATAACTCAATACAAATTGAACACTGCAAAGTTTCATTTTTATAAAATTTGGGCTGTTAAAGAATTATAAAAATATGACTAGTTTGATTCCCATAACCAATGAAATGTTGCGCTTTTTTTAGAATCAACTATAGTCATTTGCAAAAGTAAAACATAAATGGGGATTATATGGACATGGTGATTTTCTGCAGTTCTTCACATATATGTTCATATTCTTACAATCATTCATGCTTCCTGAATATGTTTATTTCTTATAATCGAAAATCGAAGTAGTGTATTTGCAGAGATTTGGCCTTTGTTATTTGATCGAGTTAGTTTTTCTAAAATCCGCGTGAAGAAGCTCATAATGCGGGAAAAATTTTTATTAATCTTTATCCTTCTAAAATTTTTATAAAGTCTCAAATTAATAAATACGGCAACTTTCTCAATGGGACAGAAAAATTGTATCTGAAAAGAATTTTTGGCTTAGATTTGCTCTTATATTCATCAAAAAATCTGTAACTCTTGGATTCGTGCCTAGAAAATACTTGTTGAAATGTTTGTTTACATTAAATCTTTTCCTAATTTACCTGAATAGCAATTGGGACGTTTATAGAATAAAATCGCTTCGCGATTTGTACCAGTATCAGTTATAAAACAAAAAAGGGATATTGATCAACTATTCCATAAATGGGGATAATTGATCAATATTCCATTTATTTTTACTTTTGCAAAATATTCTGTATGATTAGAATTAGGATGATATGGAGATTAGAGAAAATAACAACTTAAGTTGAACACTCATCTGTACGTAGGCAATAGTACCGATTTATACAGGAAGTTATTAGTTGTCCGTAGTAAAATTGCATATTTTGAATTAAAGAAACGAAGAGAATGGAGTTAGATCATGAAATGCTCATTTGTTGCTTTCATTAATAGCGTCTGAATCATCACCAAGCATTAAATTCTTTCTTGTTACTGAAATCATTTTCTACTTTTTTTTTTCGTATGATGCAAATTATTTATGTGTTAATTTAAATTTTCTGGAAGAATTATGTCATTTGCAGATAACATGATTTGAAAAACACCGTTTGAAGTTTTTTACCTATAGCAATACCAGTTTCTATGAATACGTAAAATCTGAAATCAACTTTGAATAGTGAATGATAAATAAGAAACAGCCTGAACAGTTCGATGATAGCTTATGAAATATCAATCGTGATCATTCCACAAATGAACGATCCATTAAATTCTCGTAAGGTTTAGTAAAGTCTGCTAATAAGTGGGAGTGGGGTACAACCGTAGCAATTCAACACAACATCACTCGTATAGACTTTTTTTCGGATAATATTATACGGAACAATTTTCGTTTATTTCATTCTCTTCGTCATTCTGATAAATGACTTCCGCAGGCTTTTTTTTTTTTTTTTCCTTCCTCATTTAACTATTTTAATGAGTTTCCAACCAAATGTAGAATATTTGTTTTATCCTAGAATTATTAAAAACATGAGTGCAGTATCTTACATTCCCCAAATTAATTCGTAATGTGAAATAAAATCTACTACAACATCCTTCTTCTAAATTTAGGCTAAACCTCAGGAACAATCATTACTTTAAGATTCAGCAAACTGAGAAGGTTCAGATACGTGAAGAAACACACATCGTACGTCATATAATCATACACAATAAACATTTACTCATGTATTTACTTACATTCTGTTCTATTTATAGCATTTCAAGATTTGGGCAATAATTAGTTATTGAAAACTCTGTTGATTATATGACGCTCATGTAACATTCAATTCTTGTCTTTTTATAAAATTCGATACAAGCATTATCAATGTATTTATATTATACGAGTCTATTCAGTGTTTTAAATAACTGACACTTGAGCTATTTTCAATTTCTGATAGTCTATTTCGCAATTTTTTTGGTAAGAGGATTTTTATTTGCAAATTTCTGACTAGTTACAACTGATTTGCAACACATGTTGAGAGTATAACGTCTTTATCAGACTCTGTATCATTTTAATCTTCCCTTTCGGCAACTCACTTTTAGTTTACTTTATCTGATATAAAAATATTCTCTTGTTATAGCGAAGAAATCTGATTTTTTTATTGTTGAAAAGAAACCAGGTGATAAAGTCTTCAATCAACTCTGATTTCCAACAAAGCATAAACAAAACATGACCTTTTATATCGGACCTATTTAGGTATTTATCTGGGCTGTAGTCCTACTTTCTCGGTTTAATATCTGTAAAGAGAAAGCGATTTAAACATATTGTGAATAGATGAAGAGATTGATGCAGAAAGCGTGAGCAATAATTTCCCGACATCAAACTGATGAATAATCAGATAGTTAAATAATAGTTATGCAAATGTTTGTTCTACGCTTCCTTTAAATTTATAGATACCTTGATTCTGTGTGTTACAGATTTTTGTACAACTGCAGTACACAAATGCATCCAGATTTGCGTATTCTTGATCGTAAAATTTTATCAATTTGAAAACTCTTCGGATCCTATTAACGCATTTTATAAAAAACAACATTTTGACGATATATTCCGCAAAACTTAAATAGTGGAAAGTTTTCTTGATAATCAATTTTCTAATATTTTCATGGAAATGTTAATAAGTATTCACGCAAGGACATCACTGTATGTGTGCGTACAATCTATCTTTTTAATTTTTCTTTTTTATTTATTATTTTTAAAATTTCAATAACTTTTGCAATTGAACTTTGATGTTGAGTTAAGGCAAGATTAACGTTATATGACTAGCTGAAGGATGGAAATATTGAGATTAAGTTGTTAGAGAAGTCTAAAAAGCAAATTAGTGCTTGATCAAGTAGAGTTACATAAAGTATCATATTATGTTAACCTGATTTAAGAACAATGACCATTTGATTATTTTGTTTCTGGGAGATAAATGAAAAGACCACAATCTTGACATCACCATAAAACAAGTTAACATAATAACTATGTAATAACAAATTAACATAACAAATTTCATTTGGGAACAAATGATTTCAATCGTAGTAACCGGAATGAGTGCATTCCTAGGAAATTATCTGTTGCGAAGGACTCACAATCATTTTGCGATATTTTTGCCCAACAGTTTTTGTGTTCACAAATGAAATCAGCTTACTGCCTTCGGGAGAAAAAAAGATTTGCTATATCTCCGGTCTAGAATCCCTAATCGTTCTGATCAATAGTTTGTAGCTATCCGATTTGATATTACATCAGTTATCATTGAAACTCAATGAAATAACATGCATATTGATGAATTCATTTTGTATGCCAGCATGCGGCAAGATTTTTTTTTGTTTTGAGTTTGCTTTACCAATTATGAAATAATTGTTTTTACATTAATTTTTCATATTTTGTACTTTATGAAATTATATTATTTATAATATATTTTCCTGAAATTTTTGACCTTTTGGCATTCGATTCGTTTGCAAGTATTCCATAATTAACTCGCAGTAACTGAATTATATCTTTACATTAAGAAAATAACAATGTCTCAAAGCATTCCCTGCTGAACATTAAGATGATGCTAACACTTTCAATCTTTTCTCATTGTAGAAAAATATGAAATTAACTGTTTTGTTACTGCTATATTGTGATATGTGATATCTGTGGAGTCTTCTAAAATCGATAGCCTGCATCCAGAGAAATCTTGCAGATATATCTCACCCGACACAACAAATTCTGTCTCTCTTGACTAACAGTGCATTTTTGCATTCATTCGTCTTTCCAAGTTTCAAATTGCTGTTTTTAAATTTACCTTTACACTAGTCTAAATTTTGCAGTTATAGCAGCTGAGTTAAAAGTTTCTTGACTTTGTACATCAAAAAAAAATAGTTAATTCAAAAGAAAAAAAAGGTCTGATTTATGATTTTTCTAGGTTTTCTCTTTTTCATCAAAGCAGTCTGGAAAAATGAATAGTTTTTTTGCTTTTTTAAATTAAATCCAATTTTTGATGATCAAAACTAATAAACTTTATGCTGAATAATTAATTCATACCACAGTTTTTAAGAGTTTTCCTATCATATGCCTGCCTGCCTGACTGTGGTGTATATAAATCTTTTTTTTATATATACCCACTCCACGTATCCAAAAAAAAATCATTTTGCATATATTTGCTATAATTTTGTAATTTTAAAGCGCTATTAGAGTATGATTTTTGTTTTTTTTTTTTTTTTACCCTAATCAAGATTCTACGAAACAAAATCAAATTTCCAATCGCTAATGGAACAATTAGAATGAGGATATTTCCGCTTATTCGCTGGAAATTAGTGAGGATGAGACAAAGGTAAAAATAGACATAGTACAAATTACATAAATCTAACAGTTGAGTAGAGTAAAATCGTATATTTTCAGTCTATCCGTCGATCTGTCTTTCTTGTTTGATTGACGAATTTAGAAAGTATTTTTCAGGAGAAGTTAATTCATGTAGCGGAAGTCTGATTAAACGAACTGTATACAACGCTACTGCTTGTGAGTTTCATAAAAAATATTTCTTTTTTTTAGAAAAACAAATCAAAATTTCGCTTCAGAAACAATGCTACTTTTTTGTTCTACAATTTTTTTTTTTTTTCCAACACAACATCTTCTATAGAATCACTACTAGGATTTGAACTTCTGGTATTAATATATATTGAGTGTTTTCTTCATTAGAATTTTCAGCTATGAAAAAGAAGACAGATTTAATTTGGTGTACAAATTTTAATTTACTTGAATTCTTAATAATTTAAGTAAATAAAATAAAATGATTGATTTTGTGACCTGAGTTCTCCTTTCTAATGTATTCTTTTTTCTTTTTTTTTTTTTTTTTTTTTTTTTTTTTTTTAAAAAATTTTTTTTTTTTTTTTTTTTTTTTTTTTTTTTTTTTTTTTTTTTTTTTTTTTATAGAAGACTAAAATAGCTTAAATTAGAAATAAAATTGAATTCTTTTCATCAATTTACTTATTTTCCACTCAAATTACTCCTTGTTTCTTGATTCAATTCTTTACTGTTATTGCCGAAAGAATAAATCAAATAACTTTTAGCAACCCAAATCATATTTTTCGCCGTCATACCGTAGCTTTGCCAAAATCAAAGTCCATAAGCATTAATCCAATATTTGTGAGCAGCTCAGCCAAAAATAGCAGCAAATTTTTGTTTTTTAAACTATATACTTTAAAAAAAATGTGGAAAATATGGAAATGTTTATATTTTTAGCTTCTGAGCCTGTATTATGCGAAAAAAGCATGTTGCTGTTCAGAGATTCGTAATACTTACATTTAAAAAATCAGTTTTAACTCTTTTCAATAATTTTTGCTACTAATGCTATCTGATAGAACATTTATTGACATACTGAATAGAGAAAAAGGTAAAAGTGAAAGGTTCAACGGAAAGGTGTATTCGAGAATTTTTGAATTTAGGAAAGTTAATTTTGATATCCATTTTTTTGACGATAAGATTAAAAAGTATTATTCTGATCATGCATCCTGAACTATAAAAATGTTTTAGTGTTGTGGATGAATGTAAAGCACCAGCAAATATAGCTTAATACAATTTATTAAATTTCGAGCTAGTACCATAGATAAGATAGCACGATAATAGTATCCATTCTATAATTGCACGACAGTTTTTGAAATAATTTATTCATAGCATGAGTGGTTTTATAATTTTGCTGTTAAGCATTGAGATATTTCATCTAAAGCTGTGATTTCAACTTTTGATGTGCAATCTCTGGCTTGTAGTCAGTGTAATCGAGAATGACTGATGATACGTTTCAGAAATGAAGTGGTCAGCTGTTTATATAATAATAACCATTTCAACTTATATATATTCCGAACAGAGGATCATCGAAGGCCCTACGGATACTCGAGTTTTAATTGGTAGCACCGCTCTTCTAAAATGTCGCATTGAAGCACAGGTTTGTTCACATAAAAATTGACACTGGGAGTTAAGCAGTAGATCAGTTTTGGTTAGCAAGTTTCTCTGAAAATTCTCGTCCGGAAAAGTTTCCATAAATGCGAAGTTATACTATTTCAATGATGCTGTACCAAATAAATTGAATTTTTTACAGCAAGGAGCAGTGCAATGGATGAAAAACGGTTTCGGTCTGGGAAACGATCGCGATTTATCCCTATACAAAAGGTATAGTATGGAAGGTAGAATCAACAGAGGAGAGTACAATTTGCGCATAATTAATGTACAAATGGATGATGATGATGAATATGCGTGTCAAGTTGAAGAAGCCAATGAAAACCCATCCAGGGTATCCAGTCTTGCTAAACTTACTGTTTTAGGTGGGTTATCTCCCGCTTTTGAAAATATTTTCAAATTTTTTCAAATGCAAAACTCTTGATTTGGATACTTCACTGTAATCAATTATAGTTAAACCAGAAGATCCAAAATTATTGTTACCTGTATCCACCCTGCGAACAGTGATTGGGCAACATATTCAACAATCATGCATAAGCAGACATGGTAAACCACAAGCAAAAATAGGCTGGGTCATCTCGGATGATCCAAACGCCACAAATATTTTGATCTGGCTGGGCGAGAGCAAGGATAAGTTCAATCCTGTTTCTGGTACGTTTTATTCAAATCTCGCCAAACTTATTGTATTAGGTGGCTGATCTCCAGTTTGTTTTAATGTTTGAAAATTCACAGTGTTCATCATATGAGCAATCTAGTTGAAATGCTTTAAAAAAATGTGTATGTTGCTTGTGATTTTCATAAATTATTTAAAATTAAAGCTGAATTAATTCGTGAAATGTATTTTTTCAGTTTTAAAAATTAACATTTTTATTATCTAACTAATGGATTTGGAATACTTTTTTGAATTTATCTAAATATAACACTTTTTCTTTCTCTTAGTAAATCTCAAGAAGTTTCTGACCAATTTGTTCGTTTTTCATGAAATATATTGATATTTTCCAGATTTTACTAGTGGTCAAGAGATGCAAAATGCACGTATTGTTGAATACGTTAACTTTAATGACGATCGAACTTACGACATTATTAGCAATATAAGGTAACGAATTATGTTCCAAATATTCAGAATTACAGAAAAAAGAAATTGCGTTTATTGGGAATTTAAAAGTAATCAACATTTTTTCCAAAAAATCGTAACTATTTTTGAATTTTCGGAATCTTCTGATGTTATTGCGAATAGAGAAAGCAATTCGAAAAATTTTAAAGTATGATTTATAGTTTTGCACCTCGAATGGAGGAGGATAACAAATATTTGGTATGTTTGGTGAGCCATGAAACCTATGCAAAATCACGATCACATGCAGTTCGGCTTGATTTAAGCTATCCACCAAGAGTGGAAGTGAAGTTGGACAATAATTCTAGGCTTTATGAGCATGGTTCGGCACAACTCCTCTGCGACATCAAAGCTAAACCATCCGAAAACCTCAAAATAGCATGGTACCGAAATGGAAAAGAAATCAACCTTGCAACAGCTAGGGTTTGTGCATAATTCTTGTTGCATCTAATTTTTTAATGAATTTTGTTTAAATCTTAATTTTTTTGCTCACTTTTCTTTATTTAAACATTTGATTTTAGGAAGTTCCATTTTATGAGAAGTTAATTTTAATCTCTCTAATTTTTTTTTTTTTTTTTTTTGCTATCCTGATAATATTACTAAAAGTAAAAAACTTCATTAAATCTTATTTTGGCAACTTGATTTTTTTGTAATTTTTAATATGTAATATTTAAGATTCGTTGTTTTTGAAAAACTGAATACAACTATATAAAATTTTGCAGCTTCAGCATCCTTTTATAAGTGTAAAAGTAAATTTTTGTAACAGTTCAGTAATGAATTATATATTAACTCTCTGGAATATTGTTTTAGATTGCTAATTTAGCAGAAATTTTTTAATTTCTCTGTTCAAAACATGATGTTTGTACCAAAACAAGCAAAAAATCGAAGCATTATTATAGACATTATCAATCTCCGAGTTAAGAATTGACCATCATCAGTCTCAATACACATGTGTTGCAATGAATGCGATCGGCGATTCTTCTGATTCCATTATCCTCAATGTTACATGTAATTTTTATCACTTGATAGTGCTGTTTTTTTACTTTTGCTTTTTATAAGATTAAACACGAAATACAGCTATAGATAACATGACATTATAGATTTGAATTGTTGAAGTTATGATAAATCAGGGTTAGTGCTTCAATTATAGATGGTGCTTATATAATTTCACGAGAGCAACATCAAGCGGTAAACCTTGGAGAAACGGCATCATTCATTTGCGAAGCGATTGGAAATCCAGCCCCAACAATCTATTGGACTAAAGTGGCTGATAGTGAAGTTATAGCTCGCGGAAACAAGTAAATTTTACATTTTTTGCTCCTGTTTCCTTCTTTTCTCAATCATTTTAACAAGACTTAAAATTGAGTATAATCCGAGATGTAATCTATCATCTATTTGAAATTGTATCCAATAAAAGGAGGAGATAAAAAGAAGGGAAAGTTATCCTTTTGCTTTTTGTTCAGAGTTTTTGAACATATGAGAATAAAGTTTAAGAAATTCTGACTACTATAGTATTATGCTATAGCAGTCAGAATTTCTTAAATTTTTTTCCTAAATTTTTTTTTCTTAAATTTTATTTAAAAAAAAATTTCCGATATAGCTATAAAAGTGCAATTTCAGTTTAACAATTGAATCAGTTCAAAGTTGGCAACGGGGTGAATATGAATGTGTAGCAATGGTACAGGGTTTTCCGCCTGCACGTTTAATAAATTATTTACATATTAGGGGACCACCTTCCGTGAGCTTGAGCGATGAAATTGTTGCCGCTGTTGGAGAAAGTGTTGAGATTATCTGCGAGGTTTGTTAATGGGTGTTTTTTAAAACTGACCATTTTTTTTCGACCTATTGCACCATTACATTCATATCCATCCTTTTAAATTATCGATTTCTGGTAATCATTAATCGACTTTTGCAAGTTTTTTCCATGATTTCTGATTCTATCAACCTCTCACTTGGTAAATTTTTGCTGCGAAAATTAGGGTTTCTTCAACAATCTGCAAATTTTCCAGATTAGCAAAAATATTTGCAAGCTTTAAATTTATTTTCACAATATTTCGGTTGTTAGCAGTTAACAAAAGTCATTTAAAAATCAAGTATTAAATGAGTTAAATAACAAACTAGAGAGAGAAAAAATATGATGTGGTTTCGTATTTGGACTTTCAGCAGAGCAAAGAATTGCTGAAACGATTTTGACCCGGAAATAGCTGTTTTTTCATTTTTGATTCCAGTTAGGCACACTTATCCTCCAACGACATTTTCATTGAATCAGTTATTTGGTTTCTAATTTCTTTCCATAATTTTCCATTAATAACACTAAATTGCTTATAGTCTGAATTAACTAAAAACAAGGAAGCAAAATAGTTTGAAATTTGCCTTCAGGTACGAGGTCGCCCGCAGCCACAAGATGTTTTATGGTCTTTAAATGGAATAATGTTTGAATATGGGCGTTTAGGCAATCGAATTCAGGTCAAATAAAATTTTTGCATGCAGAAAAACTCGAAATATTCTTACGGAGCTTTCCATTAGGCAGAAATTTTCAGAATTTCTTAAAACTGACTGATTTTTGAACATAGAGTTTTCGAAGGATCGTTTCTAAGATAATAAAGTTATAGATTCATCAAGTTCCGCGGCAATTTGGCGTGGAAAGTCGGTTAGCAATTCAAAACATCAAGGATTCGGATTTTGGTACGTACAATTGCTCTGCATATAATGAGTTAGGCAGTGATTTCCAGACAATTCAGTTGAAACCGAAGAGCATAGTCGACACATTTGTTGGTAATTTTTTCATTTTTTAAATCCTTTTTTTGTATAAAATAATTTACAGCAAATTCAGCAATTTGAGGCACAGAATTTTAGCTTATGGCAGATTGAAAATATTTACAACAAGCCAGCACACATAAGGCATTGCAACAAAACAGAATTTATAACAGATAATTATTGATTCTTAAACCATTGCGTGGAAATTATTAGCTGCTCGTAGAATTTGGCTGCTTGGAAGAACAAGAAGTTGCCGAAATTTGAAAAGGATTTATAGGAGAGGATGATTAAGAAAAAGTGTTGTGGAAAACGAAGTCGAAGTGTGACTTAAACTTAAGGATTGGAATTTTTCAATGATTAAGAAAATCAACAAAAATTAATGTGATTGTGATTAAAAGAAAAAGATATCGTAGATAAAGAGATAATTGAAAATGAAAATTTTGCAGGTAAAATTTTGCAAGCAATTAAGAAAATGAAGAATTACTCACAATTTGCTGTTTTAGTAAATGCTGAGAATATTTTTTAATTGGAGAATAATAAAAGTTGACTTTCATTTATGGTTTATGGCAAGGTATACTTTGGTCTTGGCTGGTATAATTTAATGATTATGGATTGTTATGGATAAATCGAATTCATATAGTGCTAGAAGATATGAAGGTTTTCTAGTTAGGAAATAGTGAAGTGCCCATATATGATAATTTTTATAATAAAAGCTTGCACATCATTTTGGTATGATTTCTGCACATTCTTTACATGACGTTCGACCCCGACGTATTTTCTTAAATTCTCAGAAGTCATATAAAGAAAGTTTTAGTACATGATACATCCTAACTGATCAATAATCGGAAGAATTCTTATAAGAGTGGCAAAGAATCTAAGAAAAAAAAGAAGAATTTTCAATAAATAAGTGAAGGATTAGAAAGACGGAAGGAAAAAAGAAGAAATGTTAGAGAAAGTAACTCAAGCTATTCATTTCCAACCCACACAATATTGTAAATTTCGATGATTACAGGAATTGTACCACCGCAGTATTTTATTCCAACTGCTTTCCTGTTGCTCTCAGCTTTGTTCATTATGGGTTGCTGTAGTTGTTGGCAGTGTCATCGAAATTCATACAAAAATGCTGCTGAATTCAGTGGTATGTTTGCGCAAGGACATCTTTCATATTTTCTCAACATATCTTTCTTTTTCTGGTAAAACCACTATCGTTAATATTGTACATCGTTTGCTGAGTTCAATTCAACTTTCCAGATGATCATTCCGATGTGAACGTGAAAATTGAAACGCTTGTTGGCGATCAGTTTTTTAGCGACATGTACAATTCTACATCTAACGAAAGTCATCGACTTCTTTGTTCTGAAGTTAGTTAATGATGCAAACATTTCCCATTTTCTAGATCCATTATATAATATTCTGAAATGCAAAAATAAATGCACGTTGCTTTTTACTTAGAAGTTGAAATAAAACTATATTGTATGATATTCTGATATGTAAATATATAGCATAACTGATATTTCAGGATTACATATCGGTGCCACAGAGTAATCCAAACTGTTATTATTTGTCATCTTCGCCACTTGTTAATAGAAGCATTTACAAAGCCTGTACGTCACATTCTTTTGATTGTGGGATTGATGAACAAAATCTACATATCAATCATCCCTACAATAGCTTTGCATCAAGTGCGACGAGTACTGCTGCTGTTACTATGTCTGAACCATATCGCTATCAAAATTCAAAGGTAGATTCAGTTTACTTTTTCTTTAGAATTTTTCTTTCAAATAAAGATAAACGAGGCCTTCAATAGTAATAATGAGGTAATTAAAAGTATTCGTAAAGTCAATAAAAATGCATTCTTTATTACTCACATCTTGCAAATTAACTTTTAACGAAGTTTTCGCTTTTCGGAATACGATTCTGCCGTAACTGTCCAATCATTCATGAAGTATGTGTTCTAGTTGTGAACATTGGATTCGGTGTTTATTCATGTCGCATAAAATCATTGATTAGCCTAGAGAGCTTCAGATCTCCTAATTTTTGTTCGATAAGCGCAAATCAAGAATTCCTTACTAGTCGAGTAAGAAGAAGAGGATAGAAGCTTCAACTCAAACTACTACCATTACAGAATTCATTAAACTTTAAGTTCTGCAACTTACTTTCTTAAGGCAATTCAAGGATCAGTTCTTGTGTAGTACGCTGGGAAATAAATTTAATCAAATATCTTTAACAAACAAAATCAGCATCCAGATATGTGCACTGCTGGAAACAATGTCTAAAGTTTCAACATCGGATGTGGAATGTGCAGGTCTCTTGCAGAACGGCGCGACACGAATGCAAGAGCGACCAATAAGCCAAATATCGACGCACGTATAAAACATATCACACCTAAGCGTGATTATTTAATGAACTTACTTATGAAAACATTGAAAAAATCGAAGAATTTAGCTAATTGAAAATTTGTTGTATAAAATTTACAATTTTGTACAGTAAATGTTTTTTTTTTAAGAAAAAAAAAAACCTTTTCATTGTCGTTTAACATTTATGTTATTTCATATATTCATGATCATCTTGTAGTCTTTTCATTCCACACTTCATCCAAAATTCTGTGGTCGCTGCACTAAGTTCCTACTCCTCTCTCACTTCACAAAAGTTTGGAATGCATCTGTTCGAAATACGCGTTTTTCGGAGTACTCACGTTATTCAAATTCATTTCATTACTTTAGTGAATTTGTAAATTTACTGAATGACCAAAAAATTGCATGAAGACAAATTATGTGGAAACTCGATGTTTTCTAAGATTCGCCATTTTGAAAATTACGTACTCATAACAATATAAAAGTAATATTTGAAATGAGACTGTTGCCATTCCTCATGACTGTGATCTTTCTTTTAAATTGATTCATCTTTTTAAAAATTAAATCCATACTAATTGTTTTATGCTGTTGAAACTTTTTAACATCTACATGTTTATATACTTTGTACATTCTCATATGGATTCAATCTCAGCACTGCTTGAAATGCATCTGTTTCTTCATGTTTAATTGAATGTTTAAATGTTATATTACTTTTATTGTTTTTTGTTATTTGCTAGTTAACAACATGACTTGAAAAATCTGGGCTTCGAATTATTCAATTTTGAAACAAAATGGTGCCAGTATTAAAATTGCTGATGAAAAATTTCATAGTTTATTGCAAAATCTGATAGTTAACTTAAATTTGAAAACAGCAAATCGTTCTTAACTAGTTATTTGAGGTGTCTCTTCTAATCTCACGGACGTGCGTTGGTTTACATATTTAATTATCATTTTAAGAAGTCACATCCAATTTAAGCTCACTCTTGCTTTTTCGAATCTAACGTGCAAATTATTTGGAAGTTTATTTTTCTCCAAAGTTTTATTTTTCAATTTCATTTTTTCATAGTATTAGATGAAGTAATTCGATGAAATTTTCACGCAGTGATATGAAGAAATATGAAGAGTTTTTTGAAGAACGTCAAACATGTTCGATATCGGTGCTACTATGTAAATTTGTGCGCTTAATTTGTACTATATTCTTCAATTGTTTCTAATGTTCTGCAAGTTTGTATAAAAAAATACGAAAGTTGTAAAATAAAAGAGCAATCAACTGATTAAATCAAATAGCACGAAATGAAGTGAATTGTGCGAGCATCAAACCTAAGTTAGCAAATAATTTTATGACAAATACTAAGTTAACAAGTAATTTTATAACAATAATTTTATGACGATTTTAAACTATGGTCGTATATATTTGTTTCTACGAATTACTATCACTATGCTCGTCCAAGAAGCATTTCGTTGCTGCACATTTACAGGAATAAAACTAGATGGAAATGACTTACAGTGATTCCAGAATTTTAGAATTTTTATTTCTGATATTCTATTTCTGTCTTTTCATTGCATTTGACATACTTTCAAGCTGCTTTCCTAAAACGATCCATAACTCTTTAATATCGTTCATTTTAATCAACTGTAATCTGCATGATTCTAACAACAGAACTGAAATTGTTTCGCGTTTATAATTTACCTTAATGGTCTACCATAAGAATAACTGAAAGTGACTTTGAGATATTTTATATGAACAGTCTTTTAAAAAATATCTTTGAATCATCGTTATATTCTTTTTATCATCAGCAGTCCGGCTAAAACAGAATTACTAAAATAGTCAAGCTTGAACAGGAGCAAAGTAGTGCAATTATCTGCAGAAACAATGAACCGGCTTTGCTGTTGCTTGTAATTCATCCCAAAGAATGTTCAAATCAATTTTTTTTTTTAAACTGAGGACAGTCTAGAGGAAGATCATTTCAGACTATAGAGCCTATGGGGCTATATATCGAAAGCTCAACGATTCAATAACTTTTAAAGGAAGCCTTTGTAGCGACAACTTGCGAATCAATGACACACAAATGTTTATGCTTTCGTCTTTCCGTCAGTCATTCTTCACAGAGTATTTTGGCAAGGAAACAAAATACGCCATATCTTAAGGTATATATCTTGTTCTTCAGCACGGTTACAAGATATATCTTATATATCTTGTTCTTCGGCACGGTTACATAAACTTACATATGTGGATTTTGACAGGATGCAAAATTCGTGTGATTAATAAACAGCTTAATGACTCAAATAGCATTATTTTCCAAAGCAAAACAACGAATGATAGGCATCGTCATGTATTGAAAACAATCCCAAAAATGAATATTTCGGCAAAATTTGAAATTTCATTGTAAAAGCTGCCAAATACCAGTAAAATGTAGAAGTAGAAAAGCGCTTAGGTTTTCAATTGCATTGCAGACTATTAGTGAGATGTCATTAAGATGCTTCAGACAGAAACAAACAAAAACTCAGATTCAATTATTGCGTTAGCAGGTTCCTTCGTCTTTATAATTTTATAAATGATGAAATTTCTGCTTTCACTATTTCCTATGAAAAAAAGTGAAAATTGAAATTTCCAAAGTAAATAGAGGGAAATTTGAATTTATGTATTGTCGCTGTTTTTTTTTTTCTTTGTGTATTGCAATGTTGTTGTGATATATTTAGAACAATACAGAAAAAAGTCAACAAAACGTTAGCTTTGTTGACTTTTTCTCTTGAGGCGAAACTGTATTTGTGACAAAAACAATGAAACATGACCGAAAAACTATAGCATATGTACTCATAAAATTTGCATATTTTTAAGAATTTTCAAATTCCAACAATTTATTTACTTCCTGGTGGCTTTCATCCGGTTGTTCCATCGTCGAATTTCTTCATTGCTTTGAATAACAGTTGGAATCAAAGTAAGTTCAGTAATTTAAATTATTGCTCAATGACGAAATACACAGGGGTTCGTCATATTACAGCACAGATTCATTGAAACAAAATTATTCATTTGTGGATTTAACAGTAGTTGTTGTAGAAGTAATGCATATTTATACAGATTTAACTTTACTCACATTAGTTTTATTTTATGATTAATATTGTCAACAATGGGTGACGGAAAAAAGTTTGCAGATATGAGTGATGAATCCCGTGCTGTACCTGAAACGTTAGGTAAACGATTAGAACGCCTGAAAGAGAAGTACCGTGAATACAAAACACGACAACCGGATGCACCGGAATGGTTCTCCCGAGAATACAATGAAAAACAGCGAGGAACAGAAGACGGTATTTTGTGGACCGCACCTAATGATGTACGATATCCGCAATGTAAGGCGACCCGACATTGCTTCGACTACTATGTCGATTATCACCGTTGTATAGAACTGCTTGGTGCAAAACACGAGTCGTGCGACTTTTTTCGTAATGTCTACATGGATTTGTGCCCTTCGGAGTGGGTTAAAGTATGGGATGAGCAGATTAAGCAGGGTATTTTCCCTGGCAAATTTAACCGATAGATCAATTCCATTATTTGAGCAGAATTTTTTGAGTAGAATTTTTTTTGGACATAATTCTTCAATGTCTCCACACTTTTTCCTGTTATAGAAGATTAACTATATAAGACCTGTATATGGTGCGAACTCGCGAATCAAAGTACATTTCGAAATATGTGGTGCAGGAGAATTAAGTCACCTAATAAAAGAATTCTCACTAAATAATTAAGAAAACAGGTATTCTATACCTACTTCCAATTATCACTACAAGAATGATCACAAATGAAGTATTTTACAAATATATTTCAAATCCAATAATGATGACTTTCGATGTTAGGGATCACTGATCCTTCATTTCTTTGAGTTTCTACCACCTATGCTGGTAATTAAGTATTGAAGAAAGTAAGAAGTGATTGAATGTTTTCAATAATTGAGCGTACCCTATTCGTTTCGAACATTTTTGAATTTTACGCTTTTCACTTTCCACATAGACTTCATGTAAATAAGGCCATGTGAATTTTTTGGAAGAATAAATTATGTAGTACACATTAAATGTAATATGCATGCCAAAACACATATATATATATACATACTTCTTATTTATTTGTAAAAATGAAAACAACTACTTAAAAATATGTGGAAAGTATGATTCTCAGTACGAAATTATTGAAAAAGATTTTCTTATATTAACTTTGTTAACGAAAGAACAAGTTCTTTGTGCATGTAAAGTAAAAGCTGAAGTGTGCAAAACAGATGAATTAACTTTCATGTAAAGAAATTTCTACAGGAAGAATCACCCATGACAATTTGCTCGATCATTCATCTATTCATTCAAAAAAGTTCCTTGCTGTTAGAAATTTCCAACAAACAAAAAATCTGGGAATTGGAAATGTGAATGCAAATAATTTTGATCCTGGAGACACCTAAAGTCTTACATCTTGATTTTTAAGTAGGCATTTTTTCTTATTTTTTTTATTTTCTGGCTCTTTCATTTCAAGTACATGTTTAGTCACTGCTTCCGCAAATTAATAGATCCCAACGTTGAAGAAGCACTATAAATTTCATTTACAGAAAAAAAAACAAAAAAATAGCGAATCCAACACTTTATCAATTATTTTGTTCCGTTTCCTAACTTGGCATATTTACATATCTACATTCTGAATAGCTACAATAAATTCATCCTCGATGGTGAAAAGTGCAAATTACGCGTAAGAAAAAGTGCTCTAATGAAAAACAGTCAGTACGCATTTCATCAACATGAAATACCGTTCATTGATTTTACAATTAATTTACTGGTACTGGGCCAAACAACTTGTAAAACAGCTCCAATTATTGTTTTGGCAACATCTTGCTCTAAAGAAATCACGAAAATGATCTTTTGATAACGCGAAAAATATAAACAATGAATCTCGCAGAACAAACACTTGTAACCCAACAAAAAATATATATGAAAATAATTTTGCAGGAAACTGGGAAAAATTCGCCAGCTTGCAACCGTTGAATATTTGTTTTATATAATATTTCGGAATTTAATGGATCCATAAAATCAGTACTGATAAAATGTTCAACTTCTCAAACAGCACGAATTACTTGTTTTCTTTGAAAATTTCGACATGATAATCACACCAGTTTCACTAATTTCCATATCTTCTGTCGCTACTAGCTCTCTGTAAAAGTTCATTTGTCATTTTTCAGAAGAAAATGATAAAGAAACAACCAACAATTATATAATAATTATATAATACCATACCTAATTAAATTCATCAAAGCTCCTTCAATGTTAGCACCATTCAGGGCACTACATTCCGCAAACAGAACGTCCATTGCCTAAATATTTTGAAAATTGCTTTTCAGTTAAATTCGTATATCAGTAAAAAATAAAAATATGAAGAGAGCGAAAAGGAGCCAAAATCAAGATCAATTAAAATTGAATGCAAAAGATGAAATTGAAAATTTACTGCTGCCACCGCTTCACCATCTTTCGTAGAAACAGTTCTATTTAACTGAGTATCTCGGAGATCGATCTTATTGGCACATATCATAATTGGTATGTGTCTCATCGTTGACTCCTTAAAAATTCAAAATTTAAAAATTGACTCGATCTATCGTATAAAAAATATGATATAAGAAAAATACTGAATTTAACACGAAAAACAAAATTTAGAGTGATGTGACATCTCTAACATAACATACATTAGAGAGTAAATGTTTTTGGAGCTCAAATAGTGCACTAAAATTCCTAAACGAACCTTGATCGTTGCAATCCAATCACGAACATTGAGGAATGTACCCTCAACAGTGCAGTCATACACAAGAATAGCAGCATCAGCTCGTCGAAAATAACTTTTGCATAAACTGCGAAATCTAAAAAAAGTTAGTTTGCAAAGTTTAGCCAGGATATTTTTACAGCAATATTGAAATGTCATATCTAGTTATATAGGGTTTAAGATAAACTATGATAGTAAGTTGAAAGAGCTGAGGAGCAAAAAATAAAAAAGATCAGATCAGGAAAAGGATAATATTTTCTCTTCCCAAAAATTCGTGTTGTAATAATTTGAAAACATTAGTACGATAGTATTAAACTTTTCCTCCATCCAGTGAATAACCGGACTTATGTTGATAACTGTAAAAAAAATAACAATACCTTTCTTGACCAGCTGTATCCCACAATTGAATTGCAACATTTTTTCCATCGATGCTGACAGTTTTTACATAAAAATCAACTCCTAAATCATGCTTTTATTCTCCCCACTATTGATTCCATTTACTGTTACAAAGCATTACTTTGTTATTGCCAAATTCGCCCCGAACAAAACAGGTACATTAAATATTAAAACTGTCAAAAGAAAATTTGAAAGAAAATTTGATGGTATACTATGTAAAACATTCGCAAAGCAAGCAGTTACGACATATGTTATTCTCGACTTTTTATTATTTTCAGTCATATTATCTATATTCCTAATCAATTTATAAACGCATTATAGATAGGGAATTGAAATCCCAAGCTTCTATGTGAAATATTTTTGATCACAAACGAATAAATTTACCGAGGGTACTGTGTAGATTTCCGGAAAAAGTGCCCTTAATAATTCTATTGACTATCGATGATTTACCCACTGCAGCATCACCACACATTACTATCCGAAAAGTTCTTTCAGGTGGACCAGTTGATTCTCCAAACTCCTGAAATTGCAATTTTCAAGTGTTTCTCACGAGATTCCCAAGATATCCACGACGTAGGGGAGAAATTCATAACTTTACAAATTATTTTTATGTGCTTTATAATTTAGAACAACATTGAACATACTGTAATTGCTGCTGGTATTCTGTTTTCGTAGTCATTCAATAAAGAACTTTTACATTTCAAAGCCGGTTCATTATCTGAAAAGCATAATCGCTTTAATATAGAATGGATCCCGTTATAATGTCGGATTTTATTTAAAAGTCACAAGTTGTCACATGTTCTTTATTCGACAAATCTTCAACTTCCGACCAGATTCTAGAAAACACTTATTTTTGTCTATCTACTTCTGTATTTAATAAAAATAACTACCCAAAGATATATTCATTTAATCTAGAATGTTGTTACCGGCATCTTTATCAGCATCATATGCGTTAGGAGCTTCTTT
Organism: Onchocerca volvulus; assembly: GCA_000499405.2. Lineage (NCBI taxonomy): Eukaryota > Metazoa > Nematoda > Chromadorea > Rhabditida > Onchocercidae > Onchocerca > Onchocerca volvulus. Next base: position 6,465,280 of record HG738138.1, read on the forward strand.
CGGCTTCGCATTTGAATTATCAAATAAAAATTGTGCAGAAGATGAAATTTGCTGAAAGGATACGATTTAGGAACATCAAGAAAAGAAACAATTCTAAGAAATACGAAGCAAAATTTTCACATGACAAAACATGCAATATACTCCTTCTTCAACAGCACAATCTACTCTTTATCTTAACAAATCATTATTGACCATATTTCCACTTCGTGCTGTTGAATATACAGCCATTTCTGTTCAGAAGTTAACCAGAACCAAAGCTTTTCCTCACATTTTCCTAATTTTTCTTGTTTTAAAATTCATTCCTAACCCAAAATGCTGAAAAAGAAAGGAAGAAATCAGCAAACCAACTCAAATTTTTCAAAAAAGTATACTGTGTTTACATTTTTTTTGCAAGCATTTCATGGCAGGGCTACACAGGAAGGAGATCTAAGTTCGCTTAATTTGCACAGATGGAGAAAGAGTTTAAAAAGGAGAAATAAATGTTGCATTTACATTTATATATCTACTGACCTCTTCTGGAATTCTGACAATTTTATGTATTCAGGACCTTTAGCAAAAAGTTGCTCAACTACAAAAATCGTTATCTGGCTCGTCGGGAAAGGGTATTACAGAGAGTAAAATAATCATAAGAAATGTCGCTATGCGGAACAGCTAAAATAAAAGAACCATAGAAATGTGTTCCATTTCTTCGGAAATATTTAGGTCTTTTAACGTTTTATTTCCTAATGAGGCCTTTCACATGTGATTTTCCAGATTTTTAATACTAAGCAGTCGCAAAAAGTATATTCATATGCATCATCCAACAACGAAGCAAATAAAGAATCCAAAGAAGCTATTTTTCGGCAGGCTATCAAGTGGAAATTTGCCGTTTTT